>SNQJ01S0010980.1:4977-28562 GCA_010110895.2 Picea sitchensis
ATAGTGTTCCCGATGCTGATGACGATGTCCCCTCCTGTTGATGAAGTATTGAGTCCAGTCAGTTGTTATTAATGTTGTCAGTAGAATACCCTTATTGTTGAGGGGGAGTGTTGAAATATTGTAACTTCGAAGAATATTCTACATGAGAGAGAGTTGAATAATATTATTATATTACATTTATTTAGGCCCTATTGTGCCTTAGCAAAAGTCGGCCCTATTGTGCCTTGAAAGTTAAATGTAAATTAAGAGGGTAAAGTGACAGGTTTTCCCATACCTAATTATAGGCTGGCCAAACTACTATTTATAAGAGAGGCCAACACCTCATTTGGACACACTCACCACACTAGCTTTGCAGCTATGAAGAAGTGCACAAGTCTTGGAGGAACCTACTGCAATTGGGGGTGATGTCAAGGAGGGTTTTTGGTCTATCTCTTGGTATTTCTTGGTTAAGTGGTGCGCTACTCTTCCTAGTAAAGGAGTAGAGGAGGATCTTCTACTCGGTCTTTGGTCTATCTATATTGAGGAAGTTTTTGTTGGGTTTTCTCCCCCATGAGGGTTTCCCAAGATAATCTGTGTGTCTCTATTGTTTCTGTGATTGCCTCTCTTTCATTGATCTTATTTATGCAACTAATGTGCTAAATGATTATAATAATAAAGAAGAATCGTAATTGCTAGTTGTATAAGTAAAACTTCAACATGAAGTTGGATAATGAATCACTAGCTTGGAAAATTGTGTCAGTTTCCTTGTTTCACCTTGGTGTTCAACTTCTATGCCCTAGTCCTGTGTTGTCATCGCCCAGGGAAAAGGGGTACTACTGGGGGGCCCTCACAAGGGTAACGTTCTGTTCCCCACCATACTTAACACTTTCCATCCTGGATCCTCTCATAGTGTACTGAGCTTTGGTAATGGGTCATGGTCCATTCTCTCATGAGAAGAAGGGGCCGAAGGCCCAAAGGTTGATGCAGCTGCTCTATACATATATGCTATTGCTAAATGATAAAGGCCACCATAAAAGCCTCGGGCCAGCTTGAGCTCTACCCAATGTTGCATAGAGCGGGAGTGTCGGGAGTGTCATTTTCCAAAAATCCTCAGTAGCGAAACGTCCCGGGAGCGTCTATTATATATATATATTTTTATATATATTACGTTTATATTCAACAAAAACATGCAAAAGACAAATTAGCTGCAAAATATATGAAAACATGCATATTTGTGCTTGTTGATGAATACTACATTATTATGAAGTTCGAAATGCCATCCATAGTATATTAATGATTATATTGAAACTTTGCAAGTAAGTATTACGAATAAACAATCTAGAACATTTAAGTGACAAACATGAATGACAAGCAATGTTCCACCATCGCTTATATTGGGATACAAATCATTAGTATCATCCTTCATCCTTTGCTTATACCTCGATCCTCTAGGGACATCAGTCGACACCACCCAATTTTGATGAAACTACCTAATCCTAGCCTTAAAATATGGTAGAAAAATATTAACATGCATAATCAATGATTCTGGTTTGAGTGAAAGGTACATTTTTGCTAAGGCCACGACAAAGGAGTTTAACAATCAACACCACCAACATTGGGGTACATAGAGGACTTGGTAGTCTTGATTAAATGCCAGTTCCATACCCTCATACCTAATAGAATCCAGTGGAAACATTGTAATCCTGCCAATCTTGAAATCCTGAAAACCGTTAAGTCTGTTGAATTTTTAATGGGACCTAAAATTCTACTTTCTCCATATGAAGTCCAATGAGGTTGGAACCACTCTCAAACATCCTGAAACAATTAATGGTAATGTTAAAAATTTAAGTAAAAGTGACATTTCCTTTATCTTTCATTTTAATGAAAGATAAAGGAAATGTCACTTTTACTTTAAGAATTTAACATTACCATTAGGGAGCGTCCAAGGAGCGCCCAGGGAGCATCTAAGGAGCGCCTAGGGAGCGTTTAGGGAGCGCCTTAGGAGCATGCTCCCAGGCTCCGGGAGAGTGGAGCTCCCAAAAGGGCAGGGAGTGTCCCAAAACTGCCCGGAGCACGCTCCCATTTTTGGGAACGCACTCCCAAGGGCGCTCCCTGGACACTCCCGCTCGGAGCATGGTTCTGGGCCTAGGAACAGGGAGGGGACACTCCCTGCAACATTGGCTCTACCCCCTCTAATGGTAATCGCCCCTGTCTGGGTGTGAATGAATGCACTAAATTATAAAGGACAATAGCCCAGTAAAAAATGAAAGAATGAAGCTTGAAACCTTATAAAGGGGACTTGCAAATGATAAATGGGTATCAACAAGGAAATTAAGGGGTCCAAAATGCAAAAAGTACCGAGGAAAGGGTATCTCAAGCCAACAAGCACTCCTTCTACAAAGGCGCTCATAGAAATGGATTCAATGACAACATAAGCCATGAAGTAAGCCCTAAAACCATATCACTATCACACTTACTCTTAAAGGGTTTCTTTTTTTCCTGCTTCCCTCGGGACCTATCCCTCTACCTGGGTGATTTTATTTCGTGTTGGCACACCTAATAGGGTTGGATGAAGGCCCTACCATACTTAAACTTGCCAACTCACATGAGGTCCTAGGCCAGTGTGATGCTTGAAAGGGATATTGAGGTGAATTGTTTACATGGCTTATATCTTAAGTTACAACTTACTTTGCATGCTTTAAGGACTAATGTTTCTTGTGAACCCTGGCTAAGCTTGTCTTATGCTTTGTTTTGTCTTGGATGGCCTTGACATGGTTCTTTGAGAGAGGTCTTGGGCTTGTACCTAGGACATTGTGCCTTTTATTGTAAGACCTTGGCACGTGTGATGGAGAGCAGTGGGTCATTCAGTGACTCTCCACCCTCAGACATCAACTCTCACATCTTTGGAACCTTGGATGATGGACAGATGGGCTTGGTTTGTGTAGATTCAGTCACGATGGCACACAACTGAGCTTGAAGCCCATAGGCTGGATAGAGTATCCCCGAGCTTATTTACCAACTCGATCAGGGATGTTGTAGTAGCAGATAGCCAGAGACCTTACAGAGACGAGATGCAACTCCCTTAGCATGCACACAACACTTAGATCCTAGACGTTGGCCCTATTTTGATGATGATGTCATCTTCTAGGGTTTGACACATCTAGGGTTTGGTGGACACATGGGGTACTAATGATGGTTGGCATAGCTTTGAGGGAGGAGAGACATCATTTTCTCCCACCCCACTCTGCATTGGTGCCACGTGGCCTTTGGAGGCCGCCTCCTTGCCCAAGAGGGCTTGACGTCTCGCACGTGTGGCTCATTTATGATGCTTTTTGCATTTATTACATTTTGTAAGCGTGAATGAGGGGTCGCCCCCACTTGAATCATTGTTATGTTATATTATGTGGACAAAGCGCTAGCCTACGCTCATATATAAAGGCTAACGCTCATTTTCATTTGGATCATCATCATTCCTCACCATTTGTGGGGTAACACTTAGTGATTTGCTATTTCATCCATCTTGGTGTATCTCTCTCATGCGCTATGCTTGGATATGTTCTCTTGTGGATGGTTTGTTGATTTTGGATGGATATTTTTGCAATTAGGGTTTTGTGCTCTTGTCTTCTTGGATAAAGTAAGTAATTTTCTGCAATTTTATGGTATATTGTTGATGTAAATGGTGAAATTGCTATTTTGTTGCAAGGATTTTTGTTTGTTGAAACCCTAAGAAAGGAACATAAGTTCTTTTTCCTCTCATAAAGTTCTACATGTCCAAAATTTGTGAATTGTCCTTGCTAGGGTTAGAACCATGTTAGCACAAATTTCTACCCTCCAATCTGAGCTGATAAACCTGTTATGACAGCGGTAAAAACTTGGTTAATTATAGGATATTGTTGAGGGGCCATCTAATGTTGCTTACATTGACATGACATTCTTCATGGTTTTTGATTCTATTATGAATATATAGCCAAATGTATAAGAAAATTTGTCCTAGCATATCCCTTCAAAAACTCCAATGCCCATTATGATAGAAATTGCTAGTATGTGCTTGGTAAATGTATGGAATCATAATTGCAACTACAATGACAAAGTTGGAAATTTGATGAGATCTTGTTCAGAATAATGAATTGGCATGCTATTTCGACCTTAATATTATGTGCACTTTCTAGGCAAGAACAGTGACATCTTGTTTCTGTCTTACAGTTTGATTGTAGAATCAGGCATGTTTTTAATCCTAAACTTAATATTTTGCAGTGAAGCGTTACAGTTTTATATTTTAACTTACAGTCTTTGTCATTGTCTCTTGAGTGACAGACCAACAATATTGTCTAGTAATAGAGTAAAAATACAGACCACTGATGAGGAGTATAACTGATAATAAATAATGGCATTTGCTTCTGCAAAATGTGAAAGCATGATATTTTGCTTCGTTGCAACTTAATACCCGAATATTTGGTGGTATATTGCTGCATTTTTTTGAAACCAGTAATGCCTTGGCCCGTTAGATCTTCTATTTCATATAACATACTGATAGGTTTTTAATTTCGCCCTTTCATGTGTTATTGCTGAAACTTCTCTTATTCAAATGTTTTCAAATATTTCCACGTGCACTTCTATCATGCATGTGATGTAAGTATTTTATACCCATACTCTTATGTTGAGAAATGCTTCTTGTCCATCTTTAATATTTGTGTCTGTTTAGAACTAATCGTGCAGCCTCTAGATCCCTTGTGTAGTTATATTTATAGGTTCAGCAAGTCTCAACCTTTTTATTTGCATTTATTTTTCCTTTTCCTAATTGAAAATAATGCTTCTTTTGTAAGCTCGAATACTCAATAATAGCTATATATGTAGGATGGAGTCTTCTTATTGCCTGGTTGTTGCGATCCATTTAACGAGAAAGCCCTTCGTGCATCGCAAGGAGCATGCTTTCAACTTCCTATTGGTACAGGGTTTTGGAGTCATCTAGAGATTATTAGGGATTGCTATCAAATGAATATGTATGCAGCTCAACAAGTGAGCAGTAAAATAAATGAAGAGACAATGGCAAGAAAATATGCAACTTTTGGGAAAGATAAGAATTCAAACATTCTAGAGTTGTCTCAAAGAGATTCGATAATCAAGGGTAGCACAATTTGCAGTGGACATAATTCAATTCTACTGTCCCATGAATTTGCATCTGCAGTGACAGATAAACCTTTATGCCTTGTGCTTGGCAGTGAGGGAAAAGGCTTGTCTGAACAATCAAGAAAGTCATGTAATCTTGTTGCAATACCTATGCCGGGAGGATTTGAGTCTCTCAATGTTTCAGTTGCAGGGGGCATCTTCTTGTTTTTACTAAGAAGACAACCATGATGCAGATGAGCCTTGTTGAAAGTTAGAGGTTTCTCTACTTATAGAGCTTGTACCTAGTTATCACATTAAGAAAATATAAAGAGAATTTTGATATACATCCATGGCTGTAAATTTCTAGATTTTCTTAGCAAAAGCTACAGTCACATTAAAATGTTTCTCACAACATTTAGTTATGTTGCTTCGAATGATTGGTTTTATGTGTGGGATCTAAAGGGATTCCAAATCATAGTTTTTTAATAGGATAGTGCAGTGTTTCAAATGTTTTGTAAGGCTGTCTTCATGTACCTTTGTATACATCAGAATTGCAAAGAATCTGATAAAATTACACCTCTACGTCGATTTGCCCTTTCATGTTTCAAGTTTAAGTAGGCACTACATATTAGTCATTTGAAAATTAGTTTGCAAAGTAATTGTTAATTTTTTTGTAAATTCTTCGTAGATGAATGCAAGAGATTATTTTATTACAACAACGAGAAAGAAGAAATATGAGTATTCGTTTTTCATTTTCTTAATAAGATGTTTCATTTATTGTTTATTGCAAAATGTGTTTGTTTGTTGTCTTTAATGATTGAGTTTCACAAATAGCTCAATCATTTTTTAGTTAATTAATTATAGATAATTTCAACTCAAATTTACAATGTCTTTCAGTTACAAACTAAGATACACCTTGTTGTTGGATGATAAAGCCTCGTAGATTGTACAATCTATATGACCCAACTCCACAATTTTAGTTTTAAAAGATTTTTTTTTATATATTGGTTGTAGTTTAATGCTAAGATTGACTTCTTATGGCCTTGGACATGGAAACAGACTCGAATCCTAGCACCTAATATGAAATAATGTAGTTCCTCTGATTTCCATTTTCCCTCACTACCTTGGGTATAAATTGTATTAACCTTGAATGTTTCATTTATTTCCCACGACAACAAATTGTTTGGAAAAGAAAGGAAAATGAAAACTCTAGAAACGTTTTATGCAATTAGCATGTTTGGGTCCCCGAAAAAGAAATATTTGGTACAAACAAGGGGATTAGCCAAGATCTCCCTTCCTAAAGTTGTCCAAAATACTGGCCTAAATATGTGCTTCTAAGTTCAAGGACAAACAATGCTATACCACAGAAACAAAGAAAGAAGATTGAACTTGAAAACTCTTCTTAACAAACAAATGCAACGACAAGCTTACAAACTAAAAACTTCCAGATATTAAAATTTTGGTTTATTATTGGTTGGCAATTGGGCTCTACCAAAAGTTGACCGAACATTTATGAGCAGATTGTTTTTGATTCTCTTCCCTTTTTCTTGGGACAACACTTGGGATGTCTTGAAGGATTTTTCCTTCATCAAGCTTTGGAAAAATACTTTAAACTAGGATCTTGTCATTGTTAAAAAAAAAACATAGAAGATTGCATGTACATGTGAATAACAAAGCAACACCAATTTGTAAGCCATATTGTCAATCCTCTGAAACAGCTTATTTTGTTGCTCGAGGGACATTTCTTTGTATGGTCACAATCTCAAAAATACTAATCCACCACTTCAAAGTGCCCTTCACTACGATGTTCTTGGATGTACACGTGAAGAATAAAGCAACTCCAATTTGTAAGACATATTGTGAATCCTTTGACACCTTATAGGGACCATAGTACTTGTGTGCTGATTTATTGTCCTCTTGTTGCTTGGGGAACCTTTTTTTCTATGACTGCAGTGTTAGAAATACCAAATCCCCCACTTCAAAGTGTCTTTCACTACAATGTTGATATGCTTTTCATTTCATCATGTTTTTTGAGTTGAACCCGCAAGTATGTGTAAGCAATGATGATCTTCACCTCCCACCATGAAAGAAGAAATGAAAATCCTCCAGAGATTTCTTGGAGCTATTAAAGATCATTACATTTGTCTTATTATGGTTTACAAACATCTGGTTGAAATCACAAAAGCGAAGGAGGGCATCCGGTGGCCTTTCTAGGCCCTTGAGTGAGGAGTCTAAGAGGACCAGATCATTTGTAAACGAGAGTATTGTAATCATTACACGGTGTAAGATGTTGCAGCCATCTACATGAGTATTTTCTATGAGTTAAGTTTCCAAGCCCTAATGTGTGTGAAATCGCCCAACAATTGTCTCATAGAGCCTCATGGAAACCACGATGAGAGACTCAAAAAACCAATGTCTTGCAATCTTTGGAAAATGAGAGCCCTTAGAATTGAGCCAAAAGTGTTGAAAAACAACAAAAGTCTTTAGAAAACTGTTGTGTAGCTTCCTCAATAATATCTTGGAGAGTAAAAATGTCGTTCACAATTTGTTAGTCATTTTCAAAGCTTGCTTGTCCAATGGCCTTGAGTTTATTCCTCTCAAATTTGCTCCACAAACCACAAATTCAAAACATTAGCATAAAGTTTGGCAAAGGTGTGCCCAATCATGATGGTCATGTAATTGTTTGGATTAGAGTTACTCTTTGATTTGAAGATTGATTGGATGATGTGATGTGTCCTTGAAGGGGTGATATCCTTGCAAACTATCTCATTTAAGAGATTGGCAATGTGAGATGCCAAAGAGTCCATACTGTGCTTGAGAAATTTGGCTTGGAAGCCTTCCCATCAATGGATCTGCTCAAACTCGTACCCGTAATAACTCTCTTAATGTCTCTTAGGGAAATAAGGTAGTAAGAGGAGGGGGAAGGGAAGGAACGAGGGGGATGAGTTAGCAGTGTTCCAATGATGTAACATGCAAAATTCAAGAATGGCAGGTGATGTTAGACATGATAGGGGTCTTTTTGCTTAGGAGGGTGTGCCAAAATGATTTGGGGGAAGAGTGGAGGGTAGAGAGAAGCTTGCATCTCCTAGAGGTAAGAAAGTCGTGCTTCTTAAGTCAAACAAGACAATAATATCCTGTAAGGTGGATGGGACGAAAAGAGGGGTGTTGAGAAAGGAGAAAATGGAGATATTTATCATATACTTACATTCATATCAAACCATCGGTTCATAGGGGCATGAAGCAAGGGGTGGAAAGGTTCGTTGTGGTGGATGGAATGTGGGTAAGAGTCCAAGTCTGCACCCTACAAGGCTTTGGACAACACATCATAATTGACCATCTCCGTCACGCTCAAACAAAGTTTCACAAATCTTCAGAACTCAACAACCAATTGGAAGTTTAAGATAGAGTATCCAATAATAATGACAACCATAGTTTTGACAATTCAATTAAGTCAAAATCTTCAAACTATCAAGGAATCAAGCAACTTTTGCTCTAGAATTTCAAATTTCCAGAATCAAAGCAACTACAACTCTAGTAGATTTCAAACTTCCAAGGTCAAAGTGAATCAAGCTATGAAACCATGTGGGAAAGGTTGTTGGTGCACCTAAAGCTGTTCACTTACACACCAACCTTTCACAAGCTTGCAAATTATAAGGCTTATATGACCTTAACAACCAATATAACACAACACTCTTTTTTATAGAGAACATTGACCACATTGGCATGCATCAATTGTAAAAGAACAATGCCTAACATGTCAATATCACACTTGCAAGTTTTTATTGTAGGTTTTAATATTAACAACATATTTAGTAATTTTGGATGAATTCATAAAATGTAAAACATAGGTAAAATCACACATAGAATACATCAGTTTGTAATTATTGCTTATCAAATTCAACAACAATATCCTCACTCAACAATGTTAATAGTTTTCAAGCACATATTGCACTCACATTGTAAGGCTCACTAGACTCAATCTTTTACTTCGATTGATATCTATGTTACAATACAATCAATTCTACAAACCTAATACATTTACACATTCTTTCTAAAGTTGATATCATCTTTTTAGTGAAGCGTCATGCGTAATACAAACATTGGTACTTCAATGATCATATTTGGCTAGGACCTAGGTCATTCATCATCATCCATAATCTTTCATCAATCCTTATGTTATGTGCTCGAGGAGAATAACTTTGCTTTTCTAAAATCCCATGATCAACTTTGGCTCTCACAACAAAACTCCATAACTACTCTAATGGTTTGCTCTATGTCAACATAATGTGCTTGACTTTCAAAGGCATGCCATTTTAGCTTATGGCACGCTTAATTATGTTTGCACGTGATAACTCTATGCCTTACTAACTAATGTTTGTGCTACACAACGATATGTGCCTAAATTTCCATTTATATGCACTTGTGATAGAGATTTTAATCCCTACGATTTCCATATGTATTTTCATCTCCAATTATTATTATTAGGAGATTGTTATTGTGGATTTGTTTGTCAAATCGTTTTTGGTTTCCTAATCATATGGGGCTAGTTGAGATATTTTCTCAACCTATCCCTTGTATTGTGCTTAGATCCTAGTTTGTAGGATCTGGATAGATTTTCTCCTTGGTATGTTAGGTATTTTTCCTATTGTAAAACTATTTAAGCTTCTCATTTTCTCAATACAAATTAGTTTAAGTTTGTATTAATTCTTGTTGTGTATGAACTCTGTTAGATTTTCTTAAATTTTCAGAGTAATAGGATTACCAATGTATTGATATTCTTTTACATTCATTAACCATATACCATATACTGAAAATATGAACAAAATAAACAAGCACAAAGAGACACCAGAGTTATCTTGGGAAAACCCCAAACCTGGGGAAAAACCCAACCAACCTTTCTTAGATAAATTCCTTTTGATAATAAAATCAAACCATGAACAAGCCCTTCTTCACAAGAGAAAACAAATAATGAAGAACCCCTGATACAAGACTAGTGCACCAACAACTGCAGCAACAACACTATACAAAACCATCGCACCTCTTCCCAGATATAGTGCAAAAGAGAAACCACCGCCAAGAATAACCAAGAACCCCAGTTGTTGAGAGCTACGTCCTCTCCTTGCCTTAAACTTGCGCCTTCTTCTTGAGTGAGATAGATGAGTGAGTGAGTGTGTACAAATGAGCAAGGCACCACCTTATTTATAGTCTTCAAGTCACTTTAGCTGGGGCCGACTTCTTCTCTGGGAAATTCTATTTCCCCTTTATCTTTTCCTGTGGGCAGACTTCTCTTCCACGATGTTCTTCCATTGTTTAGTGGTCTTCCTTTGACTTCTGGAAACTTCTCTTCTAAGAAAGGTTGTCCAGGAGGAAATACCTCTCGTAGCTACCAAAACATCAACACTCCCTCTTAGCTAGGGAGGTATTCTTCCAAGATGTCTTCTAGTAGTCCCAAGATTACTATCATAGTCTTATGACTATGTTGCAATCATCTGGTAACCCCAAGGCTACTACCATGCCATCAATAGCTCAAAACTTCTACCATAGTCTCTACTCCTATGTTGCAATCAACTAGTAGCACACAACTTACTTCCATGCAATCCAGTAGTCTCCACGACTACGCAACAATCAACTAGTAGCACAAAGCTACTACCATACTATCCAACAATCAACTACTAGCACAAAGCTACTACCATGCTGTCTAGTAGTCTCCACAACTACGTAGCAATCAATAGCACAAAGCTACTACCATGCTATCCAACAATCAACTAGTAGCACAAAGCTACTACCATGCTGTCCAGTAGTCTCCATGACTACGTAGCAATCAACTAGTAGCACACAGATACTACCATGCTATCCAACAATCAACTAGTAGCACAAATATACTACCATACTATCTAATAGTTCTCCACGACTACATAGCAATCAACTAGTAGCACAAAGGTACTACCATGCTATCCAACAATCAACTAGTAGCACAAAGCTACTACCATGTTATCCAATAGTACAAAATTACTGCCATAGTCTCTATGACTATGCTATGATGTTTCTCCTCTCCTAGTAGTCCCATTCACACCCATCTACTGGGCAAGACTACTACATTACTCCCCCAGTCACTCCACACAACTAATCTGGGAAACCCTTGGCCAAAAGGAAGCCTTTAGGAGGAGAAACATCACACCTCCCTTTCAACGAGGGTGGACATTCTATATCACACCAAGCTTGTATCTGAAGTACTCATACTTTACTCTAGATAGAGGCTTGGTGCAAATGTCTGCTATTTGTTCATCTGTGGATATGTATTGGAGCTCCACTACTCCTCTCTGCACTATCTCTTGGATGTAATGGTATTTGATCTCTATATGCTTTGAATTTTCATAAAATAATGGATTCTATGAAAGCTTCACACAACTTTGATTATCACAATATATCAAAGTTGTCTCCAACTCTATATCAAATAACCCTGCAAGCAACTTCCAAAGCGACACTGCTTCACATATTGCAACACTGGCTGCAATATACTCTACATCTCTTGTACTGAGTGCCATTGATGTTAGTTTTCTTCTCAACCATGAGATCATACCTAATCCCAAACTGAAGCAACATCATGATGTACTTTTCCTGTCCACTGCACTCCCCGCCTAATTAGACTCTGTATAACCTTGCAACTTCACTTCACCATCCGAGACATATCTAAGCCCATATCGAACTGTACCATGCAGGTACCTCAATGTTAAGTTTTGAGCTATTATTAGGTTTCTTTTCAATTTACTAGATAACCATAACATAGATAGGATCACTGAGAGAAACACAATCACAAGAGTACACAAGCATTTATCCCGGGAAACCCTCAAGTGGAAGAAAACCCAACAAAACTTCTTTAATATAGATTCAATAACCAAGTACAGTACCAAAATAACTCTCTCTACGAGAGACAAACTACCATGATGCTAGACCAGAAAATAATCAAAGAACCATAGCCAATCCAATGCCTAGACAATAAACCAAACACTAGAGAATATCCTCTCCCAAGGAATGCGCCTCTCTCTCTTCCTTCTTCCGACCACTGGTAACTGCAGCTTCCTTCAATACTTGTGCACTAAATGAGTGAGTTGAGTGAGTGAACAAATGAGGCGCTGGATTTCTTTATTTATACAAACTGGCAAGCGCTGAAAGGAGGTGTCTCTTCACTGGCAACACCGACTTCTCTTTCTGGGTAGTTAGAACCACTTTAATTTGCCTGGGGGCTGACTTCTTAATTTGCATATTACATTTAGGATTTGACCAATCTGCAAAAGGGAATAAGAATATTCTTTGCAGTTACACAATATTTCAACACTCCCTCTTAACAAGAAGGATATTCTTTATCTTTTGACAGGTCACTGTATGTCATCATCAACTGAAAAATATCATCTGGGCAATATCATCAACTGGATAATCATCATCAACTGGACAACAACATCAACTGGGTAACATCATCAACTGGGTAACATCTTCAACTGGGCAACATCATCATCTGGGTAACAACATTAACTGGATAACAAGAGGCATCAATATAATCCACTTGGTCATTTGGCATCACGATCACTGACTGGTTCTCCATGAATCCGTATTAAAGAATCGTTGTTCTCTTTATCTTCGCACAAAAGATACTCTTTCTTCTCTTCACACACAAGATATCTTATCTTCACACATAAGATGTCTTATCTTCACACAAAAGATATTCTATGAGTTTTGCCATTCCTTTTATGTTCTCCCTTTTCTTGTAGTCATCTATCTCACCCATCCACTGGGGAGGACTACTACCATAGCTTCCCTCCTAGTCATCCCACATGAACTAGAGAAGCTAAGATGCTAGCTTGGGCAAGACTAGACTCCCTTTCCATGATCCACGCATGATCACGACACAACCTCAAGAGCCAACTAACCATTCCACAAGGTCAAGGTTTGTGTTCCAGGCTACTCAATCCTTGGCCAGAGGAGAGTATCTGCCTATTGCCCCTTGGAGAAACATCCACACTCCTCTCTACGAGGGTGGTCACACCCCTCTCTACGAGGGTATTCTAGCATGTCCCTAGAGTATCCAAAACTTAACACTTGGACAGAGGCCAACCTTGAAAAATTTCTCATTCCCCTTCTCTACGAAGGTCTAGCTATGGGAAAAAAAAAATCTCTTGTGGTCCAAAATCTTTCTATGGTATAATACCATGCTACCCATCTGCTGGGCACCATCCATCTACTGGATAACTTTCATCTTGATCAAAATATCTCATTACTCATCCACCGAGTAAACTGTTCCATGGACCACTGCTTTCCTAACTACACCAAATCACGATCCTCCATTTCGAACTCGGAGACATAGCTCCCTCTTGCACCAAAATAAGTGCTTCTTTAACTGTGTAACATCTGATAATCATCATCCTTGAAGTTCTCTTCTGTAATATCCTGGGTACCTTCTTGAGTTCAAACATTTCTTTCTTTCCGACTTCATACTGGATCAACCTGCTCCCTCTGCATCTATAAGAATGGTATTGGAGTAACCTACAATTACTTGCATCTCATCAACTATATCTGAGTATCCATCTTTCTCTTCATCTTGAACATTTATGTTCATCAACTATATCTCAGTATCCATCTTCTTCATCTTGAACATTTATGTTATGTACTTTGTGGAGCCTCCTGCTCCAGCTCCTATATGAATACTGGATATCGTCTAGTATCTTATTGATCAATACCACATCAAGTCCTTCTCGTGTTGTCTAACTTTCGCAAGTCAAGGCATAAGTTCTTCTTCCAAGACCCGTGTTCCTACTTTCACATGTAAACTTACTTACAATATTCTTTTTGAGATATGTCACTTAGCCAATCAGTCAGTAACAATAAACAATAATCAAATAAAACTATATCATGATTTCTATTAGAGTAGTACACATCTTTTCTTAAGCAAAACTTGTTCAACCATGTACACATCTTTTCTTAAGCAAAACTTGTTCAACCATGTACACATCTGAAACCCTAATCATGAATAAGACTTTTGAACTCTTTTTCACTCTAGCTATGAAATTACCAAATTTTCCCTTACTATCATAGATAAACACATACCTCTCTCATGAGTGATCATACCTAAAATAAATATTTCATCTCTTTCTTTATCCTCTTCTTTGATACTTCCTTCATAAATCTGCATAGACAATGAAATAAAATGATGTTAATTAACATTCTCACAAAAATCTAACTTGTAATGAAAAAGTATTAAGGTAAACAAGATACTAAAAATAAACATGAATACTTATCTTTTGTTTTTGTGTGGGGAGGCTCCACGGACTCCACCATTTGCTATCTTTTCTTCAGATCAACTATCTTCAACTTAAAGTACATAATCCTCAATTTCTACTAAAGATTTCTTTGAGGGAGGAGATTCCTCTTCCTTTGCCACATGTGCTTGATGCTTTCTTTTCCCTTTCCCTTGAGGACAGTCATAGGAAAAGTGTCCCAACTTTTGACAGTTGTAGCATCTGATCTTTGAAACATCTTTCTTCTTATCTGTAACTCTTACAGAGTTAGCTTCTTTATTGTTCTTCCTAAAGGAACTTCTTCTGTTCATTTGAACTGTAAGAGCTTTCTCTTTGTCAACAATTAATCTCTTTTGTTGGTCTGGAAGTCTAGATTCTTCGTGTGTGCAATCTGCCCATAACTTATCAAACTTGGGTAACTTGCTTCTTTCACACACTTGTACAAAAGGAATCCAAAATGTTGGAAACCCATTTAGGGTTGTGGTTACAATCTCTTTGTCACTAATGACATCTCCAATAGCTGCAAGCTAATCTCTAATCTGAGAAACTCTCATAAGATAGGAAGAGACAGATTCTGAGTTTTCCATCTTCATATTACGAAGCTGATTTCTTAAGGCAAGATTCTGGCTAATGTCTTTGCTTTCATATAACCTGCTGAGTGCTTCATACATTTTCCTTGTTGTCTGTAGTTCAGATATATGAGGGATCAAGTGATCCTTTACTGAATCTGACACGATTCTCTTTGCTTTCTTTTCATTCTTCTTTTGCTCTTCTTCCTCTAGTTTTGGTACACCCGTTGTAACATGTTCTAGGAGATCATTCTTGTCTAGAATCATCTACAACCTATGCTTCCAAGATCTGAAGTTTCCAGATCCTTCCAGCCTGTCTTCTACCTTCATACCAATAGCCATTCTTTCTTGTAGTAGAAACCCTAGCCCTCTGGGTTATAGAAATAATAAAAAAAACAAATTTCTTGGATTTGAAAATTGAAATCACCAAAAGATGCGTTGGACTAAGGAGAATATACTGGTATTGTCAGTTTCTGAAAATTCCAATTTCTGACCCTTGAAACTGGACCTGCGAAATTCTGGACTGGTACTTCTAGTACTTGTTCTGGTTTCCTGATTTTCTGGTACTAGTGAAAACTAGGGTTTCACTTTTCGGGAGTTCTATCCACTGAAAAGGTGCGCTCAAGATGCCCAAAGCTTCACTAGGTTAGGGCACACTTTTCTAGATGGTTTTTAAGCAAAAATTCCTCTCCAACAAAAGCCCTAATTTTCTTGTACGATAACAGTGATGTTTTTGCTTATCTAGTGAAAGGTGCTCTCATTAGCTTAGCTCTGATACCATGTTAAGTTTTGAGCTATTATTAGGTTTCTTTTCAATTTAATAGATAACCATAGCATAGATATGATCACCGAGAGAAACACAATCACAAGTGTACATAAGCATTTATCTTGGAAAACCCTCAAGGGGAAGAAAACCCAACAAAACTTCTTTAATATAGATTCAATAACCAAGTACAATACCCGAATAAATCTCTCTCTATGAGAGACAAACTACCATGATGCTAGACCAAAAAATAATCAAAGAACCATAGCCAATCCAATGCCAAGACAATAAACCATGCACTAGAGAATATCCTCTCCCAAGCAATGCACCTCTCTCTCTTCCTTCTTCCGGCAACTGGTAACTGCATCTTCCTTCAATATTTGTGCACTAGATGAGTGAGCTGAGTGAGTGAACAAATGAGGCGCTGGATGTCTCTTCACTGGCAGGGCTGACTTCTCTTTCTGGGTAGTTAGAACCACTTTAATTTGCCTGGGGGGCGACTTCTTAATTTGCATATTACATTTAGGATTTGACCAATCCACAAAAGGGGATAAGAATATTCTTTGCAGTTACACAATATTTCAACACTCAACACATGCTTTGCTCCTATCCAATGTACATGTCTAGGCTCAACTATGTACTGACTCAAGGTGTTCACTGCAAAACATATGTCCGGTTTGGTGTTAACTAGGTACATCAATTATCTGATCAACTGTCTGTACATCGTGGGATCCACCAAATCTGAATATGAATCACTCAAGAGCTTCATATTCGTAACCATAGGTGTGGCCATGTTCTTGCAGTCCATCATCCCGAATCTCTACATGATCTCAACTGTACATTTTCCTTGGATAAGGAAAATATCATTTGGCCTTTGCCACACCTCTGTTGATGATTACAGTTGCATGAAACATCTTCCAGGACACAGACTGAGTAAGACGACCTGAGAGAAAGCCTATGAGTTGGGTGTGTGGTTCCTCTCTGAGACGGAGAAGGAACGTTGTGTGCCCCTGTGTGGGGTGAGGAATCCCATGAGTTGGGTATGTGGTTCCTCTCTGAGACATAGATGGAATGTTGTGCACCCCTATGAGGGGTGAAGGAGCTAATGTGATGGGTTTACTGTTCTCCTATGTGCAGAGAGTTGATATGACACTCCAGATGATTCTTCTGTGTAACGCAGTGAGAAAGAAGATCTGTTGAGTTGGACGTGCCTGTGGTTGAGCATAGGTGAATGTGTGGAAAAAACCATGAGTTGGGTGCATCGTTCTGTGACGAAGATGAAACGATGTATTAGCCTCCTCTGTGCAGAGAGTTGAGACGATACTCCAGATGATTCTCTTGTGTAAAACAATGAGAAAGAAGATCTGCTGAGTTGGACGTGCCTGTGGTTGAGCACAAGTAAACGTGATCCTAGTGGATGAGCACTAGTGAGTGTGGTTCTCCTGTGAGACATAGTGAGATAGAGATGTGGACATCCCTGTGGCTGAGCACAAATGGATGTGCCCCTAGTGGCTGAGCACTAGTGGGTGTATGAGATCCCTTGCTATATTGTTAAAGAGTTAGACTTACCTATAACCCTATTTGTGATGTAAAGGCTATAGGTCGACCCCACCATAATGCAAAAGATAATTAATATGGTAATTATTAATTATATTTTGAGTTATTGAGGTCGACCCTATTGTGCCAATAGACACATCATTTGATGTGATAAGTCTTATATAAATAAAGGTGAATCCCCATTGAGGAACCACACTTAACATTGTGTCATCTCATGATTTCAAAAGTTGTGGTCTGAAATTATGAGAATTACAACACCCTCTTGTGTGCTAAGGTTTTGTGATGGTGTGGGAGGTCTTTCTCTTGAGAATATAGCAAGGATTGACTGGGTTTTCTTCCCTTGTTGAGAAGGTTTTCCCAGGATACTTCTTGTGTTCTTGTGCATGATTATTCTTCATGTGATCTTGGTTTGCAACATTAGTTATGGTTCAGTGTATGCTAAACAGTAAGAAAATTAAAAATGCATCAGCCTACCATAAAATCAACATGGTTTTAGAGCAGGTCCTGAAGAAGACTGTTGCACAATTGAAGAAAGGCTACTAAACTCTTATAATTGATTTATGGAAAAGAAGGCCAGACCCCTACTTATTTTTTTGTGGAGTTTTGGTGATCCCATTTCAACTTTGGTGACCTTAGTCCAGCCATAAAGAGGGACCAAGTGAAGCTTCCAGTTCGTTGTTTTCTTGGTTTTGGACAAGGCACTGTGAAAAGGAGAGTAGATGAAGGGCTAGACCTGTGTGGAGGGATGCTACCAATGCCTAAAGGGCTTCCACAAAAAATCAACCAGCCTAGGAGAGGCCATCTGCAACCTACAGGAGGTTTGACGTAGGGAGATAAGGTTGCGAGAGGCCTGGGAAAAGTAATCGATGAATTTAAGAGGCTATTCCTGCTAGTAGCAGACTGTGGATGGGCATTTTTGGAGGTCCGTGAGGCATTCCTAGGGAGGGGAAAGTATGATGGAATTTTCTAGAAAATTCTGGGCAGTATTGGGGGTTGTTACAACCACCCTAGAAACAATATAAAGGGCTGCTATTATGGCTGTAACTTCCAGTACAACAACATATTTTTTTAGGGGCAGTTTTGAGGGCTATTTGAGTGCTATTACAAGTATGTAACAGACATAAAAGAGGGTTGTTAAAACCACCTTGTACACCAATGTTTGGAGTAGACTTGAGGACAGTCTATGGAATCTTGCAGTAAGTTGTATTAGATTTGTGATAAGGGTTGTGTTAAGGTTGTATGAAGGCTGGTACAAGGAAAGGAGGGCTGTCATAACCCTGCCACTAGCATAAAGAGAGGGTCATCACTTATGGTGAGGCTTTAAGAGCGGCCGCAGGCTTGGGGAGCAAGCCCAACCATAGCCACAAGTATGGTAAGGAAGACGCAACAGAGAGTGGCCCCTCCAGTGCTGCCACAGCCACAAGAAGCACACTAAGCAATATTCATAACTGTTCTTGAACAAGTTCTCCTTGAGGTTATGTGGCAGGTGGCCATAAGAAGCTACAACAACGCAAATTGCATTCTAGTATATGGTAAACAAGTAAGGAATATCATTTCTCGTCATGACATTGACAAGCAAGCAAAATCTCCATTGGTGTACACTCTCAGGTATGCGCTTGTATATATTATTTGCATCATTGTCACGAGGGTACTTGCAGGAGGAAGGGAACCCTTGCTGCAATCATGGATCTAGAGGGATCTCAATGCATTCAAAAGAACAACACACTGGAAGTGAAGACTCCAGGTTTGATTGTTTTAATTATCATGCCTCTAACCTACATTTATAAGTTTGCTACATTACAAGTAGGTGTTGTAGCTGTGAAAACAATCCTTAAATTGTTTTGATTCTAGAGATGTACTCATGAATCTCCTCTAGGAGATATTCTTGTCTTGTTTCCTTTCATTTGTTTCCTTGTTCCAGGAAGGTTAACAACAAAGGAAGATGTTTTCCTTCAGACTTCAGAGGGAGTCAAAACTATTTGAGAAGAAGGAAAAGACAATACCTTCTCCCCTTTAGCATTTCAGAGTGAGACAGTTGTTGATCCAGTTTCTCCAGTTGATATCCCCATAAACATTGTAGTAGGTCGTGAAAGGCTTGTCTAGGCTTGACAAACTTTGCAAGGGGCAGAGGGACTTGTAGCTCCTCAAGGCACATTCCGAGAGAGCAAGAGAGACCAAAGATACCTTCAAGCTACTTTTTAGCCATGAGCCACATCATTGATTCTGAGCCTTCCTGTCATAGATAAGCTACAGGTGAGCAGGTATGGCAAGATGCCATGATAGAAGAATATCAATCTATCTTGAAGAATGATGTATGGGATATTGTTCCAAGACCAAAATAAGTCTTTAGTGACTTCCAAGTGGATCTATATGATCAAGCATGCAACTGATGGAAGTGTCGAGAAATATAAAGCGAGATTTTTAGCCAGAAGATTCCCACAAACAGAGGGATTTGTTTATGATGAGACATTTGATCTAGTAAGCCTGATACACTTCCATCCGTACTACCATCTATGAGTTGGAAACTACATCAGATGGATGGATTCTTGATGAGTTTGGGTTTCAACAAGAGTGTTGTTGATCCAAACCTATATTATTACAGTGTTGGTGACGAGAGCCTGATTTTGGTGACTTATTCAAAAAGCCTTGTTGTTGGATACAAGTAAGCTTTGAATTCTGATTTCGAGATGAAGGATCTGGGTATGATACACTACTTCTTGGAACAAGAAGTATGACAGAGGACCAATGAGACTTTTCCTAAGTCAAGGAAAATATACAATGGAGATATTAAAGAAGTATAGTATGACATAATGCAAATCCATGACTACAACTATGGTGATGGATTTGATGAAAAATAAATGATGATGATTCATACGAGATTAATCCACATATGTACCGACAACTAATTGGATACTTGATGTATCTGGTTAACACCAGACTTGATATATGCTATGCAACGAATGTGCTTAGTCAATCCATGAGTCAACCGAGACAAACTCATTGGATAACAGTAAAGCATGTATTGATATATATATGAGGCACAATTGGATATGGCCTGAGATATGCCTCCAACGTGAACTTGAGTTTGCAGGGATATGCCGATATAGATTGAGCAAAGAGTACAATGGACCGGAAGAACACATCTGATTGTTGTTTTCATCTTGGAGTTTTCCATCATTTCCTGGTGCAACAGGAAACGCAACTCTGTGGCCTTGAGTACCGCAGAAATAGAGTATATAGCATTGAGTGTGGCAGTCCGTGAAGCAGTGTGGCTTCATGAGATTCTGACAAATTTATTCATGAGATGGATCCTATTATTATTTGTGATAACCAGAGCTGTGTGAAGCTCTTTGAGAACCCTGTGTTTCATGATAGATCAAAACACATTGAGATAAAACATCATTGTATCATAGACATGTTGCAGAGGAAAGCAGTACACGTGCAATACCTTCCTACACATGAGAAGATTGCAAATATCTTCACCAAACCACTTGCCAATACAAAGTTCAAGTACTTCCGTGAGAAACTAGATTGATGAAGATTACCTCCCTAGATGAGAGGGAGTGTTGATGATTACAGCCAAGATGAAGTTTGAGTACTTCCATGAGAGACTTGGCCTGATGGAGAATTCCTCCTTAACTGAGAGGGAGTGTTGATGATTACAACTGCGTGAGACATCCTCCAGGACACAAACTGAGTAAGACGTCCTGAGAGAAAGCCCATGAGTTGTGTGTGCCCATGAGCTGGGTGTGTGGTTCCTCTCTGAGACCGAGAAGGAATGTTGTGTGCCCCTGTGTGGGGTGAGGAATCCCATGAGTTGGGTGTGCCCATGAGTTGGGTGTGTGGTTCCTCTCTGAGACGAAGATGGAATGTTGTGTGCCCCTGTGAGGGGTGAAGGATCCCATGTGATGGGTTTACTGTTATCCGTTGTGCAGAGAGTTGAGATGATACTCTAGATGATACTCTTGTGTAACATAGTGAGAAAGAAGATTTGCTGAGTTGGACATGCTTGTGGCTGAGCACAGGTGAACGTGTGGAAAATCCCATGAGTTGGGTGCATCATTCTGAGACAAAGATGAAACGATGTATTGGCCTCCTTTGTGCAAAGATTTGAGATGATACTCCAGATGATTCTCCTGTGTAACATAGTGAGAAAGAAGATCTGCTGAGTTGGACGTGCCTGTGACTGAGCACAGGTGAACGTGATCCTAGTGTCTGAGCACTAGTGAGTGTGGTTCTCCTGTGAGACGTAGTGAGATAGAGATGTGGACATCCCTGTGGTTGAGCACAGATGGATATGCCCCTAGTGGATGGGCACTAGTGGGTGCATGAGATCCCTTGCTATATTGTGCAAGAGTCAGACTTACGTGTAAACCTATTTGTGATGTAAAGGGTACAAGTCAACCCCACCATAATGTAAAAGGTAATTAATGTAAAAGAAAATTAATATGGTAATTATTAATTATATTTTGAGTTATTGAGGTCGGCCCTATTGTGCCAATAGACACATCATTTGATGTGATAAGTCTTATATAAATAAAGGTGAATCCCCATTGAGGAAACACACTTAACATTGTGTCATCTCATGATTTCAGAAGTTGTAGTATGAAATTATGAGAATTACAACACCCTCTTGCGTGCTAATGTTTTGTGATGGTGTGGGAGGTCTTTCTCTTGAGAATATAGCAAAGGATTGGTTGGGTTTTCTTCCCTTGTTGAGAAGGGTTTCCCATGTGATCCAGATTTTATGAGCAGAACGAAATGAATACAGATTATTAATAGATTCTTATCACAAAATAACATAGATACAATAAAACTGGTTTTCTATTCAATAATGAAATAAGCGGTTTTCTATTCAATAATGAAATAAGCTGAAACTGTAAAATGCAGTGAAAACAAGCTTGCTAGAATGGTGGCGGCTTATCTCTGAGAAGAGATGTGATGGCTGCACTCATTCGCAAGAAGAACATTACAATGAGGCTCTAAAGGCCTTTTTACAATAAACAAGAATGCAAAAAACCCTAGACATCCAAAAACCTAACCCCACAATGAAGCGCCAAAAGTCATGTGGGCCCTGTTTGGGTAAGTTAGTACATCAACTTCCCGGGCTTGTAACTTTTGCATACGATCTCTGTTTTAGGGGTGTGATAGCCCGTTGGAAAGGTATTGTCGAGGAGATTCATTTTGGGGGACCAATCATGCCTTTGTATATCATTAAGGAACTTGATCTCAAAAAACCTTCATTTAAGCCCTCAAAATGGCCCCGAAAGTTAAAACTGCTAAAAATAGTAAATTGCCAAAATTGTTAGAAAACTGTCTTGAGCCAGTTGGAAAAGGTGGGTGGCCACCGATATCCGTATGGATCAATCCTTCCTCCTTAGGAAGCAATGATATCCATTGCGTTGAGGTCCCCCATTAGATGAGGAAATTTCTGCTGAATTTGGCCACGGGTGAGCCACTTGCCTTGGTGCAGGAGCTGCCCTGCTTTGATGACTCGATAAAGTTGGATCCTTTGTTGTCGAGTGCCCTTGATCTGTGTGTCCATAATCTGATCATTGGATGCCTGTTGTATGCAGTCGAGGTTGAGCTCTATTGGTGTCAACTGTTCTGCTACTTCTGAGGTGTCCAATAATGGTGGGAAATAAGGGCGAAGAAGATCCACGTTGAACATTGGGTGTAGGCCAAGGAAATGATGAATGTTGAGCTCAAAAGAATTATCTCCCATGGACTTGGTGATAGTGTATGGCCCATAATGGAGTGGGCGAAGCTTCTGATGGGGTCCTGTAAGGCATTCTTTATGCAAGTGCAACCAAACTTTGTCGCCCACCTGGAACTTATGTGGCACCCGATGTTGATCATGGCGTTGTTTGTACTTGTCATTGGACTTCTGTAGGATATCCTGAACTTGTTGGAGGATGTGCTGGATCTGCTCAATGAACTGGGTGGCTTTGTTAGCTTCAGTTGGAGTAGGAGATGAGTCGGTCGAGGTCACTGCAAGAGGAAGTGCAACATCTATGGGACCCAATGGTTGGAATCCCAACCCCGCCCCCTGAAAGGGGCTGTGGCCAGTTGAGCTATGCAGGGCTCGATTGTAGCTATGATGGACATAGGGAAGACTCTGTAAGGTAGCTAGAGAGGTAGTGGGGGGCCCCAGTGTTAAGAACCTGAATAGATCTACCAATATAATAACCACAAATACTGAATATACAATAGATCCATAAAGCAATATAGAAGAAACCACACAATATTATTACCAAACCCTTGAGGTAGGGAAACACCATACAATGGATCCTATTATGGAAGGGATCCTCTCCTATTCAC
>SNQJ01S0010980.1:33365-48808 GCA_010110895.2 Picea sitchensis
CTGTTCAAAGTAATAATAACACTACGAGGCCTAGACTCATATACAACATGATGTTTCCATAAATAAGGTTGGCCCAAAAGAACATCACAAACTTCGACAGGAGCAACATCACACAATACCTCGTCTTTGAAGGGCTTGATGTCGTACGACAGTCGGTATTGTTGGCTGACACAAAGATCGCTTCCTTGGCGGAGCCATCCAATGGTGTAGGGTTGTGGGTGTGGCGTTGTTGGCAGGGCCAACCGCTTGATGACCTCTGCTGAGATGAGGTTCTTTTGGCTACCACTATCAACAATGAAGTGCAGTGGGGTGCCTTTTACCCACATATGTGAATGGAAGAGGCACTCTCCTTCTTCTGGCTCGTCTGGTTCACCAGGCTGGAACTTGGTGGTAGCAATGGTGGCACTAGGTTCCGCGTCAATGATCTGTCTTCCCCTTTCTGGTTCTAGCTCAGAGTCAGAATCTGCATATGATTCAGAGGCTTTCACTTTGGCCACCAACGATTGTTTCGAGCGACAATCAACAATGTTATGCCAAGGGCTCTTATGGAAGTCACACCACTTCCCGGTATCTTTCTTTGTCTTTCCGGTGTCCTTCCTTGCTTGCGGCTTGGACTGGTAGTCCTGATACTGTCCATATTTGCTCTTTCCTTTGTTCTATGGGTTGGGGCCGCCCTTTCTTGTCTTTTGTTGTGAGGGGTTCCCAGACCCAAATTTCCGCGTCTTTTGTTTGAGCTTCTGCTCGATTTTGACGGCATATCAGTAGGCCACGCCTAAGGATGAGATGTCCAGAAATTCTATTTTGGTCTAGATGTATTTATGCAGAGCACCGCGATACTTGAGCACCAGATGTCTCTCCAAATCTTTGATACCCAACTTGGTGCGCAAGGTATGGAAGATATTTGTGAAATCTGGCACTGCTTGGTCTCTTTCTTGCCGCAGTGTGGTCCATTTGGTATACAGGTTGTCGTAACTTCCGACAGGGTAGTATTGTTCCTTAATAACATCCCTGAAGGATTCCCAGGTGGTCGTGACTGAAAATAATGAGGTTTCCTCTGTTTCCTTTTGCTCACAGAAGGTTTCCCATCAATATTTGACATGGGGAACGACTTTGAGGAGTGCAAAAGTAATCTTTTCTCTATTCGAGAAGTTATGGACAGAAAAATACCCTTCTAGTAGATTCAACCACTTGTCTACAACATCTTCATCTATCTGACCTTCAAATATAGGAATATTGAAGTTCATTTTTATCTTGAAGGGGGTGGCGCCTCCATTCGAAGAAGATGCGTCGCCTGTAGGTAGTCGCTGAAGGATTTGCGCGAAACTGTCCATCATCTCGTTCCTCTGTTGTGTGAGGGCTTCCTCAATCAACAGTTTGAAAGGATCTCTTGTCCTGTCATATTTTTTTTCTCCTGCCATGAGAGGTCGCTTGGGCGTGCGAGAGCTTTTGTCCTCAAGAGAAACAAGCTCAAGACCCAACTCTTTGTACTCTGACCTCGTTGGGGACATGCATTAAGACGACAAGGAGCAGACCACTCTGATACCACTGATCCAGATTTTATGAGCAGAACAAAACGAATACAGATTATTAACAGATTCTTAGTACAAAAAAACAGAGATATAGTAAAACTGATTTTCTATTCAATAATGAAATAAGATGAAACTGTAAAATGCAGTGGAAACAAGCTTGCTGGAATGGTGGCAGCTTATCTCTGAGAAGAGATGTGACAGCTGCGATCATTCGCAAGAAAAATATTACAATGAGGCTCTAAAGGCCTTTTTACAATAAACAAGAATGCCAAAAACCCTAGACATCCAAAAACCTAACTCTAGGAGATGAAGCGCCAAAAGTCATGTGGGCCCCGTTTGGGTAAGTTAGTACATCAACTTCCCGGAGTCGTAACTTTTGCATACGATCTCTGTTTTTGGCGCGTGATAGCCCGTTGGAAAGGTATCATCAAGGGTATTCATTTTGGGGGTTCAATCATGCATTCGGCTATAATTGAGGAGCTCGATCTCAAAAAACCTTCATTTAGGCCCTCAAAATGGCCCCGGAAGTTAAAACTGCTAAAAATAGTAAATTGCCAAAATTGTCAGAAAACTGTCTTGAGCCAGTTGGAAAAGGTGGGTGGCCACTGATATTCATCTGGATCACCATGAAACTTCTTGTGTTCTTGTGCATGGTTATTCTTCATGTGATCTTGGTTTGCAGCAGTAGTTATGGTTCAGTTTATGCTAAACAATGAGAAAATTAAAAATGTATCTACCATAAAATCAACAACTTCTAATCCCAAGAAATAGTGTATTAGACCTAGATCCTTCATTTCGAACTCTCAAGTGAGCTCCCTCTTGCACCCATCTATGAGCTTCTCATCCCTTGTAAGGAACAAGTCATCCACATATAGGACCAAAATCAATCGGCAACCATATTCAACTTTATAGTACATGTTGGAATATGCATAACTCTTGGTAAACCCCAAGATCATCCGATAATTGTCTATTCTGGCATACCATGCCCTGGGTGCCTTCTTAAGCCCGTACAAAGATTTCTTCAATCTAAAAACATGGGACTCCTTCCCATGGATTACAAAACCTTGTGGCTTCCCTTTGTACACTTCTTCTTCAATTACACCATTAAAGAAGGAAGTCCTTACATCCATTTGGTGTAATTTCCATCCGATAATGGAAGCAATAACAATAATAGATCCGATGGAAGTGTACTTTGTTATTGGAAAAAATGTCTCGTCATAATCTTCTTCCTCTTTCTGGGAGAATCTTATAGCCACAAATCTCGCTTTGTACTTCTCTATGCTTCCATCTGCAACGTGCTGGATCTTGTAGATCTACTTGGAATTCACTATTGACTTCCTTTCTGGTCTCATAACCACTTTCCACATGTCATTCTTCATGATGGACTGGTACTCTTCCATCATGGCATCCTTCCACACTTGCTGCTTAGTAGCTTCCTCAAAAGTGGAGGGTTTTGAATCAATAATTTTACTCATCAACAACACATAGCTGGAAAACTTGTGCGGTCTCTTGCTCTCTCTAAAAGAGCCTTTGGGAGCTGCATGTCCTTCAACTTCCTGTAAATTGTTCCGGAGCCATGCTGGTCTCTTCCTGGTAACTGTAGCTTCTCTGGGTGGATCCACAGGTCTTTCTGACTCTACTATCTCATTCTGATCTTCTAGAATATGTTCTTCTGGAGTAGAGTCAACAATCACTGCATCCCTTGGAGCCTCTCGTTCCTCTCTGTCCTCATCCATGTGAGACTCCCTAGATTTTCTGAAGGCTACTTCTTCATCAAATGTAACATCCTGACTGATCTCAATTTGTCTCTGTCTAGGGATGCATATTCTGTAAGCCTTCAGAGTCTCATTGTATCCAACGAAGGTGCCCTTCTTTCCTGAAGGCTCCAACATCGCTCTGTTTTCCTTGGGAACATGAATGTACACTGGACAACAAAATATTATCAAGTGGCTGACTTCTAGTTTCTTTCCAGTGAATACTTCTTATGGTGTCTTGTTCCCCAATAACTTATGAGGACTTCTATTCTGGACATATACAACTGCACTGGATGCTTCTTGTCATAGGTGCATGGATAAGTTCTGGGCATGGATCTTTGCTTTAGCTGCTTCTACAATCGATTTGTTCTTTCTCTCTGCAACCCCATTCCGCTGAGGGTTGTAGGGAGTTTTCAACTCCCTTTTAATCCCTGCTTCTCTGCAGAAGTCTTTAAACTCATTTGAGGTGTATTCACCTCCATTATCCGACCTCAAGATTTTAATCTTACCTCAAGAGAGATTTTCTACTGAAGCCTTGAATTCTTGAAACTTGGTAAAAACTTCATCTTTTTCTTTCAAGAAATAGATCCATGTCTTCAATGAAAATGACATAGTATAAAAAGTTACCTAGAGAAGGTACCGTCATTTTTCCACATACATTTGAATGCATGATGTCCAAGATCCCCTTGGATTTGTTGTCATTGCTTTAAAGGATTCCCTTGGCATTCTTTCCAAGTGTGCATCCTTTGCAAACTCCATCATGTTCTACCATCATATCTGGTAGACCTGTAACCATCTTGCTCAAAACTGATAATGCTCTGTGATTGAGATGAGAAAGTCTTCGCTGCCATAGCTCACTAGAGATAACATTGTTATGTACAAGGGCTTGTTCTGGGTGTCCCTTCAATTTATACAATCCTCCCTCTCGAACACCAATCACAGTAGCTGAATCAATATTTGAACCCTTGGGCCATAAAAGAACCTGGCCATCAACAAACGCTACCCTGAAGCCTTTATCTTCTAAAGCATAAATAGAAATAATATTCTTCTTTAAGCCTTGTACAAACAATACATATTTAATTGAGATAGAATTACCTGAATCAAGTTGGTAGGAGGCTTCTCCTACTCCTTTGACTGGATGTTTGGAATCATCCCCAAGTTCCACCTGAAGGGATGAATTCTTTTCTGTCAATTTTGTGAGGGAACTTCTTAACCCGATCATGTGCTTGGAAGCACCACTGTCCACAAACCAAATATCACTTCCTTGAGTGATAGTACCTGTGAGGCCTGAGACAAAGACATATTCTTCATATTTTGATTCCTTTGGCTTCTTCTGAGGTGTGGACTCTTTCATATCCGTTGCATGTGGATGATGTTTCCTCTTTCCTTTCCCATGAGGAAATCGATAGGCATATTGTCCCAATTTCTTACAAGTGTAACATCTAATTTTAGATACATCCTTCTTGTGGTTTGGTCTTCTAGTTTTCTTCAGAGTGGTATTTTTCCTTTCTTTCCTTTTCTTCACATGAGCAACAAGATCTTGGTTCTCTTCATCATTTGTCTTCTATGATTTGGATATCAATCTAGATTCTTCTTGGGTACAGTCTGTCCACAACTTGTCAAATTTGGGAAACTTACTTCTTGCGCAATTCCTGAATAAATGGGTCCCAAGAGGAAGGAAAAACATTAAGAGTAGTGGTCACAAGCTCTATATCGTCCACTGAATCTCCAATAGCTTCTAACTGATCCTTGATCTGCGAAATTCTCATGAAGTAATTGGAATCTGTTTCTGACTTGTTCATCATCACATTTCTGAGTTGATGCCTTAGGGTTAACTTCCTGTTGGTGTTCTTGCTTTCATATAGTCTGGTTAAGGCATCAAACATCTACTTTTGTGTCTTCAATTCTGATACATTGGGTATCAAGTGATCCTTGATTGAATATGTCAACATTCTCTTGGTCTTGATTTCATTCTTCTTGAACTTTGCCTCGACATTTGCTTCTTCCGGTTATGGGAGAACTTGCTTGACATGATACAACAACTCATTCTCTTCTATAATGAGGAGTATTCTATGCTTCCATGATCTAAAGTTGTCTCCTCTATCCAACCTATCCTCAAATCTCATATTGGTAATCATTTTTGTTGATAGAAACCCTGGATTTGAAAATTTGCAAAATTTCAAACTTCACAAAACTGCAATCTGAGAGGTGTAATGAGTGTGCTAGGGTTAGGCAAGTTGATCTCAAGTGTATATAGTCCTAACGACTTGTAACAAGTGCTCAACGATCTTGACAAAAGAACGTGCATCTGCAAATATCAATATCTTTCCTTCCAATGGTTAAACTGTTTTGAAGGTAATCAACTCTGATACCATGTTATATTTTCTTAAATTTTCAGAGCAATAGGACTACCAACTTATTTAGATATTCTTTTACATTCATTAACCATACATAAACAAGGACAAAGAGACATAGGAGTTATCCTGGGAAAAACCCAAACCCGGGGAAAAACCCATCCGACCTTTCTTAGATAGATTTCTTCTGATAATACAAAGAAACCATGAACAAGCCCTTATTCACAAGATACAATAGATAATGAAGAATCCCTGATATAAGACTAGCACACCAACAAAGGTAGTGCACCAACAACTGCAACAACAACACCATACAAAACCAAGGCACTTATTCCCAGAGATAGTGCACAAAAGAAACCACCACCAAGAATAACCAAGAACCCCAGTTGCTGCAGAGATGCGTCTTCTCCTTGCCTCAGAATTGAGCCTTCTTCTTGAGTGAGATAGCTGCGTGAGTGAGTGTGTACAAATGAGCAAGGCATCACCTTATTTATAGTCTTCAAGTCACTTTAGTCGGGGCTGACTTTTTCTCTGGGAAATTCTATTTCCCCTTTAGCTTTTCCTGTGGGACGACTTCTCTTCCGAGGTGTTCTTCCATTGTTAAATGGTCTTCCTTTGACTTCTGGAATATTCTTCTCTCCTAAGAAAGATTTTCTAGGAGGAAATACCTCTCGCAACTACCAAAACATCAACAAACTTGACTCATGAGTGGGATTAAGACTAGGAAACCAAAAATGATCCGACAAACAAATCTAAAATAACAATCTTCTAATTATAATAATTGGAGATGACAATATCCCACATCAGTTCACACACAACAATAATTAATACAAAAAAAAAAATAATTTTTTATCGAACAAATGAGAAGCTTAAATAGTTTTACAAGAGGAAAACTACCTCAATGTACTAAGGAGAGAAAATTTCTTCAAATCCTACAAACTAGGATCTAAGCACCATACAAGGGATATGTTGAGAAAAGATCTCAACTATGCTCATAACAATTTCAACTAGCCCCCTAAGACCAGGAAACTAAAAAAGATTCGACAAACAAATCCACAATAACAATCTCCTAATTATAATAATTGGAGATGACAATACATATGGAAATCAACTTGACTTTTTTCTACACATATAGATTTTTCATTAATATTTCCAACACAATGTATGGATAGGGAACTTACTAATATTTCCCATTCATTGCAAACATTCTTAAATTGCCCATCTCTATTTTGACTAGCTTCTTAACATTTTTGGTAAGTGCATACATTTTTACTATTGTTCCAAGCCTTTTCTTGGCCATTGAAAAGATTCAGGATATTTTGTGCATAGGGCCATCTAATGTTGCTGACATTGACATGACCTTTTTCATGGTTATTGATTCTATTACGAATATATAACCAAATGTGTTATAAAATTTGTCCTACCATATCCCCTTCAAAAACTCCAATTGCAGTTATGACTAAAATGACTATTATGTGCTTGGTAAATGCATAGAATCATAATTGCAACTGTAATTACAAAGTTGAAAATTTATTGGGATCTTGTTCATGGGAATGATTTGTCATGCTAATTGGACATGAATGTTATGTTTGTTTTTAAGGCAAGAATGGTGACTTCTTGTTTCAATCTTACAGTATAATTATTGACTTCTTGTTTTTATACTAAATTTGATATTTTGTAGTAAACGTTCAATTTCAGCTTTATATTTTAATTTATGGTCTTTGCCACTGTCTCTTGAGTGATAGACCAACGATATTGTCTAGTAATTGGGTAAAAATACAAACCACTATAAAATTGAAAATAAATAATGGCATTTACTTCCCCAAAATGTGAAGGCATGATATTTTGTTTTGTTGCAACTTAATATCCAAATTTTTGATGGTGTACTACTTTTTTGTTGAAATCAGTAATGCCTTGGCCCTTTAGATCTTCTATTCTGTTAACATACTGTCAAGTTTTTAATTTGACCCTTGCACGTGTTAGTATTGAATCTTTCCTTGTTCAAATGTTTTCAAATATTTCCACCTACATTTTAGGGATGAATGTGTAGGTGTTTTGTACTCGATACTCTTTTGTTGAAAAATACTTATTTCATGTTTCCATTTTTACTGTTTGTGTATGTTTAGAACTCACTAAGCAACCTTTGAATCCTTGGTGTAGTTATATTTATTTCTTCAACTAGTCTCAACCTTTTTATGTGCACGTGCTTTTCCTTTTCCCAATTGAAAATAATGTTTCTTTCGTAACCTCGAATATTCAGTAATAGCTATATATGTAGAATAGTCTTCTTATTGCCTGGTTATTGCAATCCATTTAACTAGAAATCCCTTTGTGCATTGCAAAGAGCATTCTTTTGACTTCCTATTAATATATGCATTTGGAGTCATCTAGAGATTATTAGGTGTCAATATCAAACCAATATGTATGCAACTAAAAGGAAAACTTGGAAGGCTTTGCATATAGTTGTTGATCCAATAATTTTAATACCATGTAAACATGTTGAACATGCTCTTCCCAATTTTATTTGTAAATTAGTACATCATCAAAATATAACAACAATTTTTTTTAAGAGTTTGGAAATAAAATTTATCAAGCTTTGAAATGTGGAAGGTGCATTAGTAAGGCCAAAACATTAGATTTTTGGGTTACTTTGAAAGTATTTACACCATGTTTGGGGGTGCTTCGTGAGATTGGGGGTACATGGTGTATGTTTATCCCCTTTATGGTTTGATATGGATTGTAGCGTGAGAGGTGGTCCATGATGGATATGCACATTTGAGATAGCTTTCTTAGTGGATTATAGGCTTGGTTTTTTTCCCTTGGGTGTTGGATATCTTTTGGTAGTTTAGTGGATGCCCTACATTAAGGCCTCATGGAGGAGCCTCTTATTTGAAGAGCACCATACAAGGGATGTGGAGTGTTGTGCATCATGGAGGAGCACTTCAAGTCCTAATTGGCATGTGGTAGCTTGGTTTCTTGTTTGGAGGATTAGAGATGGCTCAATGATGTCTGAGGCTTTGACAATGCTCTTGTAAGGGGTACCTGACACTGGAGTACATTACTTTAGAGGATATATGGAGCTTGTGGAGGCCCATGATGAAGTGGTATGGGCTTTCCTTGTGTAGCTACATCACCTTGAAGTCATTATTGTGCACAACATCACCATTGAAGCATAACACTTGTACTCTAAAATGGGCGTCTCACTTTTGTAGCCTACAAGGGATCATGTTGGTTGCTTGTAAGGGCTTAGGCCCACATATTTTTTTGGTCTCCTTTACTTCTCATATAAATAGAAGGATAGTCTTCTACAACATATTCATTCACTCACTCGTTGATCCAGATTATTTTGAGAATGACATGAAGACAAAAATATAACCAGGTTATAACAATGAAATACACAAAAGTATAGAAGAGAACACATAAATACAGTGAAACCCAACTTCTATTATAGAATAAGATAGAAAACAATGTAGAACACAAACTGGAAATTGGGTAGCTTATCTCTAAAAAGAAAGAGATGTTGGCTACACTTCATTTACAAGAAGCTTTACATCACACTCCATTGCATTTTTAAAGGGCCTCCTTCACCTCAATTATATATGCGAGAGTGAGAGGATAACAATTCCCATGATGCATGTGGGATAAATTGGACTAAGTTTATAAAATTCCATAGGCATGTAAAATACTAAGACTTCTCGGGGGATCACCCATCCTAGTACTACTCTAGCCCGAGCGCGCTTAACTGCGGAGTTCTAATGGGATCCTATGCATTAATACTATGTTGTAGGCATGTACATAAGACCATTACATGATGTTTGTAATTAACAAATGAAGATGACATTACATTCCATTCCCCATCAAAAGGGTCAATGTCATGGTTTATCAAAACCACAGGCTCAAAATGGTGATTCCATGAAAAAGGTGGATGGCCACCGAGATCCATCTAGATCACTTGTATTCAAACTTGTGATGAGACACGAATAAGATAATAGAGTGTGCACCTCCTCTCTCTCTCTCTCTCTCAAGTATCCAATTTTATTGTATTCTCTCTCTCTCTCTCTCTCTCTTGAGGTGCTAGGGTTTCTTGGTTTTCTTATAGTTTTTTGGAGCATATTGGTGTTCTAGAGTTAGGGTTTATCCCTTGGAGATTGGAAATTAGGGTTTTGAGAGAAAAAACGAGGGTAGATTCGTAAAGAAGAAGAGAAGAGGAGGATGTATTGCCTTGGAGGTTGTGTTGAAGAGATTCTTTCACTTGGATCTTCTTAGTTGAGATAGAATTTTATGATTTACCCTAGCTAGAGTTGTTTAGATATTTGAGTTTTTGTACTAGCCTTGAGAGAAGGCTATGGTGTGTACTTGTACTTCATCTTGAGCTTTTCAATGGCCCACATCTTGTGTCATTTTCAGATTTGACTTCAGCTCTATATGTTTTGTATGCTTCACTATTTACAACCATTTATGTTTTGTTGATTGGACATAAGTAAAAGGGAAAATTGTTAAGCGATTTGACATCTAAGAAATAATACAAGTGTCTGATTTTACTGGTGTTATATTGTTGTAATTACAGCTATAACAATGCATTTTTAGATTTGATTATTGGTTGATAAGTTTTCCTAGAAGGGGCTGAAACTTATTACTAGGTACATTTTCTTCTTGAATTACCGGGAAGTTTGGGGTTGTTTGAATCGAATTTTTGTGATATTTCCGTTGCTATTTTATATTTTAATTTACAATAAGTCCTAAAGGTTGAAAATTTTAGGGTCAAGACCGAGGAAACCTTCTAGGAAGAAGGTGAAATTTCAAATTTGCATTAATTATCCGAATGCATGAAATTTCCACATGCTATCATAGCTTGTTATGGTTGATATCACTCTTGAGTAAGAGGGAGTTTGTATTTCAACTGAAGTTGGGCCTAGGAAAGGTAGTTGAGCTAGTTAAATCCATTGGGTGTGAAAACCTATATTGTTTGAGAGAAGCGCCTTGACCCTTGTGTTATCTCCCAAATAAATTTTCATTTTATTTAAGTCTTAGGTGGTTAATTGAGTCTTTATTTTCCCGAGTCATTCAATAAATAAGTCCATTATTGAGTCTATTCATCAAAATTCTAGTCATGAAGGTGGTGAATAAGGGGTCATGATGATATTTATCCTAAGTCTTGTATGTCAAAATAAAGTGCAAGTCCGAGTCATTCTGGTTTCAAGAGGAACATGTGATGTAAAAAGTCAAGTTTTAAGAATGATTGTAAAGAGTGTCACCTTTTGAGTTTAAAAAGGCATCATAACTGATTCAAGGATAAGTTTGTAGCGCATGGGATCCTTTTACACCCGTTGCGCTAACAACTAAGTCTGAGTTGTCAACACATTTCATTATTAAACTTTTTGGCGCGCTGCAAACTCGTCAAGGTGGTGCTGTCTCATCAAATGCATACAAATACTTGTTGAAGTGACTTTAAGGAAGGATCTGGAAGATTCTCAGATGTCAGCAAGAGTTTAACACTCCCTCCAAACGCTCAACCAATCTTCAAATTCAAAATTGCTAAGGGATTTTTGCATGCAAAGGTAGTTTATATCTCTGAGTTTTTGCGCTTTGATATTCCTTGTATGCAGAAGTGTTTGTTGCAGGAAGTTAATCGTATGATGGCTCCAAAACAAGGTGTTACATACAGAAGAAGATCAAGGTCTTTATACAGGTTTGAACCCTCTGATATGAGTTTGATTGAGCAAAACCCTGACCATGTGAACTCTTTCAAGCATATAGGATGTTGGAGATATTGTCAGAAGCTTGAAGGTCTTCATATGGAGGTTAGCAGAGATTTTTTGAAGAACTACAGCGAAGGCAAGACTAAGGTGGGTCCTCTAGAGATCAATTTGAACATGGATATGGTCATTGAAGTTACAGAGATACCAAGAACAAGGGGAACTTTTGTTTAAAGCCAAGAAATTGGAAAAAGAACACTGGTGTCAAGACATATTAAAGCCAGAGCATCAAGGAGCTAATATAGTGAAGGGTATACCCAAAAATTGGCTTTTGGAAGCCTATGACAAGATTCTATTAATTATATAGAGATTTTTTACATGTGAAGGGAGATATAGTAGATTTTTACAATATCATTTCAAGCTGCTTCTTCACTTCACTGGTAAGAGGGAAATCGACCTACGATATTTCCTGTTTATGAGCTTACAAAGGATGATTTTAGATGCTCAAATAAAGCCTAATAAACTTTAGAAATCCATCTTCCATCATGCTTTGATAAGTTGATATTAATTGAACAATTGAAGAAAGAAGGCAGGTAATGGCTCACCTTCATGTTCGTGTCTAATTATCAAGTTGACTTGCCTATTTCTCCTTCAAAATCCAAGACTCCTAGGAAGAGGACTGTGATACCTTCCTCTTCTCCCTCATCTGAAGTACCACAGTCCTCTCAAGACCCCATTCCTCAAGAACCTTCACATATCCAAGTGTCTAAGAGAGATAAGAAAAAAGGAAAGGCTAAAGAGATAGTTATTGAGTAACAACTAGAGCCTCCTATGGAGCTTCCTCAAATGGAAATTGAATATAATTCCCAGACTATTCAAGTTAAAATTGGTACACCATCCCTCATAAGGTCATCGAGGAGAAAACTTGTACTAGCAGAGGAATCTCATCAAAAGACCGAGGTTATCAAGCCTAGACTAGGTTGTCAAAATTGAAAGTTTCTCCTCTTGAAAAGGAAGCACTAGAGGCAATAGTCCAATTAAGAGAATCTCCATAAAAGCCATCCCCAGAGATAGTTCAAGGGCCTAAAATGTTAGACAACTAAGAGGAGGGGGGGGTGAATCAGTTGTTACTGTGCTTAAACAATTATACCCAATTTAAACTCATTACAGAACACTCAATGATGATCACAATAATTCAGGGAAGTAAGCAATAGAGTATTCAACATCAATCACACACATGAAGTATATAGAGACAAATATTCTTGAGTAAACCCATAAAGGGAGAAAACCTCTTCTTCTTAATATGAAAAGTCGTCTTTATTTTCTGTACATTATCATTGTTATGATCATCAACTCTTTGTGTGGCTACCACCTCTATTTTAACAAGATGCAACTTGTCGAGAGAACCAAATCTCTGGTTTCTCTAACACCCACTAGAAGGAAGCACCAACTCCCTGAGTGTTCCAACACCAAATGGATGTAAGAACCAACTTTCAGGCACACAAGCACCAACATGTATAATAGAGAACAATGGTTCTCCCTTGCACCACCCTACCACCCTGGTTTTTCTGGCTGCAACCAGATGGAAGTTACAACTGCCTGTGTTCAAGCACCCACTTGAAACTCTGAGGAAAAAAATCCTCCCTAGCACCACCCTACCTCCCTGAGATATAAATTTTACTTCATGATCCGGGCTCCAGGAGTTTCAAATCTCAAACCTCACTTTTCCCATACGCCAAACTTCCATAGTTGACAATCCATTGACGCGTGTCCCTCTCAGATCAACGGTCCTTGTTCACTTCGGGAATTTGACCTTTCAACCAGATCAACGGTTTATTTCATGGAAACAAATCAATGGTCAGATTTGATCCTTACACTCATCCTTTCATTGATCAATCCGGTGGCTAGGACTTAATTAAACATTGAGATGGTCGGCTGTCGGAACTTCGCCCTTCGGAACTTCGGGATTTCAACTTTTCAAACTTACACTATCCTTCCACTGTACTATGATCAGCGGTTGAGAATACACCCGAAGTGATCTTTCAGATCAGATGACTCGTGTCCTTGCTGACGTAGTCTACCACATGTCTTTGTCGAGGTGGTCTGCTGACGTGTAGGCAGAGTAGTGGAATGTCGAGGAAGGGCGCGATAGTGGAGTGTGACGTATATCGGGTAGTGGAGTGTGACGTCAAAGTGCAGAGGTGGTATGTATGAGTGGTTTGGTGGTTTNGCGGTAAGTGGTAATGAGTGAGGGGGGTCCGAGTTAACAGGAAGGTGACACGTATGAGGGTCCCATATGGAAAATACCACCAACTCGGACCTCCCCGGGTTAAAGACAAAAAGGTTGGGGGGGGTCTGATATGCCCTGTCAACCGTAGATCTGAGAGCCTGATTATCAGCCGTTGATATTAGCACTCCCTTCATCTAACTTATCCCGTCCTTCCACTTTAGAATGATCTGACGACTGTAATTTACTTCGGATGATCTAACGGTCGAGGATTTATTTTGGCTCTTGGCTCTCTGGACTTCGGGGATTTCAAATATCAAACTGATGCTCTGGATCAGACGGCCCAGATCCACTTCAGATGATCTGACACTTAAGATATTCTTTGGATGATATGACGACTACGATATTCTTCAGATGATTCGACGGTCAATAATTTATTTTGGTTCTCCGGCTCTCTGGGCTTCAGGTATTTCAAATCTCAAACTAAAACTCTCGAAGTGATTTATCTGGAGTGTAACCTCCTCACATCTTTAGACCCAAAACGAATTTCGTTCGTTGATCAAGATATTAGAACAACGACTCGATCTATCTGTGATGCAACTTTGCCTTAGATTAAATCCAACGAATCTCCATCTTTTCTTATCCTATCCTCCCATTTTTTTCGATCCGATGGTTGATGGAAATTCCGGTGATCAAGATCTTAGATATCATCCCTTGCTTATCCTGTCCTTCCATTAATTCAATCCAACGGTTGTTGGTCCTCTAGATCGGTGATCCAAAGACCATTGTCGCTCTTCCTCCTGAGCTTCTGATCTCTCTGACTTAGAAGTCTTTCTAAGTGGTCATGAGTCTCGACCTTTGCTCCTCCTGCGATTTCGTCTCTTGGACCTCGTCTGTACTTCTAGAAGCCATTATCTCTTCTGAGATTTCTCATATTTTGCGCTCTTGAGGTTTGGTTCGTTGTTTTTCTTTTCATCAATGACAAGCAAATTCTTCATGTAAACATGCCAATAATTTCCCCCTTTGGGATTGATGGCAACCCTGGAAGGCTGCACTATTCTGCTTAGACCTCCAACTGTAGCATCCAAACAACACCTTTTCTCCCCCTTTGACATCAATGTCAAAGAAAACATTCTCCCCCTGAGTTGTTGCAGTAATTTTCGGAGGTATCATATATTCAACCAACACATACTCCCCCTGACATGATGGACTCTCTTAGGTGAGAGAAGGGATGACACCCAACTTCTGACGAAGATATTCATGTTAAAGTTTCTGCTATTATTAGGTTACTTTCAATTTACTAGATAACAATAGCAAAGACAGGATCACTGAGAGAAACACAATCACAAGAGTACACAAGCATTTATCCTGGGAAACCCTCAAGGGGAAGAAAACCCAACAAAACTTCCTTAATATAGATAGCCAATACAATGCCAAGATAATGAACCAGACAACAGAGAATATCCAACACTGAGCAACACGCCTCTCTCTCTTCCTTCTTCCGGCAACTGGCAATTGTAGCTTCCTTCAAAACTTGCATACTAGATGAGTGAGCTGAGTGTGTGTCTAAATGAAGCACTGGCCTCTCTTATTTATACAATTGTGGCACGTGTGGAAGTGTCTCTTCACTGGCAGGGCCGATTTCTTCTTCTGGGTGGGTATAACCACCTTTAATATATTATGGGCCCTCTTTAATATATTCTGGGGCCAACTTCTTATTTAGCCTATTACAATTAGGGTTTGACCAATCCGCAAAATGGGATTTGGTCATTTGCAATACTCGACATGATCAATCCACAAAAGGGGATTGATCTAATCAATAATAAATATATTTTATCTTTATCCACAAAAGGGGATAAGAATATTCTTTGCAGTTACACAAT
>SNQJ01S0010980.1:73362-89530 GCA_010110895.2 Picea sitchensis
CATTCTCACAAAAAACTAACTTGTAATGATAAAGTATTAAAGTAAGCAAGATACTAAAAATAAACATGAATACTTATCTTTTGTTTTTGTGTGGGGAGGCTTCACGGACTCCACCATTTGCTATCTTTCTTCAAATCAACTATATTCAACTTAAAGTGCATAATCCTTAATTTTTGCTAAAGATTTCTTTGAGGGAGGAGATTCCTCTTCCTCTGCCACATGTGCTTGATACTTTCTTTTCCCTTTTCCTTGAGGACAGTCATAAGAAAAGTGTCCCAACTTTTGACAGTTGTAGCATCTAATATTTAAAACATCTTTTTTTTTTTTCTTGTCTGGAACTCTTACGGAGTTAGCTTCTTTATTGTTCTTCCCGAAGGAACTTCTTTTGTTATTTTGAGCTGTAAGAGCTTCATCTTCGTTAACAATTAATCTTTTATGTTGGTCTGCAAGTCTAGATTCTTCGTGTGTGCAATCTGCCCATAACTTATCAAACTTGGGTAACTTGCTTCTTGCACACAATCCCTGTACAAAAGAAATCCAAAATGTTGGAAACCCATTTAGGGTTGTGGTTACAAGTTCTTTTTCACTAATGACATCTCCAATAACTACAAGCTGATCTCTGATCTGAAAAACTCTCATAAGATAGGATGTGACAGATTCTGAATTGTCCATCTTCATATTACGAAGCTGATTTCTTAAGGTAAGATTTCAGCTAATGTCTGTACTTTCATATAACCTGCTGAGTGCTTCATACATTTGCCTTGCTATCTGTAGTTTGGATATATGAGGGATCAAGTGATCCTTTACTGAATCTGACACAATTCTCTTTTCTTTCTTTTCATTCTTCTTATGCTTGGTCTTTTCCTCTTCTTCATCTGGTTCTGGTACACCCACTGTAACATGTTCTAGGAGATCATTCTCGTCTAGAATCATCTGCAACCTATGCTTCCAAGATCTGAAGTTTCTAGATCCTTCTATCCTGTCTTCTACCCTCATGCTGGTAGTCATTCTTTCTTGTAGTAGAAACCCTAGCCCTCCAGGCTATAGAAATAATAAAAAAATCAAATTTCTTGGATATGAAAACTGAACTCACCAAAAGATGCGCTAGACTGAGGCAAGTATGCTGGTACAATCAGATTTCTGAAAATCAAAATTTTACCCCTTCAAACTTGATTTGCGGATTTCTGGACTGGTGCTTCTGGTTTTTTGGTACTTCTGGTACTTTGTGAAAACTAGGGTTTCACTTTCTGGGAGATCTAGCCACTGAAAATGTGCACTGAAGATGCCAAAATGTTCCTTGAGGTAGGGCACACCTTTCTAGATGGATTTGGGGCTGAAAAACTTCTTCAATAAAATCCCTAATTTTCATGTACGATGATAGTGACATTTTTCTTTTTCCTGTGAAAGATGCTCTCTTCATCTTGGCTCTGAAACCATGTTAAAGTTTCTGCTATTATTAGGTTACTTTCAATTTACTAGATAACAATAGAAAATACAGGATCAATAAGAGAAACACAATCACAAGAGTACACAAGCATTTATCCTGGGAAACCCTCAAGGGGAAGAAAACCCAAAAAAACTTCCTTAATATAGATAGCCAATACAATGCCAAGATAATGAACCAGACAATAGAGAATATCCAACACTGAGCAACACGCCTCTCTCTCTTCCTTCTTCTAGCAACCGACAACTGTAGCTTCCTTCAAAACTTGCGCACTAGATGAGTGAGCTAAGTGTGTGTTCTAAATGAGGCACTGAACTCTCTTATTTATACAATTCTGGCACATGTGCAAGTGTGTCTTCACTGGCAGGGTCGACTTCTTCTTCTGGGTGGTTATAACCACCTTTAATATATTATGGGGCCCACTTCTTATTTAGCCTATTACAATTAGGGTTTGACCAATCCGCAAAAGGGGATTTGGTCATTTACAATACCCGACATGATCAATCCACAAAAGGGGATTGATCTAATCAATAATAAATATATTTTATCTTTATCCACAAAAGGGGATAAGAATGTTCTTTGCAGTTACACAATATTTTAACAATTCAAATGGTGTCATGGCTAGGGGTTTAGTAAAGATGTCTATGATTTTTTCTGTGGTTGTGATGCAGGAGCATTGTAAGAAGCCAGCAAAGCAAGCACAAAGGCAAAGACAGCTGGAAACAAACCAACGCACATTTTGAAAGAGTTTTGAATTTGAATGAAGAAGCATTAATGTAATAGCTAGGACAACGTATTTACATTTATGTTTTGGAGATTGTAAATATATCTTGAGCGTTGCTCTCATTTGTCAGATATGGAGGCATTTATTTGTATTGAATGTAAAGTAGGTAGATTTTAATTTTGATTAGATAGCTTAGATCTATAGGAGGGAAAACTCGTAAAAGACACCCTCACTTGTATCATTGTATTATGAAGAATTTCTGTAAGCTGTTGAGCTGTAGAAGAGAAGAGCATAGAAGAATAGAGATGGTAGGATTATATGAGACATATAGTTGTTGCTACTGAACCATGTACAGAAACACTGAGTTAATATAAGAAATATTTGACTCAAGTTCATGGTGTTGTTAGGCTTTATGTTTACATCTGTTGAATGGTATGTTTACAGTTGTTTTGTTTCTCTGTTATACATTTGTTTCAATGCTATGTGTATTCTTGTGATTTCATGTTGAATGTATGAAGTCTGAGAGAAGGGAAGAATGATTTCAATTGTTTCTCTTCCTGAGAATTCCTGCAAAGAGTGCGGTGAATGTCCGCAAGGTGTGCGTTGACTAAGTTCTAAGTTTTATCTCAAAAAGCTCAAGAGGAATATCGTTGTACTCATATCAGTAGAAGTGAAAGGTTATCCCAGATCCGTGCAAGGTGTGTGAAGGCTAGTTAAAGAATTGAATTTTATCCATCAAGGAGGAGGATTGAAAGACTGCTATTGCAAGAAGTGCATAGAGTCAAAGGGCCAACTAACTAGAGGTTATTTTCAAATGCCGCGAGGAGTGTGTGCAGGAAATATTTTGGAGATCCTTGAGTCACAAGTGAAAGCTCAGAAGGGATAGAACCTTTGAAGTGTTCAAAGGGAGACGAAGGTCGAGGTCACCCGTAAGAAGGAAAGTGCAGAAGGGTTGAAGCCAAAGTGTTTGACGAAGGAGTGTTGAAAATGGAAAGGACAGTGGAAACACTTCCAGGAGAAGTGTCGATCTGCCATGGGCCGTTGGATCTAGTTAACCAGGAAGGAAGATAAGGCCGAGAGTTATTCCGCACTCAAAAGCTCAGGAGGAATAATGGTCATTGGATTCAGATCAACAAGGATCGTTGATCTCGCGCACAAATTTTGCTGTTTCAAAATTTGGGAAGTGGAGGAGGCTATGACTCGGAGTCGAGAATCGTGAACTCCCGATTCCCGAAGTCCCGATAGAATCAGAACCATCCGATCGGGGAAGGTGTAAAGCTGTTGATTTGTGGAGAAGAGTTATTGAGGTTTTGGCCATCAGTGGAGGGAGCCGTTGCATTTGGTTTTGTTGGTAAGCGAAATCCTGAGGTGCCGAAACATTTGGGCCCTAATTCTTAGTTGGAGGTCACATCAGGGAAAAGTCAAGGGAGGAGTAAGAGACCTGTTAGCCCTTTTGGGTCTCGGGGATTGATGAGACAAGAGGACTCACATCTGGGATCATGAAGTCGCAAAACCCAAAGTACCCTTTCAGGTGAAGGTTGTGGCCTTATAAGTGATCACGAGGTGAGAGTTGGTGCTTAGTGCTTGTGCGCACAGGCGAACTCATAAGGACCTGTGGATACACACTAGCATGTGGGAGATTTCTTGTGGGGAAATCAAAGAGTCAATCCGATTCATGGGGAAGATTAAGAATGATCCTAAGACCGGGAGGTCGTGCAAAACCTACTGAGGTAGGGGGTCTCCACCAGGTGGTATTAGAGCTTACAATTTTCTTTTTGTTTCCTGCGTGGAACAGTTTGAAACAATGCCACCTAGAAGTAGGGGGAGACAAATGCCCGATCCAGCTGTGGAAAGGGAAATGAGAGAACTCCGTTCTCGATTAGATGTTATGGAGACAACACATAGACGGACAATTGATGCTGGAGATGTCAATGAAGACGAAAGCGAAAATGAGGCTGGAGCTGAAGAAGAAGTCGCAACCGAGGACGCTACAGAAGAACGTCTATTCAGGCTTGTTGCAAGAATCAGAGCTAGAGCAAAGATGGAAATTCCTATGTATGAAGGCAACTTAGACGTTGAGGAGCTACTAGATTGGTTTAGAGATCTGAAAAAATACTTCGACTATGAGGATGTCGAGGAAGATAAGAAAGTCAAACATGATGCCACTAGAATTAAAGGGCATGCGACACTATGGTGGGATGAACTGCAGGCTGATAGGCGTTGCAAAGGAAAGAAAAGAATCAAAATATGGGATAGGATGGTTGCAAAAATGAAATCCAAGTTTATACCCAGAGACTACCAGATCAATTTGTTTCAAAGAATGAAAAACTTGAGACAGAAGATGATGACAGTGAAGGAGTACACTGAAGATTTCTACAGGATAAACATTAGAGAAGTTCATCGAGAAAGTGATGATGAGAAGGTCTCCAGATACATGAATGGTCTGAGATATGACATTCAATATGAGATGAGCATGATGACAATCATGAATGTTGAAGATGCTTATCAAATGGTCTTGAAAGATGAAGAGAAATTGGCCCGAAAGCAAGGTCAAAGAGGCCGAGGTTGAAGTTAGAGCAGAGGCAAAGCAATTGCCCAGGACAGAACTCAGAAGATGAAGGAAGAAGAAAAGAAACCTCATACTCACCTTGAAAGAGGAGGAAGTTCATAGGGGAGAAAATATGTCGACAGAAACACTTTTCCGTGAGCCAGAGGAAGAGGAAGAGACATAGGAGGTGAGATAAAATGTTTTGTCTGTGGAAAGATCGAACATAAATCTTTCAAATGTCGCGATAGGAAAAGGGATGGAGGCGAAGCTCACATTTCAGAAGTGCATAAGAGAAATGTTGAGGCATAATATGTAGAAGGTGGAAGATCCTTAATGATGCAGAAAATTCTCTTAAATCCAGAGAAAGAGATAGAGAATCCAGTCCAAAGAAACAATTTGTTCAGAACTGCTTGCAAGACCAAGGATAGGGTATGCAAGGTAATAGTGGACAGTGGAAGTACATATAATTTAGTCTCCATGGAAATGGTGGAAAATATGGAATTGGAGACAGTTGCACATCCAAGCCCATACAAAGTCTCGTGGTTGCAAAAGGGACACCAAGTAACTGTCACTAAACAATGTTTAGTTGAATTTAAGATAGGAGGTTATAAGGATGAAATTTTATGTGATGTTATTCCCATGGATGTCTGTCATCTTTTGTTGGGGAGACCATGGCAATATGACATAAATGTTGTTCATGATGGGAGAAAGAACACATATACCTTAGAGAAGAATGGTAGGATGCATATGTTGCTTCCAATTAAGGACAGGGAGGTAAAAACAGAGGTGAACAATACTATACTTCTCATGAGTGGGAAGGAACTTCTTGAGGAAGTCAAGAAATATGAAGAAATGCAGTTTGCGGTGGTGAGAAAACTTAGAGTCATCTTAACGAGTACCAAGATAGATGATCTACTTGAGGAAATTTAGGAATTGCTGGAGGAATTTGTTGACATAGTAGTGGATGAATTACCTTGTTCGTTGCCATCCATCATGAGCATAAGTCATCATATTGATCTTATACCTGGAGTGAGTTTACCAAACAAAGCAGCGTATAGATTGATGCCGCAGGAGAATGAAGAGGTTAAGAGACAAGTCCAGGATTTGATGGATAAATGATTGGTTAGAGAGAGATTGAGTCCATGCGTTGTTCCAACAGTGTTAAAAGGATGGTGGATGGAGAATGTGTACAAACTCGAGAGCTATAAAAAATATCACCATCATGTATAGATTCCCTTTACCTAGGATGGATGACTTGATGGATTGCTTGAATGGAGAAAAGTTTTTTTCAAAAATTGATTTGAAAAGCGGATATCATCAGATTAGAATGAGAGAAGGTGATGAATGGAAGAAAACATTCAAGGCAAATGAAGGGTTGTATGAATGGATTTTCATGCCATTTGGTTTGACGAACGTGCCCAGTACTTTAATGAGATTGATTAATGAATTCTTGAAAGATTTCATCGGAAAGTTTGTAATCGTGTATCTCGATGATATAATGATCTTCAGTAAGACTGAAGGTGAATATATGAAGCATTTAGCTTTAGTGATGAGGATATTGCAACAAGAGAAATTGTTGATCAATTTGAAGAAGTCATCTTTCATGAAGAAATAACTCATTTATTTGGGATTTGTGATCTCTTCGAATGAGTTGAAGATGGATCCTGAGAAGGTAAAAGAAATCAGAGATTGGCCGTCGCCAAAGAGTATCTTTGAAGTTAGAAGATTCCATGGATTGGCTAGTCTTTATAGGAATTTCATTAGAAATTTTAGTGGGATATGTGCACCAATGATGGACACAGTCAAGAAAAGACATAATTTTTTTCATTGGACAGAGGAAGCAGAGAGAAGTTTCAAGTTGCTGAAAGAGAAGATAACTGGAGAGCTAGTTTTGGTTCTGCCAGATTTCAGTAAAACATTCCAAGTCAGATGTGACACAAGTGGATTTGCGATTGGAGCAGTCTTGAGTCAAGACAATAGACCGGTTTCATACTTCAGTGAGAAGCTGAATGATGCAAAGTTGAAATATTCCACGTATGCTAAATAGTTTTATGCGGTCATACATGCATTAAATAAATGGAGGCACTACTTGGTTCCAAAGGAGTTTTTCTTGTATATCGATAACCATGATTTACAATTCATATCTCGATAGGAAAAATTGAGCCAGAAGCATGCAAAATGGGTTGAATACATGCATAATTTTACTTTTGTTATAAAGCATATTTCTATAACTGTTAACAAAGTTGTTGATGCTTTGAGCAGGAAATGTTTGATTCTGTAGGAGTTCAGAGTAAAGACCTTAGGTTTTGATAACCTCAAGGAAATGTACATAGATGATGCAGATTTTAAAGAAGCTTATGAAGCATGTGAGAATCCAGTTCTCAGAGACAGAAGCCAATGGAATGAATATATGGTTTAGGATGGACTACTGTTAAGGGGTAATCAGTTGTGTATACCAAAGAGTTCTATGAGAGAGAATCTTCTGAAGGAAAATCATAGTGGGGGATTGGCTGGAAATTTCGGCCATGAAAAAACGTTCGCGCAATTGAGTGGTTCATATTATTGGCCAGGGATGAGAACATATGTCAAGAAGTTCGTGAAAAAGTGCAGAATTTGTCATCACACAAAGGGGAAAAGACAAAATACAGGGTTGTATCAGCCATTGCCAGTACCAGAGAGGCCATGGGATGCAGTAAATATGGATTTTGTGTTAGGACTGCCAAGGACGCAAAGAGAGTGTGACTCAATCTTTGTGGTAGTCGATAGATTTTCTAAAATGACATATTTCATTCCATGTCAGAAAACCAGTGATGCAACTCACATTGCAAATCTGTTTTTCAAAAAAGTTGTTAGACTTCACGGCTTACCTAAGAGTATTGTATTGGACAGGGATACCAAATTTGTTGGTCATTTCTGGAGGACCCTATGGAAAAAGCTAGGGACTAATTTATCTTTTAGCTCATCATATCATGCTCAGACAGATGGATAGACTAAGGTAGTAAACTGAAGTTTGGGAGATTTGTTGGGGAGTTTGGTGGTTGAACATCACAGTCAATGGGATTAGATTCTGCCGCAAGCAGAATTTTCATACAATGATTCACCAAACAGGAGTACAGGACAAAGCCCATTCCAGATCATGTATGGAATACAACCGAGAGGAGTATCTGAATTAAGGGACTTGGAGTAGAATGAATTCAGGAGTGCTAGTGCAGAGGATTTTGCAGCAGAGATGCAAGAGCTCCATAGTAAAGTTAGAGAGTGATTAGAGAATTCCAACCAGGAATACAAGCGTAGAGAAGATCAACACAGGAGATAACTTCAATTTGAAGTGGGTGATTTGGTTTTGGCGCATCTCAGAAATGAAAGGTTCCCAAGGGGAACATACAATAAGCTGAAAATGAAGAGAACTGGACTGTGTAAGATCATAAGAAAGTTCGAAGCAAACGCTTATGAGATTGAATTACCAGATGGGGTAGGAATATCACCCATATTCAACATAGCAGATTTGTATCCTTATAGGGCTAATGAAATAGGAGCAGAAGAGGATAAGAAGGAAGTTCAATGGATTAAACAATTGCTTGTAGCTGAAAGGATGTAGATGGAGAAAATAATTGATCAGAGAGTTGGAAAGAAGACCCGAAGGAAGGCATACTTTGAATATTTGGTCAAATGGAAAGGACACCTGATTGAGGATGCTAGTTGGGAAAGTGAAGCAGATATCTAGAGACATGGACAGATAGTGCAGGAGCTCATGAACATGAGTTCATGAATTTTTCAGCCAAGGGATTAATGATGCAGGAGCATCGTAAGAAGCTAGCAAAGAAAGCGCAAAGGAAAAGGCAACTGTAAACGCATCAATGCACATTTTGAAAGCATTTTGAATTTGAATAAAGAAGCATTAATGTAATAGCTAGGAGAGCTTATTTACATTTATGTTTTGTAGATTGTAAACAGATCTTGAGAGTTGCTCTCATCTGTTGGATATGGAGGAATTTATTTGTATTGAATGTAAAGTAGGTAGCTTTTACTTTTGATTAGATAGCTTAGAGCTGTAGGAGGGAAAACTCGTAAAAGACACCCTCATTTGTATCATTGTATTATGAAGAATTTCTGTAAGCTATTGAGCTATAGAAGAGAAGAGCATAGAAGAATAGAGATGGTAGGATTGTATGAGATAGATATTTGTTGCTATTGAACCATGTACAGGAACACTGAGTTAATATTAGAAAGCTTTGACTCAAGTTCATGGTGTTGTTAGGCTTACTGTTTACATTTGTTCAATGGTATGTTTACAATTGTTTTGTTTCTTTGTTATGCATTTGTTTCAATGCTATGTGTATGCTTGTGATTTCATGTTGAATGTATGAAGTCTGAGAGAAGGGAATAATGATTTCAATTGTTTCTTTTATTGATAATTCCTACAAAGAGTGCAGTGAATGTTCGCAAGGTGTGCGTTGACGAAGTTCTTAGTTTTATATCATAAAGCTTAGGAGGGATATCGTTGTACTCATATCAGTAGAAGTGAAAGGTTAGCCCAGAGACGTGCAAGGCGTGCGTAGGTTGGTTAAGGCATTATATTTTATCCATCAAGGAGGAGGATTGAAGGACTGTTGTTGCAAGAAGTGCACAGAGTCGAAGGGCCAAATAACTAGAGGTTATTTTCAAATGCCGCAAGGAGTGCGTGCAGGAAATATTTTGGAGATCCTTGATTCGCAAGTGAAAGCTTAGAAGGGATAGAACCTTTGAAGTGTTCAAAGGGAGATGAAGTTCTAGGTCACCCGTAAGAAGGAAAGTGCAATAGGGTTGACGCCGAAGTGTTTGGCGAAGGAGTGTTGAAAATGGAAAGGATGGTGGAAACGCTTCCAGGAGAAGTGATAAAACATATACATCTTCAGGTTGCTCGACATATACATCTTCTTCTAGATCTCTATTAAGAAATGCTGACTTAAGATCCATCTGGTATACTTTAAAGTTCTTATGACATGCATAGGTAAGAAACATTCTGATGGCTTCCAATCTTTCCACTGGTGCAAAGGTTTCATCAAAATCTTGTCCTTCAACTTGTGCATACCCCTTACAGACCAATCTGGCTTTATTCCTAACAATTTTTCCTTGTTCATTCATTTTGTTCTTAAACACCCATTGGATCCAATTACATTCTTATCTGTAGGTCTAGGAACAAGCTTCCAAGTATTTTTCTTCTCAATCTGATCCGGTTCCTCATTCATTGATTTTAACAAATTTACATCTTTACTGGCTTCATTAAAGTTCTAAGGTTCCACCATGGATATGAAGGCCATACATGATTGCTCGATGTCTTTGATTATCCTTCTCTTGGTTTGTACACCTTTTTCTTTCTCACCAATTATTTGACTTGCAAGATGATTCTTTTGAGTACTTCTGGAGGAAGGATTTGATGTTGTCTGTTGATTTGAGTTTGCCCGAGTCTTTGTATCTTCATCTGGCTCAGAGTCTTATTTTTATGATTCTTGGACATGTTCATCTTCAGCTTTAGCTGTGTCCTCTGTAGCAGACTCAATATTGCTCACCTCTCTTACTGAGACTCCTTCATCAACCTTTAAATCAATGAAATCAACTAATTTATACAATCTTTTATTAAAGAATCTATATCCTTTACTATTGGTAGCATATCCTAAGAAGATGTCATCATCAACCCTGTCATCATACTTGCCAAGGTTTTCATTATTATTCTTTATGTAGCACTTACTCCCAAAGACTTTGAAGTGTCTGATTGAAGCAGGTCTTCCATACCATAGTTCATAAGGTGTCTTGTCACTGTGTGGTCTGAGGTGGGCTTTGTTAAGAATATGGACTGTTGTGTGTATTGATTATACACAGTAGGTTTGACCATTTTTATTCTCATTCATCATTGACCGAACCATTTGATGAACTGTTTTGTTTTGCCTCTCAACTAGTCCATTTGTTGTGGAGTTCCATGGATTGTGTATTCTCTCTTGATCCCATGTTTATCACATAATTCCTTGAAATCACTTGACATAAATTCTCCTCCTCTGTCTGATCTTACTGCCTTTAACCTGTTGCATGTTTGATTCTCATTTAAAGATTTAAATATTTTAAATTTCTAAAATGATTCATCTTTTTCTTTGAGAAAAGCAACCCAAGCGAGTCTGGAGTAATCATAAATGATCAACATGAAGTCATTTTCCTTCCCTGTGCCTTCTTGTCTTGATGGTCCACATAAATCCATATGAACTAATTGGAGTGTTTTCTCTGTTGAAGTAGAGCTCTTGGATTTAAACTGTGTCCCGATTAGCTTTCTTACTTGGCAGGGTTTACACATAGAATCTTGTGGCTTTGATATTCTTGGAAGATCTTTTACTGAGTCAAGATTTTTGAGCTTGATTAAGTGGTCAAAGTTCAGATGTCCAAGTCTCCTATGCCATAACCAAATTTCATCATGTTTTCTTAGATGACACTCTTCTCTATCTTCTTTCAGGACATATACATTATTATCTATCTGTATGCCTTTAGCCACCACTTGTCCTGAGTTTACAAACTTTATCTTACAATCTTTGGAAGTGAATACCACTTCACATCCTCTATCACACATTTGACTTACACTGAAAAAATTATGTTTCAGCCCATATACAAGAAGAACATCCTGGGATTTCCTTTACCATTACTCAAACTCACCATCCCTTTACCCTTGATTTTACCTGATTCATCATTTCCAAAGGTCACATTTCTTGTTTTGCTTTTACTCATTGACAAAAAATTATCCTTGTCTCCATTCATGTGCTTGGAACATCCACTGTCTATATACCAGGGGTCTTTTTGTTTTGAGCTGAAAGTACTAGACCACATTTTTCACTATCTTTCTTTTTCAATGTGTTGGCATATCTGGCTAAGGGTTTTATCCTTGGATCTGCTTTGTAATTCATCAGATGACAGTTTGTATCTTTGTGGTCGAAGTTATGATAGCTGTAGCATTCGAGATCATTGTTCAATAGATCAAAGTGATTGGTGCAACTTTGTCTACTCATTGGCTGTTTAGGTGCAATATACTCATATATAAAAATCTTCAGTTCACCAAGACCCTTCATGTGTAATATACCAGATATAAAAAGTATGCAGAACATAAATAAAATGCTATAAATGGAAGAATAATAGTAATATAACCAGCATAATCTCCACAATAACACATAAATGATATAAGAATAACAACAAAAATAACACTTTGATTCAGAAAGCAATGTTCACGGGCCTCTTCAACGGAGCAACCTCCAGTTGAGCAACGCTCTGTTACAATAATCTCCAAGCTAGGGTTTTCATACTCTCGACCCTTATTTATACTAAATATGTCTATCAAGAGAAGCATCTAGAGGAAGATCCTTCTAGAAGCGAAAGCTTCTATTATTCTATTTTATTGAAAGGCCTTATTAATATTGACCTTTATTACATCCGAATATATTGATATACCTATGTGCGGGTTAGGACCCTAACATGTCCGCCTCCTTAAAAACAACCTTGTCCTCAAGGCTTGAGATGTGGAAACTACTGCAGAATGGTAGCTGGTTTCCAAGTGGTATCTACTGGAGTTGTATCTTTCCACTGGACTAGCACTTCCTTGATGGTTCGCTGACGCAGGCAACACTCACACTGGTCTAAAACTGCTTCTGGATGTATCCAAATAGATCCTTCTTCAGCTAACTCGGGAAGGTTGGTTTGAATTTGGCACCTAGTTCCAATCACCTTCTTTAAGCATGAAACATGAAAAATGGGATGTAGCTTTGACTAACTGGGCAGAGCTAACTGATAGGTGACTTGTCCGACATGCTTGAGAACTGTATAAGGACCATAAAATTTGGGTGCTAGCTTCTGACACTGCTCGGCCTTGAGGGAAGTTTGCTTGTATGGTTGCAGTCGCAGAAACACCTGATCCCCTTCTGCAAATTGACGTTCAAAGCGACCTTGATCTGCTTGTTGCTTCATACGATTCTGTGCCATGACCAAGTTCTCTTTAAGGGTACGAAGAATATCCTCTCGAAATGTAAGTGTTTGGTCAACCGCTTGGACCTTCGAGGTACCCGGTAAGTATGAGAGAACTGAAGGGGGCTTTTGTCCACATACCGCTTCAAAAGGAGTCATGCATGTAGCTGTATGGTAGGAAGTGTTGTACCACCATTCATCTAGGGGTAACCATTGAGCCCACTAATTTTGCTTTTTAGAGGCAAAACACCTTAGATATGTTTCCAAACACTTGTTGACAACTTCCGTTTGACCATCAGTCTGGGGATGATAAGATATGTTCAGATGCAATTGGGTGCCCTGTAGCTTAAACAGTTCTTGCCAAAAATTGCTTGTGAAATTTGGGTCACGATCATAAACAATAGAGTGCGGCATGCCATGAAGCTTGAAGACCTGGTCCATGAAAATTTGAGCCACCGTGGATGCAGTAAATGGGTGTTGAAGAGCACAGAAATGAGCATACTTGGAAAGGCGATCCACAACCACCATTATGACTGATTTATTTCTTGATTTGGGTAAGCCAGTAATAAAGTCCATAGAGATATCCTTCCAAATAACAGGTGGAATTGAAAGCGGTTGTAGTGTGCCCGAAGATTTGACTGTTTTTCCCTTGTTGCGTTGACACACCTCACATTCAGTGACAAAATTAAGGATGTCCTGTTTCATACCATCCCAAAAGAAAGAATGTTTGACCCTGTCATAGGTTTTGGTGAACTTGGAGTGCCCCGTTGTGGGTGTAGCATGAAGCTCAGAAAGTACCGTGGATTTAAGCTTTGATTGTTTACTTAAATACAAACGGATTTTGTATCAAAGCTCATCCTGGTGCCAAGAGTACCCTGGGGGAGATGGAGCATTGGTCTGCAATTTTTGGATCAGATGTGAACTTTTGGGATCTTGTAGCCATTCCTGGCGCACACCTTGGAGCCAATCTGGTACAATGAAGGAAAGAGAAAAAAGGGATCCTTCTTCTTCATATTTTCGGGACAGTGCATCCGCCACCACATTGTCTTTTCCCTTCTTGTAAATGATCTCATAATCATATCCAAAGAGCTTAGTCACCCATTTTTGTTGCTCCGGGGAGGAAATGCGTTGTTCCAGAAAGTACTTGAGGCTTTGATGGTCTGTCTTAATTTGGAAATGTTGCCCCAAGAGATAAGGGTGCCACAGATCAATGGCATGCAGAATAGCCAACATTTCCTTTTCATAGATGGGTTTACCCAGATTCCTTTCAGATAGTTTCCTGCTGGTGAAGGCCAAAGGTCGACCCTCTTGCATAAGGAAAACACCGATTCCTTTCCCTGAGGCATCACATTCCAACACAAAGGTCTTTGTGAAATCAGGAAGGGCCAGAACCAGAGTGGTGCACATGGCCATCTTCAAGGTTTGAAAAGCTTGAGCAACGGTTGGAGTCCAAGTGAAAGAGTGCTTTTTGAGGAGAGCCACGAGAGGTGCTGCAATCTTGCCATAATTCTTAACAAACTTGCGATAATACCTTGTTAAGCCCAGAAATCCATGCAAGATTTTGAGAGTCTTTGGGTGCGACCAATCTTGCATAGCTTCAATCTTTTTCGGATCCACCCTGACGCCATCCTTGCCAACTAGATGACCCAAGTATTCTACTTCTGAGGCACCAAAAACACATTTAGAATGTTTCAAGAAAAGTTTGTGCTGATAGAGTAGATGGAGAACTCAATCCACATGAGTAAGATGGTCTGTCCAGGTTTTTCTATGGATTATGATATCATCAAAGAAAACTAATACAAAATGACGGAGAAAAGGACGGAATACATGATTCATGAGGCTTTGGAAGGTGGAGGGGGAATTACACAAGCCAAAGGGCATGACCAAAAACTCATAGTGGCCCTCATGAGTTCGAAAGGCCATCTTGGGAATGTCTTCCTCCTTCATACATATCTGGTGATAGCCCGAGCAAAGATCAAGTTTAGTAAAGAATTGGGTGCCACTCAATTCATCCAGGAGGTCATCAATGACAGGAATGGGAAATTTGTCTTTAATGGTCAGTTTGTTGAGGGCACAGAAGTTAGGACACATTCTCCAAGAACCTTCTTTATTCATGACCATGACTACATGAGAAGAGTAAGGGCTCATACTAGGGTGGATAACGCCTACAGTAAGGAGTTCCTTGATCATTTTCTCAATTTCATTTTTTTGTGAAAAGGGGTGGTGATACAGACAGATATTGGGAGGAAGGCTTCCGAGTACAAGGGGAATGGAATGATCATGAACACTGTGGGAAGGAGGGAGTCCTTGGGGAGTGGAAAATACCATTTGGTGTTTAGAAAGGAGGGCTTGGAGGTCTTCCGACACCGGGTGTCTCTGTTGCTTGTATGGGATGGAGTTGGGCAATGCCACAAGAATGACCTTTTTTGAGCAGCTTTTCCATGCGATGGGAACTAATGACCTCAAGTGAACCAGCCGTGATGCCTTGGAATTTATATTGGTGGCCTTCTTGGTCGAATTGCATGGTTAATGCCTTAAAATCCATGAGAATAGGACCCAAAGTCCTTAGCCAGTCTGCAACCAACACAATGTCACAACTGCCCATGTCGATAGCAAACATATGGGATTTTAGGTGGTAGTAACTGATTTGGAGACACACATTTTCAAAACGCCCTCCACATTTCATGGAACCACCATTGGCAATCATGATTTGGAAATTTTTGACGACATGGATGTGGCAATGAGTTTCTTGGGAAATGTGACGATGAATAAAATTATGGGTGTTTCCACTATCAACCAGAATGATGACCTTTCGATGCTTGATGTAACCAATTAATTTGAGGGTTTGGGGGGGCGGATAATCCAGTGAGAGAATTGAGGGAAATGATCGGTTCCACTTCGTGAGGGTCTGAGGGAGGGGTTATATCAGTGATTTCAGGTGACTCAGGCAGAAGGGGAGTTTCAACATCCTCTTCCGAAATATCCTCAGAGATGGCCATAAAAAGATTTTGTTCCTTACACTTGTGGCCCGGGAAATATTTGTCATCACAATTATAACAAAGGCCTTTGAGTTGGCGTTCAACCATTTCATCCCTGGTCAATTTTTGGATCTTTAATGGGGCGGAGGGATTAGTGGGATTTACGGGTTTAGGGTGAGGGATAAAGAAGGGTTTACGGTTTTGAGAGGATACAACCTGTTGTGCTTCTTTAGCTATTTTAGTAGCCTCCACCCAACTCGAAGGTCGAGCCATGAGGACATGGGCCTGAATCTCCTCCTTGAGGCCACTGATAAAACACTCTCGAAAGAAAGCATCAGTCATGCCCTCTGTTCGAAAAGCCAGGCGCTCAAAGCCAGCTATGAAGTATTCTACTGTTCCTGATTGTTTCAACTTTGTCAAACAACCCAAATGGTTGGTGTCAGTGTCAAAGCGTTCATAAAGCTCAGTCACAAATTGGGTCCAAGCAATATACCCTTGACGGG
>SNQJ01S0010980.1:89580-137674 GCA_010110895.2 Picea sitchensis
CGGGAAGTTTTTCTCCATTGCCACCATTGCCAATGTTCTTGATCTAGATGGAGAACACCATACCAGAGTTTGGCCAAGTCATCTGTAATGCTTATAAAGAGAAATAATGTTTCATTTGGGTGACCCAACCAGTGGGGTCCGAGCCATCAAATTTGGTCACATCCACCCACGGAAGGCGTAGGTCACGTTGAAAGTGATGGGGTTGAAAGGTATGGGAATGGGAGGAATGTTCACCTTCAGTCTTTGTAGGTGCATCAGAGAAAGGGTCATCTGTAGGGATCTTCAGTTTGGTGCAGAGTGATGCAAAGACATATTCAAGCTGGGTGGTTAGTTCTTGTTTGACTTCCTCCATTGAGGTCTGCATGGTTGTATTTATGGTTGTATTGATGGATGAATCGATGGAGGCAACAGTAGCACTAAGTTGTTTCACTTCTTTTTGGGTCTCGAGGAAACCAGATTGTAAGGTGTTGAAGTGAGCTTTCAGGTCTTGGCTATGGGTATGGTCCATGAGGATGGGTGAACTGAAAAGGGACGGGTGGGGTAAAATTTTTTGCCGAAAAATGATATGGATGAATGTGATAAGGGCGAAGAGATGAATCCAAGGGAATATGTCTCAAATAATGGTGAAAAAATTTCCAGACTTATTTTTTTATTTTATTTTTATTTTTTATACACCCGCGGAGTTATACTCCAGTCTAAAGAATACTGCAGCGATGAAATCCCCAAATGCTTAACCAGAAATAAATGTGTATTTACTTGGCAACCCGAACATAATTGCACGGCAATAGATCTTGTCTGTTTTAATTTGTTTATGTTTCTGTCCCCCAAAGGTTAGGTATTCAAGGGTTCTATAGAAAAGGGTTTTCCCTATGCTATAAATCTCTGATATACGTGCGGGGTCCAACAGTAGTACTCGGCCCAATATCTCAGGGAACTAACTAAGGAGGATAGACTGTACCCTTAGCCGTACTACCCGACTACCTAGGTACTAGAGAGTATCTTCCCGAGTGTTGTTCTCAATGTCACTATAGCGGTCAGGCGATCGATCGATTTATCTAAAGAGGGATTAAGGAAATCGAGGTCGATCCCTACACAGGTGTTGTCTGATGCACTACCACTCGAAGGGGTACCAACATGGGTTACAAGAGTGGCCAACAAATGTGCGCTTAAGAACCATTTGTATTTCCTGCATGTATGAATTCCTCAACCATGGGTTTATGCGCCTAACGATAGATCTCTGTGGCTTAAAGACGCTAGAATACGTCTCTACCCTGAAATTTTTTTTCCCACAATTTCTGCCAAGGAAAGTGCTCTGATACCACTTGTAATATACCAGATATAAAAAGTATGCAGAACATAAATAAAATGCTAGAAATTGCAGAATAACAGTAATGTAACCAACATAATATCCACAATAACACATAAATGATAAATAACAACAACAAAAATAGCGCTTTGATTCAGAAAGCAATGTTCACGGGTCTCTTCGAGGGGGCAACCTCCAGTCGAGCAACTCTCTATTACAATAATCTCCAAGATAGGGTTTTCATACCCTCGACCCTTATTTATACTAAATATGTCTATCAAGAGAAGCATCTAGAGGAAGATCCTTCTAGAAGCGGAAGCTTCTATTAGGTATTCTTACATGCACCTTATTCTATTTTATTGAAAGGCCTTATTAATATTGACCTTTATTACATCCGAATATATTGATCTACCTATGTGCGGGTTAGGACCCTAACATCATGGCATTCACAAGCTCCTAAAATCTTAAGAAATATTTATTAACTGTTTCATCCTCATTCATATTTAGTTGTTCAAATTTCAATCTATATTTCTGAAGTTTAACATCTTTTACCTTATCATTACCTTCATAACTTCTAATGAGTTTGTCCCACATTTCTTTGGCAGATTCTAAGTGCATAACTTTTACAAATTCTGCTTCTGCAATCCCACTCAGAATAACATTCATAGCCTTAGAGTTGAAGCTGAATTCTAGCTTGTCATCCTTAGAAGCTAGTACAATTGGATTTACATAACCAATCTCGACCACATCCCAGACATCTGCACCTAAATCCATTATGTAGGTTCTCATCCTAACTTTCCAGAAAAGCAAAGTTTGTTCCATTGAACAAGAGGACCTTATTGGTTGAAGTTCCTTCATGGTTGGTCATGTTTAAGCTCTAGGATCTACCCTTAGATAAAAGGAACCCACTCTGATACCAATTTTTAAACAACTGAGAGGGGGGGCAGGGTGCATCGATTGTTACTGTGCTTAAACAATTATACCCAATTTAAACTCATTACATAACACTCAATGATGATCAAAATAATTCAGGGAAGTAAGCAATAGAGTATTCAACATCAATCACAGACATGAAGTATACAGAGACAAATATTCCTGAGGAAACCCATAAAGGGAGAAAACCTCTTCTTCTTAATATGATAAGTAGTCTTTATTTTCTGTACATTATCATTCTTATGAGAATCAACTCTTTGTTAGGCTACCACCTCTATTTTAACAAGCTGCAACTTTTCGAGAGCACCAAATCTATGGTTTCTCTAGCACCCACTAGAAGGAAGCACGAACTCCCTGAGTGTTCCAACACCAATTGGATGGAAGCACCAACTTCCAGGCACACATGCACCAATCTGTATAACATAGAACAATGGTTCTCCCTTGCACCACCCTACCACCCTAGTTTTTCTGGCTGCAACCAGATGGAAGCTACAATTGGCCGTGTTCAAGTACCCACTTGAAACTCTGAGGACAACAATCCTCCCTAGCACCACCCTACCTCCATGAGATATAAATATTTTCTTTCTGAAATTTATTATAGTGATACAATATTTATCAATGGCTTACCCATCTCATCATTGTTCTGCTACATTGCTCTTCTCTGCCTGCATCAGAGTGTTCCTAATCACATCTTCTCGCGCTTAAGTTCTCGTACAATTTGTTGTTTGCATCATTTCTTCTCTGTCCAGATTATGTTGTTCATATCTGCATCTTTCACGCTTTGTTCCTGCTGTCTTCTTGATCACATACAGTTCAACTTGTTTTACCGAGAAACAACAACCTTCCTCTATCTCAACATATTTCTTTTATTCATGCTCTAATCATCCGTTACACTCTACATCTCTAATGCTCACTGTTGAAAATCTTAGAATGCTCAAGAGCCATGATTCCAACGCTCAGGAGAAATGATTCATCTTCTTAGGAACAATGATTCAGTTAGTGTAATTGAATCGTAGCTGATCAATAAATAATGATATGAAATGAAAACCCTCTGATCAGATTCGGTTTGATTAGCGTCATTGGATTATACTCCGAGGTGGAGCTTGGCAACGTTAACTCCTTCCCCTATCTTCCGCTAATGTGACCATGGGTGATGCTATCATGTGACCATGCGATTGCGGGCACGGCCAGGAGAAATTAAGACACGAGCATGTTTTGGCCCCGCAATGCGACGAGACCGTCGATCTCACAATCTTGACGGTGCTCCTAAACTGACGGTTTAGATCTGTCCACTCAAGTCTACGGATCAGATCCTCCCTTCCTAAATCAACAACTGCGATTTACTTTGTGATTCGGGCTCTAGGAGTTTCAAATATCAAACATCACTTTTCCCATATGCCAAACTTCCATAGTTGACAATCCATTGACATGTGTCACTCAGATCAATGGTCCTCGTTCACTTCGAGAATTTGACCTTTCAACAAGATCAACGGTTTATTTCATGGAAACAAATCAATGGTCAGATTTGATCCTTACACTCATCCTTTCATTGTTCAATCCAAAATCTAGGACTCAATCAAACATTGAGATGGATGGATGTCGGAACTTCGCCCTTCAAAACTTCAGGATTTCAACTTTTCAAACTTACACTATCCTTCCACTGTACTATGATAAATGGTTGAGAATACACCCGAAGTGATATTTCAGATCAGAAAACTCATGTCCTTGCTGACATGGTCTGCCACATTTCCTTGCTGAGGTGGTCTATTGACGTGGGTGAGACATGTAGGTAGATTAGTGGAGTGTGGAGGCAGAGCACGGTAGTGGAGTGTGATGTGTAACAGGTAGTGGAGTCTGACGTCGGAGTGCGAAGGTGGTATGTATGAGTGGTTTGGTGGTTTACTCGGAGGGGGGGTTAGCCGGTAAGTAGTAATGAGTGAGGGGGGTCCGATTTAACATGAAGGTGACACATATGAGGGTCCCACATGGAAAATACCATGAACTCGGACCCCCCCCCGGTTAAAGATAAAAAGGTCAGGGGGGTCCGATATGACCTGTCGACCGTAGATATGAGAGCCTGATTATAAGACGTTGATATTAGCACGCCCTTCATCTAAATTGTCATGTCCTTCCACTTTAGAATGATATGACAACTGAAATTTACTTCAGATGATCCGACGATCGAGGATTTATTTCGGCTCTCCGACTCTCCGGACTTCGGGGATTTCAAATCTTAAACTGACTCTCTAGATCAGATGACACAGATCCACTTCGGATGATCTGATGCTTGAGATATTCTTCGGATGATCTGACAACTGCGATCTTCTTCGGATGATCGGACGATCGAAAATTTATTTCGGCTCTCCGACTCTTCGGGCTTTGGGTATTTCAAATCTCAAACTGGAACTCTTGAAGTGATTTCTCCGAAGTGTAACCTCCTCACATCTTTAGACCCAAAACGAATGTCGTTCATTGAACAAGATATTATATCAATGACTCGATCTGTCTATGATGCAACTTTGCCTTGGATTAAATCCAACGACTCTTCATATTTTCTTATCCTATCCTCCCATTTATTTCGATTCGACAACTGATGGAAATTTGGGTGATCGAGATATCAGATCTCAGCCTTCGCTTATCATGTCCTTCCATTAATTCAATCCGATGGTTGTTGGTCCTCTGGATCGGTGATCCAATGACCACTATCGCTCTTCCTCCTAATCTTCTGATCTCTCTGACTTAAAAGGATTTCTAAGTGTTCATGAGTCTCTAACTTTTCTCCTCTAGTGAGTCCGTCTCTTGGACCTCGTCTGTACTTCTGGAAACCACTATCTCTTCTGAGCTTTTTCATCTTCTGCGCTCTCGAGGTTTGGTTCACTGCTGTTCTTTCCATCAATGACAAGAAAATTCTTCTTGTAAACATGCCAACATAAAACTAATAGGGCTCAAATACTCAAGCATGCAGATAGACAACTCTAAGAAGTTCAAGAGAAGAACCAAAAATTACATCAAGAGAATGTTACACTCAACCAACAACTTTCAATTCAGATGGATGAACTAGTAGAGGAGTGTAATCAACTCAAGAGAAACATCATGAAAAAGGTGATTCAGAGGAAACAATCGATTAATATGTACATTCAAAACCTTCATTTGAGAGAAGACAACAGAAAGCTCACTAAGGACTTGTATTTGGCCAAAAACATGTTGAGTAAAAATAATTTAGCTATTTTCCTTAAGGAGTTTACTTCAGTTAGTTCTCCTAAGTAAAATATGAAGGTGTCTCTTCAAAGTTTGCAATCACTCATCATATGGTATAGTTTAATATATGCACTGTTCACATTCTACTTTCAAGTTGTTGAACAAATATTTTTCCTTTTTGCCTATATTAAGCTATGAATTTTGATCCTAAGGAGGTATAAGTGCATGTATCTGAGATGAAGCTTGAGTAATATCAGTATGAGTAATGTGCTATGGTGATATGTGCTTAGCTAAAGCATCCTTCCAACCTCCAAGTTGGTTTCCAAATATTTTTGATGTAATTTTTGAAAAGCAGTTATCTACAGGAGTTTGTAGTGCCCATCTTTGCTTATCCTATCCTCCCATTTATTTCGATCCGACAACTGATGGAAATTAGAGTGATCGAGATATCAGATCTCAGCCTTTTCTTATCATGTCCTTCCATTAATTCAATACGATGGTTGTTGGTCCTCTAGATCAGTGATCCAACGACCACTGTTTCTCTTCCTCCTGATCTTCTGATCTCTCTTACTTAAAAGGATTTATAAGTGTTCACGAGTCTCGAACTTTGCTCCTCTAGCGAGTCTGTCTCTTGGACCTCGTCTGTACTTCTGGAAAACGCTATCTCTTCTGATATTTTTTGTCTTCTGTGCTCTCAAGGTTTGGTTCGCTGCTATTCTTGCCATCAATGACAAACACATTCTTCTTGTAAACATGCCAACACAAAACTAATAGGGCTCAACTACTCAAGCATGCAGATAGAAAACTCAAAGAAGTTCAAGAGAAGAACCAAAAATTACATCAAGAGAATGTTACACTCAACCAACAAATTTCAAGTTAGATGGATGAACTAGCAGAGGAGTGTAATCAACTCAAGAGAAACATCACGAAAAAGGTGATTCAAAGGAAACAATTGATTAATATGTACAAGCAAAACCTTCATCTGAGAGAAGACAACAACAAGCTCACTAAGGACTTGTATTTGGTCAAAAAATTGTTGAGTAAGAAGAATTTAGCTATTTTCCTTAAGGAGTTTACTTAAGCTAGTTCTCCTAAGTAAAATATGCAGGTGTCTCTTCAAAGTTTGCAATCACTCATCATATGGTATAGTTTAAGGTCTGCATTGTTCACATTCTACTTTCAAGTTGTTGAACAAATATTTTGCCTTTTTTCCTATATTAAGCTATGAATTTTGATCTTAAGGAGGTATAAGTGCATGTATCTGAGATGAATCCTGAGTAATCTCAGCATGAGTAATGAGCTATGGTGATATGTGATAGCTAAAGAAACCTTCCAACCTCCAAGTTGTTTTCCAAATATTTTTGATGTAATTTTTGAAAAGCAGTTATCTACAGGAGTTTGTAGTGCCAATAGTCTGTTTCCTGTACAGTGCGCTGCAATCTCGTCTTTCTTCAACGAGGAGAAATAAAAGTCAAACTTGACTTCTTTTTCAATTGAGAAAGTGATGATTCATGACCCAACTATTGATGAAAGTTCGAAGAAGACTCTTCCATCCTCAAGGGTGTCAGTGTTTCATGGAAACCTTCACAGGAGATCTAGTTAAAGCATGCACAAACAAAGCTTATCAAGAAAGGAAGAGACATTCAATATGGAAGAATGAGAAAACTTATTCACACTACTCCAATGAGATGATGATTGATACATATATCATGATCAATATAATACAATGAATGTGTGGAATACACTCATATATAGGGAAAAACATTCCATAATTAAGAAAAGTAATCAAGCAGTTAGCTTTCCTTAGGAATGCATGCATGCATAATAGTGATGGTAAAAATAGAAAGTCTAAAATAGAACTAGTCAGTTAACTCCCATTGAACTAGCGTGTAAAAAATAAAAATTTCTCCAACACCCCCCCTGAACATCACTATGGAGTAAAAAATGAGTCCTAGCTGCTAGGCCATTTTAGTTACTCCTGTACAATGCAACTAATGAACACTGAATAAAAACGAGGAAAGAGGGAAAACCACATGGGAACAACCCCCCCCCCTCAAAATATAATGTATCAAAAGAATAAAATGATAGTTGCTAGGCAACTGTGTTCTTCACTGCAAGATGATCTTGCAAAGTCTGAAACTTCTGCTCACTGAAATTCTTCGTGAAGATGTATAAATATTTATGGATCTGATTCCTTTGGCAACCTGTTGAGCCTTGCACCTCTTGATCCTATGGACCCACCTACACCTAAGAATATTCCTTTCTGGTGGAAGTGGAACTAGATTCCAAGTCTGGTTCTGTAGGAGTGAGTCATACTTCTTCTGCATGGATGCTTTCCATAATGGATTTCCCACAACCCTATTGTAGGTCTGTGGATCAGTAGATTGAACCATATAGAAATGCATAGGCATCGTAGGTTCTGAGGCTGGAAATACATGAGAAGGCTCCTCATGCTGAGATCGAGTCCTCCTCGAATCTAATGGATGCCCTGCAAGGTTGCCTGCTTCCTGAAGTGCGGTATGTGCCTTCTTGGGGATCTCCTGAAGCTTCGATGTTGGCTTCTTATTTGGTTGTACTACTTTCTTTTTTCCATGTACAAAATATGAGTGTATGGAATCATCTCTAATGTCTGAAACTGATGGAAGAACAAGAGTATATGCATTTTGCACTAGAGGTGCATGCAAAGTACTCTCCTCATGTGTAAGTAGAATAGGGGAGTCATTGTCAGAAAAATTAGTGAATTTATACAACCTTGACTTGTGATCCACCTCACCAATTTCAATGATGGAATTGTCATGCATGTCAATTACTAAAATTGAATCTGATGTAAATTCAACCTTTTTACCTTTCTGATCGATCTGATAAACTGAGAGAAGATTCATAGAAAGATTTGGAACATGTAAAACATTCTCAAAACTTCCATTGTGGAGTTCCACTCTCCCTTATCCTGCTACTGCTACTGGATTATCACCCCCCATGAGAATAAGGGGTCTTGAGAATGGACTCAAAGAAGATAAAACTTCATCTTTCGCTTCCATATGATGGGATGCACCAGAATCTATAATCCACAAATCATATGAGGAATTAATTGCAACCAGAGCATGATGATTACCTTTCTTAGGCGCATGGTCTTCTTCCTTCTTCTTCTCGTCTCCTTCAGGAATGAATTCTCCAAGGTTATTCCTCTGAAGTACCTGTGTCATAAGATCGATTTGCTTCTTCATGCATGCAGATTCTTCATGATTTAGTTTATTGCAATATGTGCACTTCTTTCGCTTCTTCTTATTTCCTTTGGAATTTGAAGAATCTTTGGAACCTAAAGTATCTTTGAAGGGTTTCGAATATCCCTCCTTCTTTGATTCTGGATGTAATAACTCCTTTCGTTTCTGCTTCGATTTCTGATTGTATGACCCTTTTCCATCATGCATGGTGAGTGCATGTGCTTTGGAATATTTCATGAGGCACATCTGTATGAGTTTTGTTTTCTCTTATGTAAGAGACCCAATGAACTGAGCCAACATAGGCGTTTTCCAATTTGTTCCAAAAACACATCTGCCAAAATGTAAATTGGAGACATATACAGTGTATTCTGGTCCTAGATTGGACAATATTGTTAGAACAAGTTGTTTCTCTTGTGTAGACTTGTCAACACCACATTCACCCAAGATCAAAATCAAAGATTTAAATTTAGTAAAGAAATCCTGTATATTATCAAAACTTTTAGGGTCCAAGGTATTCAACTCTACCTCAAGCATATGACCTCGCATCTCATCCTGCTTTCCAAAGAGTCCTTCCAGGGTGGTCCAAATCTCGTTTGGAGTCTTGCATGCAACAACATGAAACCACAAATTAGTGTATATTAGCTCAAGAAGTAGTCCCGTGGCCTCATCCTTGTGGTTCGCCCATCTCATCTTCTCTATCGTTGATGTAGGTTCCGTTTCTCTCGCCATCGTCAAATTATACTGTCCTTTCCTTCTGAGTTGGAATTTTGTCATGGGATTCCAATCAAAATAATTGTATGGTGTGAGGATTACCACCAAATTTGACTGTATAATAGTTGTACTATCCATCTCTTCCACTATTTCTAAGAACCCCTAAAAATTTACTCTCAATCTGCAAGTGAAAAATTAAGAAATCACGGCAAAAATGACACTTTAAGTGAAAATTCGTATCAGTTTCAGGAGGTTATCTTGCGGCTTACTTTCTGAGAAAACGGCGAGGAAGCTTTCCAAACGGTTGAAAACCCACTTGCAAAATGGATCGATTTACTTCTCATGTGGTCTGTTTCCTCAAAAACTTAATATTTTGGGAGCAATCACTGTAGAAATGTACGACCATGGATTCGTATCAGTTTCATGAGGCTATCTTGCAGCTTACATTTCGAGCAAACGATGAAGAATATCGCCAAACGGTTGAAAAACCACTTCTAAAATGGGTCGATTTACTTTCTTAGTGGGCCGTTTTCTTAAAAACATAATATTTTGGGAGTAATAACTGTTGAAATGTACGACCATGGATTTAGCTCATCGAAACTCTGATTTTCCTTATTCTTAGGCTTGTCTGGCTTGCTCCAAGCAACATAGCTCTGATACCATGTCAGGGTTTCATGGAAACCTGCACATGAGATCTAGCTAAAGCATGCACAAACAAATCTTATCAAGAAAGGAAGAGAGATTCAATATGGAAGAATGAGAAAATATATTCACACTACTCCAATGACCCGATGATTGATACATAGATCATGATCAATATAATAAAATGAATGAGTGGAATACACTCATATATAGGGAAAAACCTTCCATAATTAAGAAAATAAATCAAGTAGTTAGCTTTCCTTAGGAATGCATGGATGCATAATAGTGATGGTAAAAATAGAAAGTCTAAAATAGAACTAGTCAGTTAACTCCCACTGAACTAGTGTGTTGAAAATATAAATTTCGCCAACAAAGGGAAGCCTGGTGGCAGCTGAAGACTCAAACTTCGATAAAGATTATTATCCCTTAGAAATAGGATCTAGTCCTACTATCTTGTAACTAGACTAAAGTTGTTTTGATATGTAGCTATTCGATCCATCTTTAGAGAATCTTCGTTAAGGATTGCAAAAGCTATTTAGCCCATGAAGTTTACATTGTAATGATTCAAAACTGGAGACTTTGATATACTCTTTTTGTAAAGACCTTTTGATATATATATTGGAATATAATCACTTCTATCAGTTCTTGTTGAGATTTATTTTCATTCATCTTTTCTTGTACCTATGGTCGAATGATATGTTCATTTATTTTGTTTTTATAGTGATTGATTGATTGCATTGGTGGACAAAAACATAAGTACTTTTCTTGTTATAGTCAACCTTTCATGTATGTTTTTAATGTATATGATCTTGCTGGAGCCTGGTATAGTGAGTGTTCTTCATCCATCTCAGTTATAAACCATCTGATCAATACTTTTGAGGGCCTTATCTTGTCTGGATATGTTCAAGTGTGTCTTGAGTGAGGGAGTTATTGAATGAGTTATTCATTTTTTGATCCATTTTCATACATTTCATTGAGCATTTGATTAAGTTACCAAGCTCACTCGACCTATAACCTAGAGTGACTCTTGGAGTGATAACACCTTGGAAGGGTTATTTTTTCTTCATAATGCAAAGTTTCTAGGATGGATATGTCTTTGATCTCTTGTTTATCTTAACACCATGTCTAATCTTGGTTGGTATGTGGATAGTGGAGCCTCAAAACTTCTGACATATTATAGGTTTTTATTCAAAAATATTTATAAGCAAGAGGATGGCATGGGTGTAGAGATTGGTGATGGTGCCACGCATCCCATGAGAGGAGTTGGCTCTATATACTTCAAAACACCCACCGATGATGTTCTTGAGTTGAGTAATGTTTTATGTGTTCCTGGGTTGAAGAAGAATCTTTATTTAGTTTCTTGCATGATAGATATACATTAGAGAGTTGATTTTGAAGGAAAAAAATGAACCATCAATGATTATAGTCTAGTTAGTATGAGGACTTTGGCTAGAGGGGTGAGAGAGGGTGGCCTTTATATATTACTTGCTAATCCAGTGGAACTCTTACATTCCAAAGAGAGGCTGGTATGGCTTTCCAATTCTTAGGAGGCACATGCATGGCGATATATCATTGAGGCAATTTTATGTTTAGGCACAAAAACTTTGATTGCATCTCACATAGATGACAATGCGAGATATTTTAGTGTACAAGGTTCTCTTTTAGTGATTCAAAATAATGTGGATATTTCTAATCCAAAGGATCAGGAACATGTAGGAGTGCCCAAATATTTAGTGAGGGTGAGTGTACATCCTAGGAGATATGCTAGTCATGTTGCATTGGTTTCTTCCATCCGCGAGATTTATAGTTATACATAGGAGGAGATGTTTGATGATGAGATTGATTTCATCCATGATCCTTCTAGTTGTTAATTGGAGGAGAGGTGTGATTCCTTGATGGAGGACATTAATATTGATTTTAAATTTACAATTGATGGGAGTATTATGGAATACAAAGCCACGAGGGATTATAGATTCTCTTAGAAATAAGGATTTTTCCTTGGTGAGACTCTTACTTCTGGATTCTCTTGAGATGAGGGAGTTGACTTAGTTTAGGTTGGTTCAAATGCCAAAATATTTGAGTTGCATGAGAGGGATTCTCATGTTGATAGGTTGATGTTGATTTCACATAGTTTGACAACTATACCATGAGCTTTCTATTCTAGGACTTGATCTTATATGAATATGTGATTGTATTTACAAGATGTATTAGAGATATCATGATGTAGTGTTCTTTGATGTTGGCCCATGTCATTGACTTGGAGGATCATAGATTTTGGAAGGGTTTTTTTTCGCTCTAGTCAGATATTCCTTCATAGTCACATATGGTCATTATTCATTGGATGATTGATATGTTGTGATAGCATGGTTGATGGCTTTGATGCAAATGAAAGTGGTTGATTTTAGGACCATAGCTAGTACTGATTTGCAGATAACATGTTTGGTGGAGTTGTAGAGGGAGTTTACAAGTGTCAGTGTAAACCCTTTCTTTGTAAAGAGGGAGTGTTAGATTTTTAGATTACCCTGAAAGTATTTACAACATGTTTGATAATGCTTCATGAGATTTGGGGTACATGGTGTATTTTCAAACCATGGATGGTTTGAGATGGATTGTTGTATGAGATATGGTTCATGATGGATATGCATAGTGGATATATCTTACTTAGTGGATGTTGTTGAGGAGAAGGTATGAATTTCCTTACTCTATCATTTTCGAATCTTGCCTGGCTAGGACAAGATAGTAAGGAATATTACTCTAGGTTTTATAGCCTCAGAAATATTTCCCAATACGCAAGTATTAATTACAAGGGTTTAGGCTGCTTTATTAATAAAAACAATGTTGCAAAATAAGATAAATTTTATATAATTTTCTGAAATGTATACAGATTACAAAAAGTAAATATGGAGATTGAAAAGAAAAAGTGACCAAGTCATAAATACACACAAATGAGACATAATAACAATCTGATTTATTTCATTCCGAGATATCAAAATTGTTTTTCTCTTTACAAAACCCCTATGAGGGGATGAACCAAAGTCTAATTTAGAGATCCTCGATGAACACCATACAAAAGGACTCTGAAAAGAAGTAAAACATGAAATTTATAATCTGGATCAACTTGCCATAGATTGCTGCCAATTTGACTCTACAAAATATCCTTTATCATCTATGAAACTTAATCCACAAACATACAAGAATACACAGACTATCAAGGATGGATCAACACCTCTAAAACAAGCATCTGAATGATTTGGTTTAGTTTTGAACCTTGTTGTCTACAATAGGACTCTGCTGTCAAAAAGAGAATAAAGCTTTGAACAAACTCAAGAATGAATGAAAACTGAACTATCTCATGAAATCAAAAGAGAAAACCTTAGTCTTTCTTTCTCCTTCTATTCTCCCCCCAACCTTATTCAATTCAATGCATGAGCCAACCAATTCATCATAACACTAAGCATTTAATCAACCACATATCCATAACCATATCCCATTTGCATAGTGCGCCACCCTTGGTAACGTCAAACCTTTTAAAAATAACAATGTGCCATAATATTAACCCATGTGCATTCAACATGTAAAATTTAACAAGGCACATAACCATAGTACCAAGGGTTTAGTGTACCTTTCTTTTTTCACAATTATACATAGAATTAGAGCTTGGATATAGTCCTTTTATTTAAAAGAGCCCCAATATTATCCCTTTTATCAAGATCATATTTAAACCAATTGATCCATGTTTAATCACAATATCAAAACAAAACTCATAATGATCCTTTCATCCATAGAGAAACCTTAACATAATTTGCGAGGGGTCATCAAAACCATCAAGTGCCATGCATAAATCAACCACCAACTCATGTCACCATAACATTTTAGCCATAATTTGAAACATCAAACTGTAGAAGACTATGTTGGTACCATCACATAAGAAAAAAAAATATAAGCGCAACATATCCATGATAGCGCCACAAGTCTACAAGGGGGTCCCACCTACTAGTTTATTATTAATATAAATAATTAATAGAGCTTGGAAATCATTGCGAGCAATATTCATTGTTGCAATTTTAAGCGTCAACAAACTGATGACTCCACAGAGAAATTTGTTTCCAACAGATTAAGAACTTAGAATGTCTGGTTTCGTAGACCAGGTGAACATTAGATCAAGGAATGTATATTAGAATGATTATGCAATAGGGGAAGTGAATCAGTTTAAGGGAAAAAATGTTTTGTGATTTTGGGAATAACTCATGGAAAGTGTTACGTATGAGGGGCTTATCCTGTATGCATAACATTCGATTAATCACATTAAAATTGTACTTTGCTTAAAGGAGAAAATTTTCTGGTGTGCTCTTTTTGAATATCGGGGTGGAGTGAAGAAAAGGAAAGCATAAAATAGGGATGAAAATCCAATTATCTTATCTAAAAACAATACTGGAAGAACATAACAATTTCAATGATGTCTTCAAGGAGTGACATCATGACATATGTGTAACCTGATTGTTATTGATTAACAATACTTGCATAATAACATCGTGGTGGAAAAACTGGTCCAGAATTTTATTTCTAAAACGAAAAGAAATTAATAAAAGAAAAACAACAGAAATGAAACAAAATAAAAATAAAACAACAAGCAAAATCAAAGCAGTGAAACAAAACTATAATACATAAGTAATTCCATACAACATTTTAACTTTCAAACTGGTTTCACATAGTTTTTCAAGTGGGAATCGTTGGTGCTATAGGAAAACAATCGCTCTTCCAAGTCCTTTAGAAATAAGAATTTTCACCCATGAAAAAAGCGATTTTAAAAGGACCCAACCATAACTTTTGAAACTTTGAATGCCTTCCTCTATCAGTGTGAGCTGAATCCCAAAGCAAGACTTTCTCATTTACCTTAAATCTGACAACTTTTGCACTTTTATTGAATTTTTTTTTCATGGTTTGCTATCTTTTCTTTATGTTCTCCAAGGAAAACATCCTTTGTTCCTCTAAAGACAATAGTGCATTTATTCTTTGAGAGATATTAGAAGAATTTAATTCTTCAATCTGTAGCATCATCCTTAGAGAAGAAAGTTCCATCTCGGTAGGTAAGATAGCTTCTTGACCATAAACAAGATGAAATGGAGTGCGACATGTGCTCACCTTGGTAGTAGTGTGATCTGCCAAAGGGCGTAAGTGAGGAGGTTGTGCCATTGACGAGGCTTATATTCAATTAGCCTCTTGATAATTCTAACCAGACTTTTATTAGTAGACTCGACATGCCTATTTCCTTGAGGGTAATAAGCTAATGAAGTAAAATGTTTAACTCTTAGTTTAGCTATAAACTGAGTCAGCTTAGCATAAATAAAAGCGGGACCATTGTCTATAATAATCTCTAAAGGAAGGCCAAATTTGGAGAAAATATTAATTTCAAGGAAAGAAATAACTTGCTCATCCTGCGAATGCTTAAGTGGGACAACTTCAGTACATTTCGTAAAATATTTTGTGGTTGTTAAGATGAAAACTTTCCCTATTGAAGATGGATGATTAATAGGACCAATAAAGTCTAGACCCCATTTTGAAAAAGGAAAGTCAGGGAGGACAGGTTGTAAAGGCACGACGAAAATATGTTCTTTCCCAACGAACTTTTGACACTTGTCAAAATATCTTGAAAAGTTATAATAATCTCGAAAAATTGAAGGCCAATAATACCCTTTTCTGATGATTTTAAAAGCAGTAGTTTTAGTAGAAAAGTGGCCACCCACATGGATGAAAGAATCTAAAGATCCATGGGTTTCTTGTAACAATTTCTGTTCTTCCTTATTATTTACACAACAAAGTAATATACCATCGACATATCTCCTAAACAAGAAGTCTCCTAAAATGACATATCTGGAAGATTCGATACAAATCCTTCTCCTTTGATGAGTATCTAAGTTATCTGTACATCTCTGATTTTGCAAGTAATACACCCGATCTTTATACTAGGGATGTTCATCTACATGAAGGATTTGACTATCGATGTAAAATAGTGCTGACAGAGGGTTATCTTGTTCATCAATTTCTTCACTTTCTTCAACATGTTCAACCAAGTGAAGGGATAAGACACGTCCTTTAATGGTTTTTGAATTCATGATGGTTAAATCATGCCCCTGGATCTTGGCAAGACAATGTGCAAGCTTCCCTGAAAGATAAGTCCGTGAAAGAAAAAACTTGACAACACGTAAAGGGAATTTTATTAGTGTGTGCTTGCCTAAGATAAAGTGGCGAAATTTCTCAACACCTTTAACAAGAGAGAAATAATGTTTTTCAATATAAGAATATTTGAATTCATCATCTGACAAGATTTGACTCATGTAAGCTACTGGTTTTTCGTTATTCTGGTCATCACATTGTACGAGGATAACAGAGACTGTTTCCTCTGTGGCATTAGTATATATAATAAACTATTTCTCAAAATCCGACTTTGCCAAAACCGATGTGTAACTGATTGCCTTCTTAATCCTTACGAAATCATTCTCTACATCATCAGTCGAAGAAAAAGAGCGATCTTGCTTGAGAAGATTATGAATTGGTTTGACCATTACAACAAAATCAGGAACAAACCTACAGACAAAGTTGATAATGCTCATAAAGGCTTGAACCTCATTTTTAGAAGTGAGGGCAAGAAGGTTTAGAATAGCAACAATCCTTTCAGGATCTATGCTTATTCTTGAATCAGAGACAATATGCCTAAGGAGCTTTCCCTTGGTAATGCCAAAAATATTTCAGAATTCAGTAAGGTATGCCATTTTTTCTATAACTCCTTTTCTGATAGGTTTCAAGTAGTGATACCTTTAGGAATTGAATAAAACAAATTGAAGAACATTGTGTATCAGTTTCATATCTTTATTCATTATAGGTACATAGTTATGATTATTTCAAGTTAGGGTTGTTGACTAATCCAAAACTAGTCATGTGAGACTAAAGAAAAGTTTGATGAAAATGCTAGTCTCTTGTTGTTAAAGTTAAGGAAGGTTTGAATATATGTGATCATATACATAAGGAGTCTATTCACAGAGTTACAAATCATATTTGGATGATGAAATTGAAAGAGGGCTTTTGGTTAAGGTACATGTTGGGTACATGGTTGAGACAAGTAGTTGATGAGTTGACACATACAGCGAGGGTGTATAGTTGATGATGTTGGTACATATTGATAGGGTGCAGGGATTGATTAGTGGGTGACACATGATTGGTACATACTTGGTACATGGTTGGATACACTTGTTTATGGTACAAATTGATTACAGGTTGTTAAAAGTGCAGGTTAGGGTGCATGGTTGATACACTTGTTTATATTCTGAGTTGATTACGGAGTTGAGGTATAGGTTGATGCATGGTTCAGTTTATTGGTACATGTTTAAAATGATATATTTCCACGATTGATAGTGTGATAGTGTTTCCATCATTCTATTTCCACTTTAGGGCGGTTGGGCAGGCAAGGGCATGTGGTTGTAGCTACCTTTCGATTGTAGCGAGACAACATAGGGGAGTTGTAGCCTCCTTATGGTTGTAGCGAGAGAATTGGCGAGTTGGATATTCCCTCAATTTGTATCCTAAGAAACTAAGGAGGTTGGGAGCCTCCTTCGATTCTGGCCAGGAAAACAAAGGAAGTTGGGTCTTTCAATGAATGTAATTCTTCAAGACATATAAGAAAAACGATGCATTGGTTTTCCACTTTGAGTTTCAAATAAAATGTTGGTGTCTTGTGTATGTGTATGGTTTTCATTTTTTCATGGCTTATTTACTCTACAATTATTAGATGATAATTCTACATTGATATAGCACTTGGATTATATAGTTTAAAAAAAATTATAATTTCTCTATTAACGATTCACCCCCCCCTCTAGAGTAATCCATCAATTGGTATCATAATAGGTTCCTTCAGAAATGGGTTAACCGAAAGGTAGATCATGGAAAACAACTTTTATAAAAATGGAATACCATAATTTGATGGACAAAAGTATGCTTTGGAGCATAGAATGAATACATATATACATGCACATGGATTTGAAATTTGATAATCAATTGTATATGGATACACAACACCAACAATTCCATAACAAATGACAGAAGTGGTATTTCGGTCAAAAATATTTCAAAAGCCACAAATGCACTTTTGAATGGTCTGGTGAAATGGTATTCACCAAAGTTGCACATTGTAAATCATGAGAGATTTGGACAATCTTCAAAATATTTATGAAAGAGATTCCAAAAGTCAAGTAACAAAGCTTCAAACTTACAGTCAGAGTTCGAACAACTAAAGAAGAAGGAAGATGAAAAATATTAGGCTACTTCTTCACAGAGGTTGATGAAGCAGTGAATACAATCATAGGATTGGGAGAGAATCGAAGGAGAATGTAATTGTTCAAAATCAATACTAATATCTCTTCCTACTGATGTTGAGCCTAGATATCAACACTAGAATAAAGAATCGGAATCTAAAACTCAATGAACATGGATGAGCATGGAATCTCTGATAGATGAAGTAATGTGAAACAAAGAAAATCCAGATGTAAAGTAGCTAAAGCATCCAAAAGATCAAAGAAAAAGGAAAGAAACAAAGAAAACATATACAATAGGTGACATTCCAGGAAGATGATGAAGAAGTGGCCAACTTCATCAAAAGACTAAACAAAGGAACCATTGGTATATAGGTAAGATTCCTTTAATTTGTTTTAATTGTGATGTGGTGTGGGGTCATTTTTCTAATGATATCATAATAAAAGAGAAATGATAGAAGGTTACTCAAAAGACAAATAAATATATAAAGGCAAAATAACTACTAAGAAAGATTTCAAGAAAAACTAATGCACCAAAGAAGACAACTCTTCCTCAGGATAGAAGATGAAGCCCGATGCTGATGAGGCAAGGGAAGAGTTCTATTCGCTTGGAAGTAGAAGACTGATAAAGAAGACTCAGAAGAGAATATGAAGAAGCCAAATAAGAATATGAAGAATTCGAAGAAGGATATGAAGAATTTGAATAAGAAATTGAAGAGGCAAATGTTCATTACCGAGAGGAATTTTTGAGTGTCATAAAAGTTATCAGGAGAGAAAAAAGAAGAAAAACAAGAGAACTTACAAGTAGAACTAGACAAGAAAGAAGATACTCAAGAACTAGAAAAAATGATCACAATTTGAAGGTTCAAATGAGAAAGATAAAAGGAATTGAAAACACTCAAAAAGACAGCACAAGAGAAAGGGCTGGCAGGGGAACATTGAGCCAAATTTGTCACATTAAGAAATGATATACAAAAAAAAAATATCTGGGGAATAGCTCAAAAGTTTTGTATGATATTATCAGCAGTCAAAACTCTCATCTTATGTCGAGACTGGATACTGTCCAGGACATAAAATGGATCAAAGATTCCAAAACAACAATTAAAAAGAAACATATCAAAAGCTATACTAAAATCCAAAGGGATGAGAAAATATACAAGGAGAGATTACAAGGGTGGGTCTCCAGAGATTCATATTTTAGAATCCTTAACATATGATAGGCCTCAAGAAGAAGAAGGATTCATACTGGGAGCTCCTTTAGAAAGGTCCATCTTCAACTCCGGGTATCCAGCTATAAGCATGTTATGCAAGTAATAATTTTGGACATAAAGGCGTGAATTCTTTGAAGTAGCTGTATTTTAATGGTCTTGCAAAGGTTTATCCAAGAGAACCTACTAAAAACAGAAAAAAAAGTTACAACAAGTTTGAATCTTTAGGAACTTTAAAGTGAATGTTAAAAATGTAACTTTGGACACATGGCCAAACATTGTACAATGATAGTCCCTCCTAGAAAACACTTAATGGGGCTAACAACAATCACAAACATGAACTGCAGAAAAGGACATGGATAAAAAAAACATAATCAATATAGCAATAAAGAATACACACTCTCTCTACAAGCCTAAGCACTTGAAACATAGTTTGAGGCCATGTTGACAGTGGATGTGTTCAAAACACATGACATGTGACAGAGACAAGTTTCTTACATTAAGAAAAGGAAAGAGATGGACCAGTCTCCTTTGATGATTATTCAACTAAAATTATTGGAAAATGCACACAGTCGAGAATTGGGAACAAGAATACAAAGGAAAAAAATGTTCTACTAGTAGAAGATATGAAACATAATATTCTAAGTGTGAGTCAAATGTTGACCAAGATTCATCCGTGAGTTATTTTCAATTCTAAAAGTCTGAGGATAAGAGAGAAAAGCAAGGTTCGGAAAATTGATTGCTCTGTTTGCAAAAACTAAACAACATATATGTGTAAAAGTGGGAAATTGGAAATGAAAAGTGTTGTCTAGGAAATGAAGATGAGAGTTGGCTATATTGCAGGAAAAGAATGGGTCACATTTGATAACCTTGTCAAAGTCAGAAAAAAGAAACAGGTCAAATAAATTCCCTGAATCCACAGAAACCAATAACACTTTAACAAACATTGTCAACAAGAAAATAAGCAAAGACCGAGGTTCAAATCAAGGAATATTCAATGAAAAGGAACCACTTGGAAATTGTGCATACTGATCTGATTGGACCAACTACAACAAAAGGGGTTTAAAAGGTGAGAAATACTTTATGTTAATAGTTGATGATTATACAGAATGACTATAGGTGATTTTCAAGAATAAGTGAGAAGCTTTTGAAAACTTTAAGATACAAAGAAATGGTTGAAAATAAAGTAAGTTCAAAATCTATTCTTGAAACTGATAAGCTGGGAGGGTTCACTTCAAATTACTGAACTCTTGCAACAGTCATGAATAAAAGACTCATTCTGTTTTTTTTTTTTCTAGGACACCCTAACAAAATGGAGTTGTTGAAAAAGAAAAGAACATGACAATACATGAAATGGCTTCCGAACAGTCTAATGGATTCCAATTGTATATATATTTTGTACAAAGCTGATTACATGCAACAATTCTGATAAAAACAAAGTAATTGTTAGAAACAACACCGACAAAACTCCCTACAAACTATAGAAAGGAAGACCAACAAATATATAAAGCACTTCTGAGTTTTGGAAGCAAATGCTACATCAAAAGAATTAATGAGAATGAGGGAATTTTGACTCTGTGGAAAAATGAGTACTTGTTGGTTACTCAAATACAGGCTTGTATAAAAGTGTTACAATCTAGATTGAACAAAGTTGTGGAAAAAATCAAGCTAACAATGAATTGATGAAACATGGAGACTAGAATCAAAGGAAGAAGAAAAATAAATCAATGTAGGAACAACCTTTAGAAGAAGAAGCTGAAGAGGAAAAATAAGTGAAGATGAAGAGAGATCAGCAGAAACAAAAGTGAAGTTTGTAAATTGTCTCCAAATACACCTAAACAGGATATGAAGCCCATGGCATGAAGGTTTGGAACAATGGTTATGTTGTTTTGATGTAAATATGATTCATTATTTTTTTTTGTCTGGTTGATAACAAGTAAATATAGATGAACTCCAAAGTGGTCCCCTTACTCTTGTGGTGAAATCCCTCACAGGAGACACTAGGAGTAAGAGAACCTTAATTATGGAATAATGAGATGAGAAGGATGGTGAATTTAGGGAAACTATCCTAGAAGGATATTTCTTGTCATGCCATTTCAGGTGGTATGTATATGCGTCACATAACTCCTCCACGGTTAGAGAAATTTATGACCATGTGAGAAGTTGGAGACAGCAGGTTTGGGTAATGGACCCAAGTTTGTTTTGATAGATAATGGTATGATTTATGATATTTAGAGGCCTGTTCTATTCTAGATGTATAGTACATGTCATTCCATTAGGTGAGCCTTGTAGATGCACACACATAACTCCTCATGGTTTGGGGGTTATGGCCTTATGAAGTTGGAGGACCCTCATATGTCATCTAGAAGCCCCCAAAAAGGTCCAAAGTAGTCAAAAGTGGTTTAAAATTTTAAAAGGTAAAAATAATAAGTGAAGTGATGAGTGTATTATAATTTTCAAAGTGATACAAATATAGTATTTCAATAATAAATTTAATGGAGAAATTAGAAGTAGGTTAACCCTAAAATAAGGAAAGTGGGCCAAGTGACCTAGAAGTGTTTTTAAGGAAGCTGCGGAGAGTACTCTAAGCAAGACTCTATTTAAATTACATGAGAATATTGAATATATGGTGTATGAGGTAACAGGATATCTAAGATGAATTTTGAGAAGATTGAGAAGAAAGAAGGCGAGAAATACAGGAAGGATAGATTCTTTTGATGGTGCTTTCTAGGGTATGTTCTTTACAGGTCATCTCACCATTTACTCTATAAATTTTTTTCTATAATTCAGGCCATTAGAAATTGATATTCGATTGAGAAAACATACCCAAAGTATCTGTTGTAACTAAATACTTGGGTCATTTTGTTTTGGGAGTTACACTCCATGAAAAAAATAGGGTTTGTGGCTAGTCTGGTAGTCGAAATCAGGTGTTTTGAGTAAAATGTCATAACTTCTTCATAGCGGATCGAAATTTAGTGAGACCAAATATGTTGGTTAAGGTCTGGAGTCTTTAAAGTATTCTATGTAATAGTTTCAAGATCAATTCAAAAAATATTTCATCTTGGGCACGCTCTACAAAGACGCTCTCTAGAATAAATTAATTCAACAGGTATGTCATTTTGATATAAAATCCTTTTATGAGAGGTTTAAAAACTAGAAACACGGAGGAATTGCATAAAACACACTGAAGAACATTGTATATCAGTTTAGGATCTTTATACATTACAGGTTCAAGGGTTATGATTACTTCAAGTTAGGGTTGTTATTCAATCCAAAACTGAACTGTGAGACTAATTTTTTTGGTAAAATGCTGAGTCTCTTTTTTTAAAGTTAAGGAAGGTTTTTTAAGAATGTGATCATATACAACATGCCTATCACAGAGTTACAAAACATATTGGATGATGAGGAAATTAGTAAGGGGATTTTGGTTGGTACATGTTGAGTACATGGTTGGGCAGTAGTTGATAAGTTGACACATGCATGAGATTTATTATAGTTTAGTATGTTGGTGTTTATATTGATGAGTCATAAGTTGATGAGTAGTTGACACATAGTTGAATTTTTATGCAGTGCATGGATTTGGATACTTGTTTATGGTACAAGTTAATTCCAGGTTGTTTGGTATAGTTGGTGTATAGTTTGATGCACTTGTTTATGTATGTTGATTCTGGGTTGAGGTAAGGTTGATGAATGGTGGGAGTGCATGGTTAAGATTTATTGTTGGGTTTACATTTAACATATTTCCAGGTGTGTGTGTGGTGGGTTCTATCATTCTTCACTGGTGTGAGGGCAGGCAAGGACATGTGGTTGTAGTCTTGAAGAACACTGGGGGTTGTAACCTCCTTGGTTGTGCTAGAGAAGTGGGGGGAGTTGGAGATTCCCTCGGGTTGTAGCACGAGAAACTAGGAGGTTGGAGCCTCCTTCTAATTAAATTTTGAAAAACAAAGAATTTGATTCTTCAATGAATGTAATTCTTCATTCTCAGAAAAATAGTCGTGGTTTTCTCCCAGAGCTTGGTTTCCATTAAAAAACAACAGTTGTCACGTGTGTGTGTGTGATTGTTTATTTCCTTTACATGTTATTGGATAATAATTCTACATTGATATATAACATTTGAATAAAAATAATTATAATGCAGCTATTCTTGATTCCCCCGATTATTTCAACAATTGAAAATTGTCAGGCAGTTCTTTAGAAATCAGTTTAACCAGAAAGGTAGATCATTTGAGTACCAAATACGTGCAAAAATGGAATACCATAGTTTGATGGACAAAAGAATGTACTTTTTGGAGCATAGGATGAAGACATATATATACATGCACAAGTTTCGAGTTTGACAACCAATTGTAGATGGATACACAACATGATCAGGATTATTTTATTTTGAAATGAGATAGAATATAATTAAAAATGCTACAGAGATATCCACATTGATATCTAGTAATATATGAAATATTTCGAGAGATAAACCATAAACAGAATCTGATACGATTTCTATTAATGAAATAAAATATACAGGAACTGTAAAAACATAGAGTGAAATACTTTCGCTAGAATGGTGGCAGCTTATCTACGAGAACAGAGACAATAGCTGACTACTATTCATGAAGATGGTTACAATGAGAACTTCGAAGACGCTTTTACAATAGATGGGAATGCTAAAGTCTGAACATCCAAAACCTAACCTAGGAGATGGCCAAATTCCGTGGGCCCCGTTTGGGTAGGATTGAGTACATCAACTTCCCAGGAGTGTAACTTTTACCGATCTCAGTTTTAGGTGTGTGATATCATGTTGAAGGAATATGCATTCGAGGAGATTCATTTTTAGGGGCTCAATTATGCCTTTGGCCATCATTGAGAACCTGAATACCGAAAAAACTTCATTTAGGCCCTCAAAATGGCCCACAGTGAAAACACATAAAATAGTAGAATTGCCAAATGCTTTGAGCTTGTTTGGAGCCATTTTGGGAAAGATTCAAATTTGACCTCCAGATATCCACACAGATAATCCTCCTTCCTTAAAGGCAATGGTCTCCATTAGTTGAGTTCCCAGGGGAGAGGAAAATCATTTGTTGAATCACCATCTTGGTATTTGCTTGTCTTCTTTGGAGAAGTCCATTGCTTAGTTTGTAAAATGCATCACTGAACTAATTAATTTGGAAGGTTTGGACCTTTTAACCAGTATGTCTATTTTATATGACTGTGTTCAGAAGGAAAAAAAAATCTTCGATTTAATATTTTCTACCTGCTTCTAGTGGATAGAAGATGCTTGGACTAAGGCTGCAATGTCCTTTTGTTCACCCTCTGAACAGATTGTGGAGAAGATGAATTTTCTAGTGTGAGATACTACCTTCTTGTGCTGCCTTGTTTGGGTGCAGGGCGTGGTGGAACTACCTCGGTATCGTAAGTGACCCCCGGAGTAATAATGACACCTCTGAGATTGAGACTCATAAGTATCATGATGTTTCCACATATAGTTGGCCCAAGAGAACATCCATAGGACATCCGGTGGGGCAACACATCACATAATACCTCATCCTTGAAGGGTTGGATCTTGGGTACTGATTGGCCGACTTAACATTGGTGACATGAAGATCTAAGTCCTTGGCAGAAGCCACCAATCTTCCTTAATAGTTTCTTGGGTGTGGAATTATTTGTCGACAATCCCAACTGTTTGACACCCTCTGTTGAGATGGGGTTCTTAAACTTCTAAGCTATCAACAAATAAAATGTGGGATTCCCCTACCAGATATCTTGTATGTATGAATGAAAAACCCTCTTGGATCTGTTGGTTCTTGGATTTGAATTCTTTCTTTGATTCGCGACAATAGCTGATGGGAATTCTGCACGTCGGTAGTCACATCTTTGCAGTATTTTCAGAATCAGAACCAGTCGGGGTTTAGCTCCTTGTCTTTGATCTATTACCAATGGTATTTTGACATTCATGATTGTTTGTGCGGGGCTTTGTGGAAATGCTTATTTCAGTGTCATCTTTATTCTTCAGTACTTTCATGGCTTGGGCCGTTTCGAGGCTGTTTATTAGAGTTATCTTTGTCCTTTGATTGTTGTGGTTGCATACCCAGCTCCGTTTGTTCATTGTAATTTCACTTTCGATTTTACTTGTATATCTCAGTAAGCCAAGTGATGAATGTCGAAAATCATTTAGTTGGATGTATATATGTGAGCCCGGTATTTGAAGGAACTCCAAATATAGTTTAAGTCTTTGATACCCAGCTTAGTGTACAAGGTATGGGTGAACTCACAGGCTGTAGCCCCTCTCTTGGCTGGTGTGGTCCATCTCATATATTGTTCCTCACTGGTTACCCATGGTTGTATTGTTCCTTAACAGCATCCACAAAAAATTCCCAAATGAGCTCGACCCCATATATTTCAAATTCCTAAAGCTTGAAATCTGTCCATTAGTTCAATGTTTGACATGGGAGAGGCACTTAAGAGTCTGAAAGGTGATCTTCCTTGTCGTATGAGCAGACTCCTTCAGATTTAACCATTTATCTGAGCATCATCCTGTTGACCTCCATCTGGGAATATCAAAATGCTTACAATGCCTTGAGAGAAGGCTGAGGGTGCCTCCCAAAGTGGTTAAGCAGTAGAATGCTTTGATGCTTCTCGGCCGGTGAGAAGGATGTGGAAAAATTCTCCATCATTTAGATCCCTAAATAGTGAGAGCTTCTCAAGCTGTAATTTGATAGAGATCGTCACGCTCGTCCCGTTTCTTTTCTTCAGCCATTGAGGGTTTCTTGGGTGTGCGAGGCGATTGTCAAGAGGGGCTGAGACCCAACACTATACTTCCGGACCTCGTAGGACATGCAGCGAAAAAGCGATCAAAGCGACCTTCTACATTACTGCCTTGATCAGGATTATTTTCGACATGAAATGGTCGGAGATATAATAAAAAGTACCTTGAGAGATATATTGTGTATATCTAGTAATATAACAAATATATATCAGAGATGCAACCATAAACATAGAATCTGATGTACGATTTCTATTAATGAAATAAATGTCTGACGTAAAATACAGTGAAATACTACAGCTAGAATGGTGGCGGCTTAACTCTAAGAAGATATGTGACTACTAATTAAGCAAGAGAGAAGATGGTTACAATGAGGCTCGGAAGGCCTTTACAATAGATGGGAATGCCAAAAGTCCTAGACATCCAAAAACCTAACCTAGATGGTAAAGTCATGTAGACTACGTTGCTGGGTGTTGGTTGCATCAACTTCGAGAGTCGTAACTTTTATACGATTTCCGTTTTAAGTGTGATAGCTCGTTTGGAAGGTATCGTCGAGGAGATTCATTTTTGGGGCTCCAAGTGTACCTTTGGACATCATTGAGAGCCTCTATCTCAAAAAACTTCATTTAGGCCCTCAAATGGCCCTGGAAGTAGCTTACATAAAAATAATTAGAATTGCCAAAATGGCTGGGAAAACTGTTTTGAGCCATTTTAAAAAGGTGGGTGTACAGATATCCACGGATCTAGCACCAACAATTCCTATAACAAATGACAAAGCAATGAAACTTTGAGAATAATTCCAAAGCTAAAAATGCACTTTGAATGGTCTCAATGATATGATGATATTCACAAAGTTGCACATTGTAAAGTACACTTCAAGAGATTTGGGACAAGCTTTGAAATATTTATGAAGGAGGATTCAAAGTCAAAAGCAAAGCTTTATAACTTCGAGGAAGGTCAGGTTTGAACAACTAAAAATGAAGGAAGATGAAGATATCACAACCTACTTCTTACGAGGTGATGAAACAGATGCAATCATAGGTTGGGAGAAGAAATTGAAGGATATGTAATTGTTCAAAAGATCTGAAAGCCTTCCTACTGAAGTTAGCCCTGAATATCAACACCTAGAGAAAGATGGATTCATTTCAATAAGCGAATGACTGCATGGAATCTTCTGACATGAAATGAGAGCTGAATAGGAAAATCGAGATGTAAAAGAAGCTGATCTAAAAGCATCCAAAGATCAAAAGAAAAAAAAAAGGAACAAAAGAAAAATATGGCAACAGATGGCGTCTGAGAAAGGTAGTGAAGAAGTGGCCAACTTCATCAAAACAACAGTTTCTAAGTGAACCAGCGGTGGGTATAGAAATTATACTTTCTTTTAGTTTGTTTTAATTGTGTGATGGTATTGGTCATTTTTTCTAATAAAATGTTCTCATAAAAGAAAGAGAAATGATGAAGAGACCCACTCAAAGGCTGAGGAAAAACATATAAAGGTAAAAGAGTTATAAAGAAAGTTTTCAAGAAAGAAGTTTTGTACTTGCCAAAGAAGGCATCTCATCATTAGATGAGGTGAAGTCAATAACGATGAAACATGGAGAGTTCTATTCGTGGCGGTAGAAGACTCTAATAAATAACACTCGATGAAATTGAAAATGAAGTGTTATTCGAGGAAAGTAGGTGAAATTTAGCTATGGCATAGAAGAGATGGGTCACAGCCATTTTGATAACTTGTCAAGTCGACAAAGAAGCGGTTAGAAATTCCTAGATCCGCTAAACCAACTAACACTTTGTCTGACATTTCCAACAAAGAAAAGAAAACAAAGACGGGTTCGAATCAAATGAATATTCAACAAAACCACTAGAAATTGTGCATCTTTGATTTAGTTGGACCAACTACAACAAAGTCTTAAAAGGTGAGAGATACTTTATGTTATTAGTTGATGAAGTTATACAAGAATGTCTGCGGTTTGCTTTCTCAAATATAGTCGAAGCTTTTAAAACTTCAATATCTACGAAATGGTTGAAAATGAGATGGGTTCAGGAATCCAAATGTTTAAGATCGGATATGGAGGAGAATTCACCTCAAATGAATTATGGATGACTGCATCAATCATGGAATAAAGAGGCAATTCTTAGTCTCTACAGAACACCTCAACAAAAGAATGAAGTTTGTTGAAAGAAAGAACAGGAAAAATATCTGTCAATTTGAAACCCATTAGCATTGTTCGAGCCAAATTGATAGATATATTTTGGACACAGATAGTGCATATAACAATTCACATTCAAAGCAGATTAATGCTTTGAAATGCTGATAAAATCCCTATGAGCTATGGAAGAGACCAACAAATGTGAAGCACTTCATAGTTTTGAAGAAATACTACATCAAAGAAGATGGAAGAATGAGAAGTTTGACTCTGCATTGGAAAAATGAATACTTGTTGGTTACTCAAGTACAAAAGGAAAACATACAAGTGTTACAATCTAATATTAAAACAAAGTTGTGGAAAGAATCTACATAACAATTGATGAAGTAGACGGAGATCAGAATCAAGGAAGAAGAAAACAAATAAATGGAACAACTTTTGAAAGAAGGGAGTAGAAAAATAATTAGAAGAGGGAAGATGAAAGTAAGAGAGAATCGATAGAAGCAGAAGAGAAAGTCCATGAAGTATCTCCAAAGACACCTAGCAAACAAGTACAAAGAATCGTATTAGGATGGATGATTGGAAACAAAAGATGAGTTGAAGGACTGAAGAAAAATCTGGTTCACCGGAGCAGAAAAAACACTCTTATCTGAATTGAACTAAAGCTGTTTTGAAAGAAACCATAAATGATGGTGGTGGGAGATAAAGGCCATGGACTGTTGAAGAATTGGATCAAATGAGAAAAATGACACTTGGGGAATTGGTTCCAAGACCAAGAATAAAAGAATGTGATAGGCACAAAATGGGTTTCAAGAATAAATTGAATGAAGATGGGCCGGTTACAAAGGGCAAATCTAGATTGGTATGTAAAGGATATGCAGGATTAGAAGGAATGGGCTTTGAAGAGACATTTGCCCGATTTTAAGAATGGAAGAAATCCGTTTTCTTTTAGCTTATGCATGCTCCAAAAATGTTATAGTATCAGGATGAATGTAAATCATCTTTGAATGGGAACTTGAAGAAAGTTACATTGAACAACAGAAGGATTTCAATTTATTAGGAGAACACATACTATGTGTGAAATTAAAGAAGACCTTGTAAGGTCTAAGCCAAACTCCTAGGGCATGGTACTCCAGGCTGGATAAGTAGCACCTTGATCGAGGGTTCAGAGAAGGAAGTGTAGAAAACAACCTTTACATCGGGAGGTAAAGTAAATGTTATTTTTATTAATTGAAGTTTATGTTGATGATATTATTTTTCAGTAGTGATGATGGCCGAGGGTTAAGCCATAAATTTGCAAAAGACATGTAGAATGAATTTGAAATGTCATTAGTTGGAGAATTATCCTTCTTTCTGTGTCTTCATATACGTCAAAGCAAGGAATAAAATTTTATTTCTCAAACCAAATTTATATCAGGAGAAATGTTAAAGAGGTTTGGGATGAAGATTATGACTAGTTATCACTTCCATACAAACTAGTTGTAAGTTGAGGAAGATGATGATGGTTAAATCTCACCTGTCAGAGGAAATACAAGTCAATCATTGGCAACCTACTATGTGACAACATCAGTTGAGTCTTGTCTGGTGGTTATGGATAGGTGGCACGATTTCAGCGGCACCAAGGAATCACATGTATTAGCAGGTAAGAGGCATCTTCAGATACCTCAAAGGAACAAAGAGTTTGGATTATGGTATCCAAAGGAAAAGATCTATCACTTGTGCCTACGGATGTAGATTAGGCTGAGGTTAGTAAGCCAATGAGCAAAGCACGGTGGAGAAGCATTTTATGTGGAGGTGAGTGTTTGGTATCATGGATAAGAACGAAACAATCATCGATATCTCTATCTGCCAGTAGAGTGTAAGGTAGCTAGAGAGGTGGTGGGGGTCCTAGAGGGCCCAATTGTTAGAATGCCTAAGCAGGATACGTAAATATACTTCACCATCAACCAAGAATAAACATAAACCATTCACCATAACATGAACTGAAATAGAAAACCCTTGAGGTAGGACAACACCATACAATGGATCCTGTTATGGAAGAGATCATCTCACGTTTCACTTTCCTCTTAGAGGGAGCATCCTCCTATTGAGCCTATGGCCCCAAATACAATACTTATCTTCATGTCTCATTACACATTGCTTGAACCCCTTTTATATAGTGCTACCATCACCTAAGAACATTCTGAGAGGAGGAATCTTCTAGAAGTAGAACCTTCTAAGAGTCTTCTTACATTTTATTATATCTAATTACCATTTATTATCTAACTACCATAGTGGGCCTTATTTTAATATGGTGGACCTAGTCCACCTTACATTGAATGACCTCAACTATTGTCACTATGGGCCTCTAAGGCCCCCCACTACCTCTCTAGATACCTTACATTTCCATCCCTCTTATGAAGCGTTGTCCTCTAGTTTGATGTGCTAACCATATACGAGTCCCATGGATGGTGGACCATATCTTTGAATAAGACTGAAGAACCAAGGTCCCCATGTAGAAAATCCACCATCTTGAGAGTAGTCCAACCACCATTGTAGATCGGGTCCCATGTCCAAGTGCTCATGTGAACTCCCCATGGAGATTTTTGGAACCAATAACCAACTCCAAATGATGCTCCAAAGGCTGACACCTATCATGTGGATCCAAATAGAAGATCCATCACATAGTGGAAAAGGGTGGAAATGTTGGAGAATCTGAAAGGAATAATACCCTTTAGCGAGAATATGTCTGGGATGGACAGTAATAATCATTGGCTCTCGTTTTGTCACATTGATGTTGTCTACAGAAGGTGGATTAGAGTCATCAAATAAAATATGAAAGTGGTTGTCATCCCGAAATGACAACTATCCATATACAATCATCACAATACGCCTCAAAAATCATACCAAGCATGTTCTTGATTATATTCATCCCTAAAACCCTCCATAAGAAATCTCTCACGCATGTTATTCAATGAATCTTGAATACTAGAAAACTATTTGTGAAACAAGCAGTGAGGCCATGTACAAAGGCATCCGATCTATCATCCAATGTGTGTGAAACAATTGGGCTTTGATGATTCAAGAATTTCTTCGGGTTTTGAGAAGAAATAGCCATCCGAGCATCCTATGAACTCACCCAATAAGTTCTGGCAGAAAATGTGACTTTTGGAAACAAACCCTAAAAAAGCAGTTGAAGTTAAAATGCTCCTCTTCCTTCCCAGGAGCTCCGATTTGGATGATTTGTTGTTTTGAAATTGGGTGAAATTGTGAGAGAACTCAGATCTGTAATTATTTGGGCAAATTTGGCCTCTAGATGCTCCATAAATAAAAAATTCTCGCCTTGAGTCCATGAAAAATCTACGAAAATTCAGCCAGAGATTTTAAAACTCCAATATCTTGACTTCTCGGACTCTGTTTCGTACGATTTTTTTTCAAATTGGGTGTTTTCTAGAGAGGATCTTATATATATAACCATTTCTGCAAATTTTGCACAAAAAATATACCGAAAACTTCGAGAATGTCGCATTATCTTTTTCTGCTCCAAAAAAAATCTGCAAAAATAAAAATATTTGCCCTGATAATGCGCCAAAGGAAGATTCTTTCTGATGCCACTTGTTTAGAACCTGAATAGATCTACAAATATAATGACCACAATTTACTGAATACACAATAGATTCACAAAGCAATATAAGGAAGCCACACTTTATTGATTACCAAACCCTTGGTGGGGCAACACTATATAATGGATGTTATTATGGAAGGGATTCTCTCTCGTTCACTTGCCTCTTTGAGTGGGTATCTTCCTATTGAGCTACTGCTTCAATTACAATATTTCTCTTCATGTCCCTTTACATTTCTTGAACCCTTTATATGGTGCTACCATCACTAAGAACATTCTAGAGGAGGAATCTTTCTAGAAGTAGAACCTTCTAAAAGTCCTCTTACATTTATTATATCCTAATTACCCATTTATTATGTATAACTACAATAGTGGGGTGTTAATAATATAGTGGACCTAGTCCACCTTACATTGAATGACCTCCACAATATTATCACTATGGGCCCTCTAGGCCCCCCCACCTACCTCTCTAGCTACCTTACCCAGGACATAATATGTGTTAGGAAGCAGCAACATTTTTATACCACCTTGGGTTCTTTGGATGAAACAAACTTTGATAGATATATAGGTTGAGATATGATGAGCCCATTTCAATATAATGTGATAATACAAGTGCCATCGGTATCTCAAAAGACATGGTGATGCACTCCAAAGGCCGAAACACATTTCAATCAAGTATCACTTTCTCTGAGAATAGGTTCTTGAGAAAAGAACATCGAGGAGGTTGAGTATGTGGGCACAAAAGAACAAGTGGCCGACCATCTTTACAAAACACTTCCACGGGAAGCCTTTGAATACTTTTCCAAAAGATTTAGAGTTATTTCTACTCCAAAATGAATGTTTTTGAATGTTTTGAATGTTTATCTTATATGTCTTATGTACACGAGGAAGCACCACAAGAGAACAGTTGATCAGGAGCAACCACGGATGGAAATATACCTTTTAGTTGATGACAAAGGGGAGAGATTTATCGAGGATCACGAGAGGGATAAGAGGAGATTTATCAGATGAAGAGAACGGAGGAATATTTATCAGATGAAGAGATGAGTGATATGATATCAATATTGCATTAAGTGTTGTCATCAATGCCAAAGGGATATTGTTGATTAAGGTTGGTTGTCATTGATGTCAACCTTGAAGAAAGCCCTCTAGCATGAAGGTTTGGGTAATGGACTCAATATTGTTTGATATAAATCTGATGCATTATTGATTTTCATGGTTGATAGAAGTAAATATGGATGAACTCCAAAATTGGTCCGTTATGGTGAAATCCCTCGAGAAGACGCTTTGTGAGTAAGAGAACCCATGCTTATTATTGGAATAATGAGATGAAGCACAATGAATTTGTCCGGAAACTTATCCTATATGGATAGTTCTTGTCATTCCATTTAAATTTGGCATGTATAACGTACATAACTCCTCACGGTTAGAGTTATGACCATGTGAAGTTAGAACCCGGTTTGGGTAATGGACCCAAAGTTTGTTTGATAGATAGCGATATGATTTTTGCTATATTTTAAGAGTAATACTATTCTATATGGATGGTACATGTCATTCCATTTATGGTGGTATGTGGAATGTCACATAACTTCTCATGGTTTGAGAGTTATGGCCTTCACAGTTGGAGGACCCTCATATGTCATCTAGAAGCTAAAAGGTCAAAGTAGTCAAAGTGGTTTAAGAATTTTAAAGGTAAATAATAAAGGAGTGAAGTGATGAGTGTGTTATGAATTCAAAGTGAATACAAAATAAATTATTTTAATAATAAATTTAATGGAGAAATTAAATTGGGTTAACCCTAAAATAAGGAAAGTGGGCCCAGCGACCTAGAATGTTTAAAGGAAGCTACTTGGAGAGAGTATAAATAAGAGGCAAGGCTCTCTCATTTTAATTACACTTGAGAATATTGAATATCTATATAGGTTTCTAAGGTAACAAGTGATATATATAAGCCGAATTTAGGAGGGAAGGTGAAAGAAAGAAGGTCGAGAAATGCAATGAATGATAAATTCTTTTGATGGTGCTTTGAAAGGTATGTTATTCTGAGTCATCTCCACCATTTTCTCTATACTCTTTTTCTAGAATGATTCATACCGTTGAATTGCTATTCCATTAAGAAAACATACCCAAGTATATGTGGTAGAAATTCATCTTGTGGGTCATTTTATTTTGGGAGTTACACTCCATGGAAAATAGGGTTTGTGGATAGTCCTGAAACTAGTCAAAATAAGAGTGTTTTGGGTAAAATTATAACTTCTTCATAACAGTCAATTTAGTGAATAAAATGGTTTGGTTAGGGTACAATATTTAGCATTCTTTGTAACATTTTTTATATCAATTCAACTTGAATATTTCGTGCAGGCATGCTCTACAAGATTAAAATACTCTGGAATAAGCCAAAATTTAGCAAGACATGCCATTTTTGCTATAAATAACTTTATGAGAGGTTCCAAATGTAGTGAAACACGGAGGAATTACATAAAACGAAGAACATTGTGTATCAGTTTTAGTCTTTATACATTACAGGTTCAAAGGGATTATGAATTACTTGGGGTTAGGGTTGTTGACTAATCCAAAACTAGGCATGTGAGAGACCAAGAAAAGTTTGATGAAAATACTAGTCTCTTGTTTTAAAAGTTAAGGAAGAAGGTTTGAGGAATTTGATCCATATACACTATGTCTATTACAAATTTACAAATCAGATTTGGATGATGAAATTGATGAGGGATTTTTGTTTAAAAGGTACATGTTAAGTACATGGTTGAGACAAGAAATAGTTGATGAGTTGACACATACATGAGGTGTATAGTTGATAATGTTGGTACATGATGATGAGTCATAGTTGATGATGGTTGACCTACGATTGTGACATACTTGGTACATGGTTGGATGTACTTGTTTATGGTACAAAGTTGATTCTGAGTTTTATAGTACAGTTGGTGCATGGTTGATGCACTTGTTTATGTCTGGGTTGATTAGGAGGTTGAGGTATAGGTTGATGCATGGTTGATGCATGGTTCCGGTTTATTGGTACATGTTTACATCGGTATATCTCATAGTGATAATTATTATTGATGGTTCCATCATTCTCCTTCTACTTTAAGGTGGCAGGATGGGGCAGGAAAGGTGGTTGTAACAACCTTTTAGTTTGTACCCGGAGAACATAGGGGTTGTAGCTTCCTTCTAGTTGTAGCCAAAAGAATTGGGGAGTTGGAGCTTCCCTTAGGTTGCTTCTTTGAGAAACTAGGAGTTTAGAGCCTCCTTCCAGTTGCAGTGGAAAACAAAAGGAAGTTGGTGCTTCCAATGAATGTGGTCTTCAAAGACATATAAGAAAAACTTACCCATTCCATGGTTTCTCCCAATTTGGGTTTCCACAAAAAACATTCCATGGTTTTCTCCCAATTTGAGTTTCCACGTAAAAAACTGGTGTACTGTGTATGTGTGTGATTGTTTATTTATTACTGCTCATTATTGGATAATAATTCTACATTAACATAACATTTGAAGAAAAAATATTATAATTATGCTATTACTGATTCAACCCCCCTCTCAGTAATCCAACAAGAAGAATCATCCTTCAGATTAGATTATCGAAAACAAAGATGCATGAGTTGAGACTAGAAGAAGAATCCGTTCACCAGAATAGACACACCTAACACTCTTATATACAATTGAACCAAACTGTTTTGAAGAATCCAACAAGGATGAATTTTGGAATAAGGCCATGGATGAAGAATTAGATCAAATAAAGAAAAATGACAATTGGGAATTGGTTCTAAGATCAAAGAATAAGAATGTGATCGCACAAAATGAGTTTTCAGGAATAAATTGAATGAAGATGGACAGGTTACAAGGAACAAAGCTACATTGGTATGTAAAGGATATGCACAAATTGAAGGAATCGACTTTGAAGAGACATTTTCCCTTAGTTTCCAGAATGGAAGCAATCTGTTTGGTTTTAGCTTATGCATGCTCCAAAAGTGTATCAGATGGATGTAAAATCAACTTTTCTGAATGGGGAACTTCAAGAAAAAGTCCACATTGAAAAACCAAAAGGATTTCAGTTGTTAGAGAATGCAGATTATGTGTGTAAATTAAAGAAGGCCATGTATGGTCTAAAACAGGCTCCTAGAGCATGGTACTCTAGACTGGATAAGTATCTACAACAAGCAGGGTTCAGAAAAAGGAAGTGCAGAAAACAACCTCTACATCAAGGTAATTCAAGGTAATATTTTATTAATTGAAGTTTATGTTGATGATATTATTTTTGGTAGTGATGATGACAGGTTAAGCCAGAAATTTGTAGAGGATATGCATAATGAATTTGAAATTTTATTACTTGGAGAACTATCCTTCTTTCTGGGACTTCAGATACGTCAAAGCAACCAAGGAATTTTTATTTCTCAAACAAAGTATATAAGAAAAATGCTAAAGAGGTTCAAAATGGAAGATTGCAAACCAGTTGTCACTCCCATGCAAACCAGTTGCAAGTTGAGCAAAGATGATGATTCAAATTTTACAGATCAGAGATAATACAGGTCAATGATTGATAGCCTACTATATGTGACAACATCCAGACTAGATATAATGCAGGCAGTTGGATAGGTGGCAAAATTTCAAGCAACACCAAAGGAATCACATGTATTAGCAGTGAAGAGGATTTTCAGATATCTCAAAGGAACATAAGAGTTTGTATTATGGTATCCAAAAGGAAAAGATCTATCACTTATTGCCTACACAGATGCAGATTGGGCAGATTGTATTGATGACCAATGAAGCACCCATGGAGCAGCGTTCTACTTGGGTGAGTGTTTAGTATCATGGCTAAGCAAGAAACAATCATCAATATCTTTATCTACAACTGAGGCATAGTATATTACAACAACATCATGTTGTACACAGGTTCTTTGGATGAAACAAACTCTGATAGGTATACAGGTTGAGTCTGATGAACCCATTCCAAGTCAAGTGATGAACGTACTATAATTCAAAGTGAATACAAAATAAATTATTTAAATAATAAATTTAATGGATAAATTAGAAGTCGGTTAACCCTAAAATAAGGAAAGTGGGCAAAGTGACCTAGAAGATGTTTTAAAGGAAGCTACTTGGAGAGTTTAAATAAGAAGCAAGGCTCTCTCATTTAAGATCATACTTGAGAATATTAAATATATATAGGTGTCTAAGGTAACCAAATGATATATAAGCTAAATTTCAAGGGAGGATAAATTCTTTTGATGTTGCTTTCTAAGGTATGTTATTTATAGGTCATCTTAGCATTTTCGCAATAATTTTTTTTCTAGATTGATTCAGACTATGAAATTGCTAATCCATTGAGGAAACATATCCAAGTATTTGTGGTAAACAATTCAGATTGTGGGTCATTGTATTTTTGGAGTTACACTCTATGGAAAACAGGGTTTGTGGCTAGTCCTGAAACTAGTCTAAAACAAGTGTTTTAGGAAAAAACGTCATAACTTCTTCATAACAAATCCAATTTCAGTAATACCAAATGTGTTGGTTATAATACATTCTTTAGTATTTTGTGAATCATTTTCAGATTGATTCAACAAATGTTCCGTGTGGGGCATGCTCTACAAGGTCGCTCTCTAGAATAATCCAAAATTTAGCAAGGTATGGTTGTAGACTCCTTCTAGTTGTAGCTAGAGAATTGGGGAGTTGGAGCTTCCCTCAGGTTGTAGCCTGAGAAACTAGGAGGTTTGAGCCTCCTTCCAGTTGCAACTGGAAAACAAAGGAAGTTGGTGCTTCCAATGAATGTAATTCTTCAAGACATATAAGAAAAATAATTCCATGGTTTTCTCCCTCTTTTGGTTTCCACATAAAACACTGGTGTACTGTGTATGTGTATGATTGTTCATTTGTTCATTTCTCATTATTGGATGATAATTCTACATTTATATAACACTTGGATTATTTGGTTAAAAAAATTATAATTGCTCTATTACTGATTCACCCCCCCGCTCAGTAATTCAACACTGTCTACAATAGGACCTTGTTGTCAAAAAGTGAATTAGGCTTTGAATAAACTCAAGAATGAATGAAAACTGAACTATATCATGAAATCAAAAGAGCAAACCTTAGTCTTGATTTCTCCTTCTATTCTCCCCCCAACCTTATTCAATTCAACGTACGAGCTAGCCAATTCACCATAGCACTAAGCATTTAATGAACCACATATCCATAACCATATCCCATTTGCATAGTGCGCCACCCTTGGTAACATCAAACCTTTTAAAAATAAAAATCTGCCATAACATTACCCCATATGCATTCAACATATAACATTTAACAAGGTGCATAACCATAGTAGCAAGGGTTTAGTGAACCCTTCTTTTATCACAATTATACATAGCATTAGAGCTTGGATATAGTCCTTTTATTTAAAAGAGCCCCAATATTATCCCTTTTATCAAGATCATATTTAAACCAATTAATCCATGATTAATAGCAATATCAAAACAAAGCTAATAATTATCCTTTCATCCATAGGGCAGCCTTAACATAATCTACAAGGGTTCATCAAAACCATCTAGTGCCATGCATCAATCAACCACCAGCTCATGTCACCATAACATTTTAACCATAATTTGAAACATTGAAATGTAGAAGACTATGTTGGTATGATCACATAAGAAAAAAAAATATAAGGGCAACATATCCATAATAGCGCCACAAGTCTATAAGGGGGTCCCACCTACTAGTTTATTATTAATATAAATAATTAATAGAGCTTGGAAATCATTTGTGAGCAGTATTCATCGTTGCGATTTTAAGCGTCAACAGACGATTGATATCGATTATTGATTAAGTTTGGTTGTCATTGATGTCAATCCTCGAAGAAAGACAGATAGCACAAAGGATGAACTCCAAAGTGGTCCCCTTATGGTGAAAGCCCTCATGGGAAGACGCTTTACAGATTGAGTTATCCAAGAAGTATGGTTAGAGAACCCATGCTTATTTGTGGAATAATGAGATGAAGTTTAGTGAGTGAAACTATCCTATATGTATATTTCTTTTCATTCCATTTTCGGTGGTATGTGGAACGTCACATAACTCCTCACAGTTAGAAAGTTATGGCCATAAGAAGTTGGAGAACCCAGGTTTGGGTAACAAACCCAAGTTTGATTGATGGATAATGGTGTGATTTTTGATATATTTTCAGGTAATACTATTCTATATGTATAATACACATCATTCCATTTCTAGTGGTATGTGGAGCATCACATAACTCCTCACGGTTTGAGAGTTATGGCCTTATGAAGTTGGAGGACCCTCATATGTCATCTAGAAGCCCAAAAAGGTCAAAGTAGTCAAAGTGGTTTAAGAGATTTTAGAAGGTAAATAATAAAGTGAAGTGATGAGTGTACTATAATTGAAAGTGACTACAAAATAAATTATTTAAATAATAAATTTAATGGAGAAATTAGAAGTGGGTTAACCCTAAAATAACGAAAATCGACAAAGTGACCTAGAAGATGTTTTTAAGGAAGCTACTTGGAGAGTATAAATAAGAGGCAAGGCTCTCTCATTTAAGATAAAACTTGAGAATATTTCATATCTATAGGTGTTAGAGGTAACCAAAGGATATCTAAGCCAAATTTTAGAGGGAAGGTGAAGAAAAGAATACCGGAATTCAAGGGAGGATAAATTCTTTTGATGATGCTTTCTAAGGTATGTTATTTACAGGTCATCTCAACATTTTAGAAATAATTTTTTTTCTACAATGATTCAGACCGTGAAATTTTTATTCCATTGAGGAAACATATCCAATTATCCATGGTAAAAAATTCAACTTGTGGGTTGTTTCATTTTTGGAGTTACACTTTGTGGAAAATAGGGTTTGTGGCTAGTCCTAAAACTAGTCTAAAACAAGTGTTTCGGGAAAAAACGTCATAAATTATTCATAACAGATCCAATTTCAATAGGACCAAATGTGTTGTTTATATTATATTATTTGGTATTCTGTGTAACATTTTCATATCGATTCAACAAATATCCCATGTGGGGCACGCTCTACAAGGCCACTCTCTAGAATAAACCAGAATTCAGAAAGGTACGCCATTTTTGTTATTACTCCTTTTTTGAGAGGTTTCAAGTAGTGACACCTGGAGGAATTTCATAAAACACACTGAAGAACATTGTGTATCAATTTTAGATATTTATTCATTACAGGTACATAGTTATGATTATTTCAAGTTAGGGTTGCTGACTAATACAAAACTAGTCATGTGAGACTAAAGAAAAGTTTGATGAAAATGGTAGTCTCTTATTGTTAAAGATAAGGAAAATTTACAGGTATGTGATCATATACACCAGGTCTATTATAGAGTTACAAATCATGAGTTGGCACATCCATGAGGTATATAGTTGATGATATTGGTACATATTGATGATTCATAGTTGATGAGTAGGTGACACATGATTGGTACATGGTTGGATGCACTTGTTTATGGTACATGTTGATTATAGGTTGTTTGGTACAGGTTGGTGCATGGTTGATGCACTTGTTTATGGTACAGGTTGATTACAGGTTGAGGTACAGGTTGATGCATGGTTCAGGTTTATTGGTACATGGTTACATCGATATATATCACAATGGTAGTGTGACAGTGGTTCCATCATTCGACTTCTACTTCAGGGCGGTTGGATGAGGCAAGGACACGTGGTTGTAGCCACCTTCCGATTGTAGCTAGAAAACATAGGGGGTTGTAGCCTCCTTCTGGTTGTAGCCAAAGAATTGGGGAATTGGAGCTTCTGTCAGGTTGTAGCCTGAAAAACTAGGAGGTTTGAGCCTCCTTCTAGTTGCATCTAAAAACAAAGGAAGTTGGTGCTTCCAATGAATGTGATTCTTCAATACATATAAGAAAAATCATTCCGTGTTTTTCTCCCGCTTTGGGTTTCCACGTAAAACACTGATGTACTGTGTATGTGTATGATTGTTCATTTGTTCATTTCTCGTTATTGGATGATAATTCTACATTGATATAAGACTTGGATTATTTGGTTAAAAAGGATTATAATTTCTCTATTACTAATTCACCCCCCCTCTCAGTAATCTAACAATTGGTATCAGATCATGTTCCTTAAAAAATCAGTTTAACCACAGAAAGTTAGATCATGGAGAAAAACAACTTGTATAAAAATGGAATACCACAGTTTGATGGACAAAAGTATGTTTTTTGGAGCATAAGTATGAAGACGTATATACAGTCACAGAGATTTGAAATTTTCCAATCAATTGTAGATGGCTACACAACACCAGCAGTTCCACCAACAAATGACAAAGCAGTGAAACTTGGTCAGAAAAATTCCAAAGCCACAAAATCACTTTTGAATGGTCTCAGTGAAATGATATTCACCAAAGTTTCACATTCTAAATCTGCTAAAGATATTTGAGACGAAATTCGAAATATTTATGAAGGAGATTCAAAAGTCAAAGAAACAAAGCTTCAAACTTACAGAGGTTAGTTTGAACAACTAAAGATGAAGGAAGATGAGAATATTGCAGCCTACTTTTTATGAGTCGATGAAACAATGAATGCAATCATAGGGTTGGGAGAATAAATCGAAGAATCTGTAATTGTTCAAAAGGTACTAAGATATCTTCCTATGAGATTTGACCCTAAGATATCGACACTAGAAGAAAGATCAGATCTAAACTCAATAAGCATGGATGAACTGCATGGAATATTTACAACATATGAATTGAGAACTAAACAAGAAAATCCAGATGTAAAAGAAGCATCCTTCAAAGAATCCAAAAGAGCAAAGCAAAAGGAAAAGAAACAATAAGAACATAGCAACAACAATGACGTCTCGGAAGATGATGAAGAAGTGGCCAACTTCGTCAAAAGACTGAACAAGGGAACTGATGGTAGGTATAGAGGTAAGCTTCCTTTAATTTGTTTTAATTGTGATGGTAATGGTCATTTTTCTAACAATGTCCTCATAAGAAAAAAAAAATGATGAAGGTTACTCAAAAGGAAAACAAACATATAAAAGCAAAAGAACTACAAAGAAAGTTTTCAAGAAAAACTTATGCACCAAAGAAGACATCTCATCATCAGATGAAGATGAAGTCAGTGACAATGAGACATGAAGAGTTCTATTCATGGCAGTAGAAGAATCTGATAAAGAAGACTCCGAAGAAGAATATGAATAAGCCAAAGAAGAATATGAAGAAGTCGAAGAATAAATTGAAGAGGCAAAAATTGACTACTGAGAAGAATTGATGTGTGCCATAGAAGTTATCATAAGAGAAAACAAGAAAAAGAAAAACTACAATCGGAACTAGATAAGAAATAAGATACTCAATAACTAGAACAAATGATCACAAATTTGAAGGTTCAAATAGAAGAAGATAAAAGAATTGAATAAGCACTCAAAGAACAACTAGAAGAAAATGACATGAACATTGGAAATTTGGAAGCATAGATTGTCACATTAAGAAAGGATATTCAAAAGAAAAATATGCAGAATAGCTCAAAAGTTTTGTATGGCATTATCAACAGTCAAAAATCTCATCTTGACAAGTCCAGACTTGGATACAATCAGACAGAAAAGGGATCAAGATCCAAAACAAAAGAGAAATAAACATATCCAAAAAGCTATGTAGAAACAATCAAAGGGGGATAGGAAGATATACAAGGAAGATTACACGGACACTCCTCCACTGAGAAGATTCAGATTTTATAATCAACAACAGACATATAAGCGTCAAGAAGAAGAAGGATTCATAAGAGCACCTCCTTTTAGAATATCTTCAACTCCCATGTATCAAACTATATTTTTTGGTTTATGTTATTCATGCAATAATTTTGGACATAAAGCTGTGAATTGCAGAGCTAACAACAACTTTGAAAGTCATACACAAAAGGGTTATCCAAGAATGCCTAGTGAAACACAGAGAATAAGTTACAACATGTTTGAATCTTTGAGCACTGAAGTGGAATGTTACAAATGTAACAACTTTAGACACATGGCCAAAGATTGCAGAATGACAGTCCCTCCTAGAGAACCACAACATAATAACAACAATCACAGAAAGGAACCTCAGAAAAGGACATGGATAAGAAAGCAGGATCAATATAGCAATAAAGAATGCACACTCACTCTATAAGCTAATCAAAAGAAATGTGGTTGGTATGTTGACAGTGGCTGTTCAAAACAAATGACAAGTGATAGAGACAAGTTTCTTATATTAAGAAAGGAAAGAGATGGATCAGTCTCCTTCGAAAATGATTATTCAACTAAAATCATTGGAAAATGCACAATCATAATTGGGAACAAGAATACAAAGGAAAAAAATGTTCTACTAGTAGAATATATGAAACATAATCATCTAAGTGTGAGTCAAATGTGTTACCAAGGTCATAAAGTTACTTTCGATTCACAAAAGTGCGAGATAAGAAAAGAAGGTTGAGGAAAATTGATTGCTACAGTTGCAAGAAATTCAAGCAACATATATGTGTTAAGTGAAATTGGAAATGAAAAGTGTTGTCTAGGAAAGGAAGATGAAAGATGGCTATGGTACAGAATAATGGGTCACATACATTTTGATAACCTTGTAAAAGTCAGCAAAAAAGAAGTAGTCAGAGAAATGCCCTAGATCATGAAACCAACCAACACTTTATGCAAGCATTGTTAACAAGGAAAGAGAACAAAGACCAGGTTCAAATCAAAGGAATATTCAATGAAAAGACCACTGGAAATTGTGCACACTGTTCTAGTTGGACCAACTACAACAAAGGGTTTAAAGGGTGAGAAATACTTTATGTTATTAGTTTATGATTATACAAGAATGACTGTAGTTTTCTTTCTTAAGAATAAATCAAAATATTTTGAAAACTTTAAGATCTACAAAGAAATGGTTGAAAATGAAATGGATTCAAAAATCAAATACTTGAGATATGATAATGGAGGAGAGTTCACTTCAAAGGAATTTATGGACTACTACAACAGTCATGGAATAAAAAGACAATTCTCTGTTGCTAGGACACCTCAACAAAATGGAGTTGTTGAAAGAAAGAACATGACAGTACAGGAAATGGCTCGAATAATGCTAATGGATTCCAAATTGACAGATATATTTTGAACACAAGCAGTGCATACAACTGTTCACATTCAAAACAAAGTAATGCTCAGAAACAACACTAAAAAAACTCCCTATGAGCTATGGAAAGGAAGACCAAAAAATGTGAAGCACTTCAGAGTTTTTGGAAGCAAATGCTACATCAAAAGAGAAGATGTCATAATGGGAAAGTTTGACTCTTGTGTGGAAAAATGAGTACTTGTTGGTTACACAAGTAGAAGGAAAGCATACAAGTGTTAGAATATGATATTGAACAAAGTTGTGGAAAACACCAACGTAACAATTGATGAAACAGGTAGACCTGAATCAAAGGAAGAAGAAAATAAATCAATGGAACAACCTTTCAAAGAAGAAGTAGAAAATGAAAAAGAAGTAGACGAGGAAGATGAAGATAATCCGACAGAAATAGAAGATCAAGTTCATCCAGTGTGTCCAAAGACACCTAGCAGATGAGTACAAAAGAATCATCATTCAGATTAGATTATTGGAAAGAAATATGCAGGAGTTGAGACTAGAAGAAGAATTCGTTCACCAGAACAAACATACCTAGCACTCTTATCTACAATTGAACCAAACTGTTTTTAAGAAGCCAACAAGGATGAATTTTGGAATAAGGCCATGTATGAATAATTGGATCAAATAGAGAAAAATGACACTTGGGAATTGGTTCTAATACCAAAGAATAAGAATGTGATCGACACAAAATGAGTTTTCAGGAATAAATTGAATGAAGATGGAAAGGTTATAAGGAACAAATCTATATTGGTATGTAAATGATATGCACAGATTGAAAGAATTGATTTTGAAGAGACATTTGCCCCAGTTTCCAGAATGGAAGCAATCTATTTGTTTTTAGCTTATGCATGCTCCAAAAATATTAAAGTGTATCATATGGATGTAAAATCAAATTTTTTGAATGGGGAACTTGAAGAATAAGTCTACATTGAACAACAAGAAGGATTTAATTTGTCAAAGAACGCAGATTATGTGTGTAAATTAAAAAAGACCTTGTATGGTTAAAAAAGGCTCCTAGAGCATGGTACTCTAGAATGGATAAGTATCTACAATAGACAGGGTTCAGAAAAGGAAGTGCAGACAACAACCTTTACATCAAGGTAAGTCAAGGTAATATTTTATTAATTGAAGTTTATGTTGATGATATTATTTTTGGTAGTGATGATGACAGGTTAATCCAAAAATTTGCAAAAGATATGCAGAATGAATTTGAAATGTCATTACTTGGAGAACTATCCTTCTTTCTGGGACTTCAGATACATCAAAGCAACCAAGGAATTTTTATTTCTCAAACCAAGTATATCAGAGAAATGCTAAAGAGGTTTGGAATGGAAGATTGCAAACCAATTATCACTCCCATGCAAACTAGTTGCAAGTTGAGCAAAGATGATGATTCAAAGTCTACAGATCAAAGACAATACAGGTCAATGATTGACAACCTACTATATGTGACAACATCCAGACAAGATGTAATGCAAGCAGTTGGACAGGTGGAACGATTTCAAGCAGCACAGAAGGAATCACATGTATTATCAGTGAAGATGATTTTTAGATATCTCAAAGGAACATAAGAGTTTGGATTATGGTATCCAAAAGGAAAGGATCTATCAATTATTGCCTACATAGATGCAGATTGGGCAGGTTGTATTGATGACCGACAAAGCACCAGTGGAGAAAATTTCTACTTGGGTGAGTGTTTAGTATCATGGATAAGAAAAAAACAATCATCAATATCTTTATCTACAGTCGAGGAAGAGTATATTGTAGCAGAATCATGTTGTACACATGTTCTTTAGATGAAACAAACTCTAATAGATATACAGGTTGAGTATGATGAGCCCATTCCAATCTATTGTGATAATACAAATGCCATCAGTATATTAAAAAACCCAGTGATGCACTCCAAGACGAAGCACATTCCAATCAAGTATCACTTTCTACGGGAGTAGGTTGCAGAAAATAACACCAGAGTTGAGTATGTGGGCAAAAAATAACAAGTGGCAGACATATTTACAAAACTACTTCCACGAGAAGCCTTTGAGTATCTTCTCTAGATACTCAGAGTTATTTGTACTCCAAAATGAATGCTTTTGAATTCTTATCTTATATGTCTTAGATGTACATGAGGAAGCACCATAAAGAGAAAAATTCAGTCAAGGGAAGCATCCCTGGATGGAAAGATACCTTTGCCATTGATGAAAAAGGGGGAGAGATTCATTAGATGCATAGGACAGAGGCATGGTTCGAGGGGGAAAAATGGTCAAAGAGATGCAGAGGACAGAGACATGTTTCCAGGGGGAGGATGAGTGATATGACTTCAGTATTGCATGACATAATTTCATTTTTGCATCATAGTGTTTCCATCAATGCCAAAGGGGGAATTTGTTGATTAAGTTTGGTTGTCATTGATGTCAACCCTTGAATAAATCCCGATAGCACAAATGATGAACTCCAAAGTGGTCCCCTTATGGTGAAATCCCTCACGGGAAGACACTTTGCAGATTGAGTTATCCTAGAAGTATGGTTAGAGAACCCATGCTTATTTGTGGAATAATGAGATGAAGGTAATTGAGTGAAAATATCCTGGATGGATAGTGATTTTCATGCCATTTTCGGTGGTATGTGGAACATCACATAACTCCTCACGGTTAGAGAGTTATGGCCATAAGAAGTTGGAGAAGCCAGGTTTGGGTAATGGACTCAAGTTTGTTTGATGGGTAATGGTATGAGTTTTGATATATTTTAAGGTAATACTATTCTATATGGATATTACATGTCATTCCATTTTTGGTGGTATGTGGAAGGTCACATAACTCTTCACGGTTTGAGAGTTATGGCCTTACGAAGTTGGAGGACCCTCATATGTCATCTAGAAGCCCCAAAAGGTCAAAGTAGTCAAAGTGGTTTAAGAGATTTTAGAAGGTAAATAATAAAGTGAAGTGATGAGCGTACTATAATTCAAAGTGAATACAAAATAAATTATTTAAATAATAAATTTAATGCATAAATTAGAAGTGGGTTAACCCTAAAATAAGGAAAGTGGACAAAGTGACCTAGAAGATGTTTTTAAGGAAGCTACTTGGAGAGTATAAATAAGAGGTAAGGCTCTCTCATTTAAGATCACACTTGAGAATATTCAATATCTATAGTTTTTTGAGGTAACCAAAGGATATCTAATCCGAATTTCAGAGGGAAGGTGAAGAAAATAAGGCTGGAATTCAAGGGAGAATAAATTCTTTTGATGATGCTTTTTAAGGTATGTTATTTACATGTCATCTCACCATTTTCACAATAATTTTTTTTCTAGAACGATTCAGACCATGAAATTTCTATTCCATTGAGGAAACATATCCAAGTATCCGTGGTAAAAAAATCATCTTGTGGGTTGTTGTATTTTTGGATTTACACTCTGCGGAAAATAGGGTTTTTGGCTAGTCTTGAAACTAGTCTAAAATAGGTGTTTCGGGAAAAATCGTCATAAGTTCTTCATAACAGATCCAATTTCAGTAATACCAAATGTGTTGGTTATAGTATAGTATTTAGTATTCTTTGTAACATTTTCATATTGATTCAACAAATATTCTGTGCGGGGCACGCTCTATAGTGTCGCTCTCTAGAATAATCTAGAATTTAACAAGGTATGCCATTTTTTCTATAACTCCTTTTCTAATAGGTTTCAAGTAGTGACACCTGGAGGAATTTCATAAAACAAACTTAATAAAATTGTGTATCAGTTTCATATCTTTATTCATTGCAGTTACATAGTTATGATTATTTCAATTTAGGGTTGTTGACTAATCCAAAACTAGTCATGTGAGACTAAAGAAAAGTTTGATGAAAATGCTAGTCTCTTGTTGTTAAAGTTAAGGAAGGTTTGTAGGTATGTGATCATATACACCAATTCTATTACAGAGTTACAAATCATATTTGAATGATGAAATTG
>SNQJ01S0010980.1:139375-157955 GCA_010110895.2 Picea sitchensis
TGAAGGATTTACAATAATGACACAAATAGGAGAAGGAAGGAGGCATTAGAGCCTATCCCCCCTTAATGACAACTTCCTGGACTCCTAACATAGATCGAAGTTTGGAAAACTTCGCTTCTATAAGAGACTTTGTGAAAATGTCTACAACTTGATCTTCTGTAGGGCAAAAGAGCACTTCAATAACTTGATCATGAATGAGCTTTCTGATGAAGTGCATGTGTAGCTCGATGTGCTTGTTGCACTGATGTTGAACTGGGTCTTTGGCGAGCTTGATGGCACTCCGATTGTCGCACCAAAGGCTAGTCGGATGCTGGTGCTCGAATCTAAACTCTGAAAAGAGCTATCGAAGCCACGAGGCTTCCTAACTTGCATTTACTACTGCTCGGTACTCTGCTTCTGCTGAAGAAAGTGCAATAGCCTATTGTTTCTTACAGGCCCAAGTGACAGATCCTAAACCAAGGATGAAAACATAACCTACAGTGGAATTCCGATCATCAGGGTCGTCGGCCCAATCTGAATCAGTGAAACCAACCAATAAAGGAGTCCCCCATGAACTATAATGTATCCCGAACTGAACTGTACCACATACATAGAGAAGTTTCCTTTTAGCTAATTTCCAATGGCTTTCATGGGGTGTTTTCATATACCGGGCAACAAAACCAACAACAAAGGAAATATCAGGACGAGTATGAGTCAAGTATAAGAGGCTACCAACTAATTGACAGTACAAGGTGGCATCATCTTCAGGAGAGGTACACGTGGCAGTAAGATTGACTCCAGAATGGAAGGGAGAAGGGGTTGGTTTACAATCATCCAAGTGAAAGCGACGAAGAAGGTCACATGCATACTTAGACTGGGAAAGAAAAATTCCTTCATTGGTTTGCAAAACTTGGAGGCCAAGGAAATAGTGCAAAAATCCTAATTCTGTCATTTCAAATTTCTTCTTAAGGATGGTTTTCACATGGTTTAAAAGTTTTGAGTCACTACTAGTAAGGATAAGGTCATCAACATAAAGGACAAGGATTATGAGATGGCTTCCTACTTTCTTGGTATAGACATTAGGATCAAAATGGCATCTAGAGAATCCAATGTCAATAAGAAAGCTGTCCATTTTGGCATACCAAGCTCAGGGAGCTTGCTTAATACCATAAAGAGATTTCTTAAGGTGAAAAACAAGGCTAGATTCATTATGGACATAGCCAGGAGGTTGTTGCATGTAGATTTATTCTTTCAAATCGCCATGCAAGAAGGTGTTTTTAACATCCATTTGATGGACCTCCCATTTATGTGAGGCATCAAGGGCAAGAACAAGGCAGATGGAATTCATTTTGGCTATAGGGGAAAAGGTTTCATTATAGTCAATTCCTTCAACTTAGGAGAATCCTTTGGAAACTAATTGAGCCTTGTGTCTTTCAACACTTCCATCTGATGCATACTTAGCTCTGTAGACCCATTTACATCTGACAAGTTTTCTTCCTTTTGGAAGAGGTACAAGATCCCAAGTATCATTTTCCATTGAAGAACGATACTCTTCATTCATTTTTGTATCCCAATATGGATGACCTGAAGCTTCTGCAAATGTCTCTGGATCATGAGTCTCTGAAACTTGAGCCAAAAGAGAAGATGCTCATTGGAACTGTGAATGTGTTTGACGCTGATGTGAAGGATCACCGACAATATCACCAGTTGCTTGTCATGTTGAACGGACCCATCTAGGAAGCGGTGGAACTGGTGCTTGTTCAGGTTCAAAGGACTCATATGGAAGAAGGTCAGTAGGAGGAGGTAGATTTTCATCCTCGTTGTCATATCCTAAAGAAGAAACTATAATATGAACAGAATAAGGCACAAAAGCCGAAGATGGCTCACAGGTCGAAGAAGGCACAACTGTCAAATTAGGCTTCTAAGAGATTTTCATTACATTTAACATCTCTTCTAAGAATAATTTCATTACAATGTGGTTGAAGAAGTCTATAACCTTTGACATCTTCAGAATAACCAACAAATATACACTTGTCACTTTTAGGCTGAAATGATTTCCTTTTCTCATCAGGAAAGTGAGCCCATGCTATACTGCCAAATACACGGAAGTGACTTACATTTGGTTTAATTTTAGTCCAAGCTTCTTTTGGTTTTATATTTTTAAGAGCCTTTGTGGGAGTGCGATTGAATATGTAATTTGCACAGTTGATTGCTTCTGCCCAATACTTTAGACTTAATTCCTTGGATTGGATCATACAATTATCCATTTATTTTAATGTGCGGTTCTTTCTCTCAACAACACCATTTTGTTGTGGTGTATATGGAACAATGTGTTTCATTTGGATGCCCTATGTAGTGCGGTAGCTTGTAAAATTATTGTTCACATATTCACCTCCATTATCTGTTCTTAACTTTTGAATTTGATGTCCATATTTCTTTTCTACAAGGGCCTTCTAGGCCATAAACTTGTCAAAAACTTCTCTCTTAAGTTTTAAGAAGTAAACCCAAGTACGTCTAGAAAAATCATCAATGAAAGTCAAGAAATACTTGCACCTAGAAAAATAAGGAGAAAAAAATGGATCACACAAATCACAGTGAACAAGTTGTAAAGGGCCCGAGGTGTGCCAAGAGGCACGTTTGTCAAAACTGTCTCGATCATGTTTTCCGAGAACACAACCGACACAAACACCATCTCTACATGAAACAAGAGGAAGACCAGTCACCATATGTTGATTACATAGTTTCTGCAATGAGCGATAGTTTAGATGACCAAACCGCTCATGCCAAAGTTTGCTCAAGTCATTGCTATGAGCAACAAAAACTGATGAAAAAGATGATGACCCAAAGTTGTCAAAATTGTACAACCTGGTAATATCATCAGCAATTCTAGTTGCAAGAACATGCTTAGGATATTTTAGATCCTTGATTACAACTTGGTGAGGTGAAAACTCTACGGTTTTACCTTCACCTGAATGAGTGATTTGATATACTGATAAAAGGATACAAGAAAGACTTGGAACACATAATACATCATTGAAATGACCATTATCTACTTGAACTGTTCCAGATCCTACAACACTAAGAGATCTATCATCGCCAACGAATATTTTCTTGGTGTTACATTCATTTAGAGAAGAAAATATGGTTTAGTGCACCCTTCTTTTGTCACAATTATACATAGAATTAGAGCTTGGATATAGTCCTTTTATTTAAAAGAGCCCCAATATTATCCCTTTTATCAAGATCATATTTAAACCAATTAATCCATGTTTAATAGAAATATCAAAACAAAGCTTATAATGATCCTTTCATCCATAGGGCAACCTTAACATAATCTGCGAGGGTTCATCAAAACCATCTAGTGCCATGCATAAATCAACCACCAGTTCATGTCACCATAACATTTTAACCATAATTTGAAACATCGAACTTTAGAAGACTATGTTGGTACCATCACATAAGCAAAGAAAATATAAGTGCAACATATCCATCATAGCGCCACAAGTCTACAAGGGGGTCTCACCTACTAGTTTATTATTAATATAAATAATTAATAGAGCTTGGAAATAATTTGTGAGTAGTATTCATCGTTGCGATTTTAAGCATCAAAAGACGGTTGATCTCGATTGGCTGCAAGCTCGATGTTTTTCCCTTGGGTGTTGGATACATTTTCACAATTTGGTGGATGCCCTTCATTGAGGCCTCATGGAGGAGCCACTTGTTTAAAGAGAACCCTACAATGGATGTGGAGTATTATTCATTATGGAGGAGGGATTCAATCCCTAGTTGGCACGTGGAAAATTGGTTTCCTGTTCGAAGGATTGGAGATGTCTCAGGGATGCTTTGGGAGGGACACTTGGGGATTTGATAATGTTTTTGTAGGGTGTACTTGACCTAGTGTAGTACATTTCTTTGGAGGATAGATGGAGTCATTGGAGGCTCGTGATGGGGTGGTGTGGACTTTCCTTGTGTAGATACATCACCTTGGAGTCATTATTATGCACAACATTGTTGTTGGAGCATGACACTTTTAATCTAGAGTGGACTTCTCACTTGTATGGCTTGTAAGGGATCATGTAGGTTGTTTGTAAGGTATTAAGACCACATAGTATTGTTGGCCTCCTTTACCTCTCATATAAATAGAGGAAGGAGAGAGTCTTTTTATAACATATTCATTCACTCACTTGTATTCACTCTTGTGATGGGATGTGACTATTAAGAGAAAAGAGTTCACACTTCTTCTCTCTCTCTCTCTCTCTCTAGTCTTTACTCATATTGAGGGGGATGGATTCCCAAATGATCAACATCAGAGATTAAACCCAAGGATGAGGCCCAATTATACTCTTCCTTGTTTGGTATGGTGTAATCCTCCAGATTAATGGTCCAACAATTGTCGATGGGATTTAAAAGTTCTTTCCATTTTTTTGGTTCTTTTTATGTTTTATAGTTTTATAAGAATTAATGTCGAAAAATAAATTCTTTCTAATGAGTTCGAAGAAATATGTTGTATGTGATAATCTATGGGAATAGTAAATGAAAACGACCAGTGCATTTTGATTCTCTTAGAAGTAATTTGTTTAAGTACTACTTACTACATGATAATATCTAAGAAACCTAAACTATTTAATTATAGAAAGAAATGAAAATTATAATGATAGAAAAATTATAAATAATTCCACAATATCGTCGACGGAATTGAAAATAAACAAATAAAGAAAAACAATTATTTACCAAAAATATCCAATAATTCATTCAATAATATAGGATAACTTAACAGTATTGAAATTCTTACTAGACTCATGTGACATCTAACCAATAGTAGAATAATCCATGATACAAAATGAATGCACAAAGATAGATATTCAACAAAATGAAAAGTCTTGACTCCGAAAAATAGTTTCTAAATTAAGATTTGAAATAGTTCGCTAGTACAATTTGAGTGAAATTGCCCCAGAGTCCAAAGAATCTTCTCTAGAGATCGATTCCTTTATTTATAATCAAAATTAAAACTTAAAAATAGTATAAAGCAAAAATTAGAGAAGCTCAAAAGATTGCATGTCGTTATGACTCCAGTGGACTAGACATTTCATCAAATGCATGCTCAATGTCATAGCTTGCTCACTACTCAAATAACTCTTCACACAATTGCAGATGTGGGAAAACATGTTAATCCATAGGTAAACTCAAACTCTCATTCTTATGCATGAAACATTGAATGTAATTTTCTATATTTGGAATCATTGATTCCAATTTAGCAAGAATATTCACTTATCTGACTTGATACTTCTGCATGTGACTGCGCTCCACTATAGTTATCCCTCTTACTTCAACTTCATATTTGTCTGCAATTTTCTTGAGCTATGATAACATCTCATCCATAGTCCGAAATTCACCAGGTTGGACGAAACTAGGTAAATGACTTTCAAACATGGTACTATTGATAGAATGCCACAATTTTATACGTGTTGACCATTCATCATTCACTTCATTCTTTGACAGTATAGCCAATTCTCCGCATAACTACACTGTTATTTGTATTTTGGCTATTCCCTCCTCCATCAAGGTTATGATGCCATGGTCTTCTTCGTTGTTGGCCTTTTCAATTTCTTTGATATATTCAATTTGATCTTGAAATTTGGCTTGTTTCTCATTCCATTTTAGGATTTCTTTATGTACTACTGAGAACTATAGAGTTTATTCTTGATTTTATTTTTTATTTTTGTGATAAAATCCACTTTTATCTAGTCATGTTTCATATCTTCCTCAATAATATCCTCCATGAACTTGGTTACAATATAAGGGGATCCCTTGTAATAAGCTATTTGATTTTTTAGAAATGTAGTCTCTCTTTTCATTTTCTCCACCTCGCTTTCATCAGAGCTAGATTTTTCAATGGTAGCAAGAGAAACTACTACCCCAACAGATAGTATCTCACTAATCTTTCCTCTCTTACTGTCCATCAAAGGCTCTTCCGTAGTGCATATTACAACATTATCTATATCTATTCTTTTTATCTTTTGTGTTCTCTTTACAATGGATTTCCCTCAGTGGTCGTAAGCAATGGAATCAAGATTAACATTCTCCTCCAAAGGGTTGGGGATTGGCTGATCACCCCATGATATAATGTTTTCGAGGCTATGTGGTGTGTGAAACTATTCCATCTTAGGTTCCTTACCTTTTTTTGTTGCTTCTTTTCCCTTGCCTTCTGGCATTGATCAATAATATCATGGGTATCCTCTCCAATATGATCACATGATTTAGAAATATCTTCTTTATGTTTATCATCAACTCCCTTTCCTTATGCATGCTTATCCTCCGATCCAAGGACATCTTCCTCATGATTATTTAAGTCAACAACTTTCTTGGGTGAACCTGTAGGTTGTTTCTTTGGTTTCTCAGTTGGTGTCTGTTATGCAGTACACAGTTCCTTTGCAACCAATTCTTGTCCTGTATTACTCTATTCCTTTGCAGCCAATTCTTGCTGCAACTTTTCCTCTTATAATTTCTTCCTCAGCTCCTCAATGATTATATGTTGTTGTTCCTCTTCTTTCTTTCATTTTTCTTCCCCTTATTGAAGCCTCTCTTCTTCCAACTTATTTTATAAATCTTCATTTCCATCTACCTATGCAAGTCTCACTCTCTCTTTTCTGCTTCAACAACCCTTCTTTTAGCTCCTAATTCTTTTTGAGAAACCTCCTTCTTGTTTTATTACAAATTCCTCCTCTTCTTTACTTTGGGATTCATGTTCTTTCTATAATATAACCTACGCATCATGAATGGACTTCAATTCCATTTAGTCCTTCAATATGCTTTCCTCTAGCCTACTGGATTCTTGAACCTCTCTCACATCTCTCCCAATAACTAATCCTCTTTGTATTAATAACATCTGTTCATCTGTTGATAAATATTTAAGAACTGTAATACGAGGACTATTTTTTCTTTCTAACACCTGACCCTAATCACAAACATCTTCAAATAATAAATCATCCTCCCATATCTCACAACTAGAAGGCCAAGTTGAAAAAATTAAATCACGACATTTGGAAACCAACACCTTCGGATCATGCCTTCTAAATTTTCCCAATGGGAAACTTAATTCTAGATGGTTGACTACTTCCTATCTTTCATGTTTCAGGTCCTTGATGAAACAAAGTTCGATCCTAAAACCATAAAGAATAAAAATATTTTTCTTTTCCTCCTTTAGTAGTGAAGTACTAAATCCTTGCAACACTATTTGATAAGCTATCTCACCCACAACACGCTTATTTGGTACATATTTTGGTAGAAGATGAGGTGTCGTAGTCATGCTACAAATTCTTTTATAATTTATATTTTCTTATATATACCAGTTACCGACATGACTTATAATCTTCTTTGCATTATCAATTAGCCTGGGGAATTCCTCATGGAAATTTATGAAATACAAACGTGTCAAAAAATGATCACAAATAGTTGTATATGCCTTCTTGTACTTATTTTCACATAATCTCTATAAATAGACATGAATATGGCCCTATAAGATATTCCGATTGATATTAAGACCCATGAATACATTTGTAGCATATACCACATCTAATAAATATAAATCCATACAAAAACAAGGAATTACACTGGGATCTTCTTTTTCCTTATGAACTCTCTCAATCATAACACCAAGTTGGTTGGATAAAATGCCTCCCCAATTAAACAAACCTCAAGTTGTAGCCACTGCATATGCTAAAGGAATCCATGCATCTGAAAATCGTGAACAATCCTTCTCTCCATACAATTTGCATATCAATACCATAAGGTACATGTACCGTACTCTCGAATTCGTGATAACATACCAACCACTAGTTCTGTTTAATATTTTTTTCTTCCTTCCACCATATTGCTAACATATTTACTACACTATTCTTGTCATAGAATTCGTTCACGAAAGGAGTAACTATGTGAAGTTTAGGCTTCAAAAATATGTTATATTTATCCAAGTGCTCTACTAAGAAATAACCTATGCACTCACCTCTAGCATCCACAATCATTCTTTTTTTCAAAACAATGCAATCTATAATCCACTCCATAACTTTAGAGAAAAGGAAAACATGTTCTCTTGTTGCAACAAAATTCAAGCAAGACCTCCTTATCTTCATAAAAACTCTATCATCTATCTCTCTTACAACATGGTCACTATGAGGCACCATTTCTATATATTATTCATTTCTTAATTTCCAATATAATTCATTCGATCATGGAAGAAGTACTTGAGTTCTGATACTTTCTTCAATGTCCTTGAATATGGGCAGTGGTAAATAATCTTCAAATTTAGGGAATTGAGGCACAACAACATATTCTTCTATTGGGTCTTCAATTTCCATAGGTTTATTTTGAGAACCTTCCCCCGTTTCCATTTCCTTAGTCTTAATATTAGGAGACCTTAAAGGAGGCTTCCCAATAGTTCATCTTGGTGGCATATTTCCTACATCCAATCAATTTTAACAATAAAAAAGAAGGTAATAACAATGTGTTTATCCATTTCTCAACTAAAACACAATACATGAATTTAACAACAAACCTTATTCAAACAATCACGAGAAGAGTTCAAAGTTCATAGATAGTGCTATAGAATTGAAATTCATGAATTACACATATATCTACTTTCCATATGAAATCCAGTTAAAGTTCCTTTTTATTTATTAGAGCTTAATAACTTACCCACTATGAGCAAACAAGGAATGTGCAAAATTGAAATGGATAACAAACATGCACAATCCACCTTGGCTTATAAATTTTCCTTCTATGCACCGAGACTCACTTACACAGTGAAACTACTGCTCACAATTACCCAAACTAGAGACTCTAATATTTGGCTCAAAACTATAACAACGAAAACAATATAAAATCCTCAGTTCTCATAGAGATCGACTTGAATTCACATAAAAATGATTATCTCAATTGAGAAGTTAGATTTTAAAGGACAATGGATCCAATCTAGGCACAATGATGGAAAAATCTAGCTCTAACTTGATTATGTCTGACAAATCAAATCAATTAAATGTCGATTGAACATGATAGCCACCAAATTCACACAATGATTACCAATGGATTTTCTTCTTCCACGATTGCAAAAAACAACTTTTGTTACCTCTTCGATGATCACTCAAATTATTTAATTCAAACAAAATTCCCTATGCAATGATGTGAAAGAATGATTGTGTCTCATACCTGAAAAACAATGCATAACTAGAATTCCAATTGGCTTGTGACCACTCTAAAAATTCAATGAAAAACCATCCATCGACGATTATAAAAAATTGAAACTCTACCAACACGTAAGATATTTGGTTGAATACTACTCACTAGAGAAGTGACAAAAAATTCTGATAGTGGCAAACTTACTTTTTCTCCTTTTGAAAAACTCATTTTTTGTTCCCTCCTTTTCGACGATTGCTCAAAAACCCTTTTCAGTTAACTCCAAATTTTGTGTTTTCAATGCCCATGAAAAATTGTCTTGCATCAACACTTTCCTTTTCTCTTTTATTGGAAAACTAAAAAATTCACCTTCCTTTGATGGTCACAAAATTTTGTTGTTCGACGCGTGTCAAAATCTATCCAATCAACGCACATGAAAACTGTATTGAAGAACCTACCTTTTTTTTCCTTTTAGTGAACTTTGAATTTTGTATTTTTGACGTTCATTAAAATTTTTCTTTCAATGAACACCAAATTTTTTGTTTCAATGCCTTTCAAATTTTGTTTCCAGTGCCAATGAATGCCTTGACTTCGCCAACACAACTTTTTTTAGTTTTAGAAAATGGGCTTTGGGACTTAGGATTTTTTGGGTTTTATTAATAGTGAAAAACACTTGCTACACCTTCTGAAATGCATAGAAGTAACTAAACAAATATGTTCTAAATTAGTTGAGAACTCAAAAGAAATGGTACCCAAAACTTCAGAAATTTAGGGTGTGTTGTGTACTCAACAACTTGCACATGTATTCTCTCTCTCTTGAGTCACTAGGGTTTCTTTGTATTCTTGTAGTTTTTTGGAATATCTTGGAGTTCTAGGGTTAGTATTTATCCATTGGATATTGGAGCTTAGGGTTTTGATAGAAAATCCTTGGTGGATTTGTGAAGAAGAAGAGAAGATGGAATCTTTCCTTGAAGGTTGTGTTGGAGAAATTCTTGCACTTAGATCTTCTTAGTTGAGCTAGTATTTGATAATTTACCCTAGTTGGGAATTTTTGGATAATTGGAGTTTTTGTACTAGCCTTAAGAGAAGGCTATGGTATGTACTTATACTTCATATTGAGTTTATATATGAAGTTTCCAACGATCCACATCTTGTGTCATTTTCATATTTGAATTTCAACTATATATGTTCTTTCTACTTTGTTATTTACAACCATTTGTGTCTTTCTCACTCGACATAAGTAAAAGGGAAAATTGTTAAGTAATTTGAAATCTAAGGAAAAATATGATTTTATTGTTGTGATTGCCAATTTTCACATGCACCTCTATGTGACTAATTTTCAGATATAAAAATTGCTTCCTAGTGATTTAACAGTAAAACCCTAGCTGTTATCACTGAACAATTTACACTGTAAATTATTGACTGAAATTATATGTAGCAGAAACATAAAATATCAGAGATGAATCATAAATACACATACACAAATTTCAGTTTTGTAACCTTGTTAAATTAAAAAATTCTGAGAGAAAATCCAACCCTCCCAACTAGTACAATATCACCAAATATGAGGACAACCTTGTCCTCTTAGCCAATACAAATATCACCAAAATCTGTGGACAACCTTGTTCTCCAATAACCATACAAATAAGAAAACCAAACCTCAACAATTTACTGGAAATATCTTCTACCCACAAATCTATTGGAGACCACCTGTACGACTTGATGACATCACCTGTTAGCCTGTACAAACCTACACATGCCCATAAAAAAATTGTATGGATGTACACAACTATTTCCATTGCAACCCATGTACGTACACGACTATTCCCACTGCAAATTGTGTACGTACGTGACTGTTCCCATTGAAACCCACATACATGCATGAAAAACTGTACGAACACTTCCGGATGATTCACTCCACTCGTATAGTTTCTTCCTTCCGTGACTGCCTTTCTCTTCCACACGTGTGGTGTTATTTTTCCTACCAAGAACAAAAAACAAAGAGTCCTCAACCCTAGGCTAGATTTTCCACCATGCAGAATTTCCCTTTGATGAAAACACCAAGAAACCTAGCACAAGTGCAGACTCACTTATGATAACTCCATCCTTCCACATTGTGACAATGATGAAATGTCACAATGAATTCTCTCCTTTATATACAAGTCCAATGAGTGCTTTTAGGATCCCTTCCTAAACTCAACAATCAATTAGAATATTTTATTCCTCTTTGTGGCTGTGACACCCCATCACAAGCCCACAAATCCCATCAACTTTCCCATGAGGCCCTAGCCCCATTCTAGGGACTATTTCACTAAAACGAAAGGCTGATTTGGTGCCAACGAAGATTACCACATGCCTGACACCTTGGCCTCTTGTGGGAATACCTCCCGAAGATAAAATAAACAAAAATTATACTATTGTAAAAGTGCATTTTTATATCTAATTATTGGTTGATAAGTTGCTCTAGAAGGGGTTGAAACTTATCTCTTTGTTTGATATCTAATATGACCCCAAGGGGAACATAAATGGGGTTAAGTGTACATGATACGACCCCAAGGGGGAATATATGGGGTTAAATGTATATTTAATGGGGTAAATGTATATGTAATAGTGGTTTCCTTAATAAAGGGGCCATATGTGCAATGTGTAAATATGAATATATGGAGATCATATAGTCATTACTGAGAAAACATGTGATTTGGATATATGAATGTATTGGGGTATTTGGAGAAGATTCTCATATTATTTAAGATTTATTATATAACACATTTGTTAGACAACACAAATATCCCAACAGAGGATGAACACCTTCGGTAACCACTCACACAACTAGATCAAATATCAACACACCATTATTTTTATGTGGTAAAACCACTATGGGGAAATATCCATGGCCCCAACCAACGTGACCACTTGAGGAAATTTATTAATGCAAGAGAAAAAATATTACAGAGAGTTTCTCACAATCGATCATCAAAAGATGACCCTCCATGCTCTTTAAATAGAGATCATGGACCAATCATGTGTTAAGCCACAACTCAATGTAGTCATTAATATCAAGGATAATATGAGCCCTCAAATCAATCTATGTTGGGAACATATCATGACCATCAGATTAAAAATTCATACTAAAGAAACACACTAAGAAACACACTTTAACCTAACGACGCATTATATCAAGTTGATCTTAACTAACTCTTAAGTGTCTAAATATCTTAACATCCCCCCTTAATAAAAACTTGGGATATGATTGAAGGATTTAAAAAGGTGACACAATAGAAGAAGGAAGGAGGCATTAGAGCCTATCCCCCCTTAATGAAAACTTCTTGAACTCCTAACATAGATTACATTTTTGAAAACTTCGCTTCTGTAACAAACTTTGTGAAATTGTCTGCAACATTATCTATTGTACGAAAAAAGAACACTTTGATAACTCGATCATGAATGAGATTTATGATGAAGTGCATGTGTAGCTCGATGTGTTTTCTATGTTGATGTTGAACTAGATATTTGGTGAGATTGACGGTTCTATGATTTTCGCACTAGAGGGTGGTTGGATGTTGTTGCTGAAATCCAATATCTAAAAGGATGTGTCAAAGGCACAAGGCTTCTTGACTTGCATTAAACACTACTCGATATATTGCTTCTCCCGAAGAAAGAGAAATAACCTATTGTTTATTGCAATTTCGAGTGACAGATCCATAACCAAGGATGAAAACATAACCAATGGTAGAATTCCGATCACCAGGCTCATCGAACCAATATGAATCAGTGAAACTAACCAACAAGGGAGTCCCCCCTAAATTGTAATGTATCCCAAACTGAACTGTACCTCAGACATATCGAAGTATCCTTTTAGATACTTTCCAATGAATTTCATGGGGTGTATTCATATACCAGGAAATAAGATAAAAAACAAAGGAAATATCAAGATGAGCATGAGTCAAATATAAGAGACTACTAACTAACTTATGGTACAAAGTGGCATCACTTTGGGAGTAGTACATTTGGCAACAAGTTTGATTCCAAACTGGAAGGGAGAAGGGGATGGTTTAGAATCATCCATGTGAAAGCGATGAATAAGGTCAGAAGCATACTTATACTGGGAAAGAAAAATTCCTTCCTTGGTTTGCAATACTTGGAGGTCAAGGAAATAATGCAAATAGTCTAAGTCTGTCATTTAAAATTTATTTTTAAGGATGGATTTCACATGGGTTAAAATTTTAGGGTCACTACCAATGAGGATAAGGTCATCAACATGAAGAAAAAGTATTATGAGATGAATTCCTATTTTCTTGGTATATACATTAGGGAAAGAATGGCATCTAGAAAATCAGGTGTCAAGAAGAAAGATGTCCATTTTGGCATTCCAAGCTTGAGGAGTTTGGTTTAGACCATAAATAGATTTCTTAAGTTGACAAACAAGGATGGAGTCATTATGGAGATAGCTAGGAGGTTGTTCCATGTAGCTAGGAGGTTTTTCCATAGCTAGGAGGTTGTTCCATGTAGCTAGGAGTCATTTTTTATATGGGGGAAAAGGTTTCATTATATCCAATGCCTTCAAATTGAGAGAACCCTTTGGTAACTAACCGAGCCTTGTGTCTTTCAACACTTCCATCTGATGCATACTTAGTTGTGTACACCCATTTACATATGGCATATTTTCTTCCTTTCATAAGAAGGAAAATATCCCAAGTATCATTTGCCATTAAAGATAGACACTCTTCATTCATTGTTGTGTCCCAATATGGATCACTTGGCACTTATGAAAATGCGTCTGGATCACGAGTCTCTGAAACTTGAGCCAAAAGAGAAGAGGCTCACTGGAACTATGAACATGTCCGACATTGATATGAATGATCACCATGAAAATCACCAATTGCTTCTTGTGTTGAACAGACCCATTTGGGAAGAGATGGTGCTAGTGCAGGTTCATGTTCAATGGACTCATATGAAGGAAGGTGAGGAGGTGAATGTGGGTTTTCATCCTCACTGTCATCATCTGAAGAAGAAGAAACTAGAATATGAATGAAATATGGAAAAAATTCCGAACATGGATCGCAGGCCAAAGATGGCACAAATGTCGAATTAAGCTCGCAGGCCAAGATATTTTCATCAAATTTAACATCTCTTCTAATAATAATTTCCTTGGAATGATGTCGAAGAAGTATTTAACCTTTGACATCTTCATAATATCCAACAAAATACACTTCTCACTTTTAGGCTGTAAATCTTTCCTTTTCTCATCAAGAATGTGAGCCCATGCTACACTACCAAATACATGAAAGTGGTTGATATATGGATTAATTGTATTCCATTCTTTTTCCAGTGTTACATTTTTTAAATCCTTTGTGGGAGTGTGATTTACTATGTAATTTTCACATTTGATGGCTTCCACCCAATAATGAAGACTTAACCCTTTAGATTGACTCATACAATTATCCATTTCTTTCAATGTGAAATTCTTTCTCTTAGCTACACCATTTTGCTATGGTGTATATGGAACAAAATGTTTCATTTGAATTCCCGGTGTAGTGTAGTAACTTGTAAATTTTTTGTTTACATATTTGCCTCCATTATTTGTTCTTAACCTTTGAAGTTGATGTCCAGATTGTTTTTCTATGAGGACCTTGTAGGAAAAAAACTTGTCAAAAACTCCCCTCTTAAGTTTTAAGAAGTAAAACCAAGTTCTTATGGAGAAGTCATCAATGAAAATTAAGAAATACTTGCACCTAGAGAAAGAAGGAGAAGAAAGTGGACCCCACAAATCATTGTGAACAATTTGTAAAGGGGACGCGACGTCCCAAGAGGCACATTTGTCAAAACTATTATGATGATGTTTGTTGAGAAAAAAATTGACACAAACACCATCTCTACAAGAAACAAGAGGATGATCAATCACCATGTGTTGATTACATAGTTGCTGTAATGATCGATAGTTTAGATGACCAAAATACTCATGCAAAAGTTTTCTCAAGTCGTCTCTATGAGAAACAAAAAATTATGGAAAAGATGAAGACCCAATGTCATAAAACTTGTACATCCTGGTAATACCATCGACAATTTAAGTTGCGAGGACATGCTTAGGATATTTTAAATCCTTGATTACAACTTAATGAGGTGAAAACTCTATGGTTTTACCGTCACCTAAATGAGTGATATGATACACTCATAGAAGGTTGAAAGAAATAATTGAAACACATAATACATAATTGAAATGATCATTATCTACCTGAACTGTTCCAGACCCTATAATAATAACAAAACTATCATCACCAACACATATTTTTTTGGTGATTACATTCATTTAGAGTAGAAATAATGGCTATATCCTTAGCCATATGATAAGATGATCCATAATCATAAGCTACTCATTAGAAGAAGAAGAAGAATAAGAAGAAGAAGTTGCATTGAATGAGAAACCATAAGTAGAAACTGCATGTCCATGAGAAGAAAAATAAGAAGAATCAATATTGATATTGTGCTTCTTCATTGCTACTTCTAAGGCTTCCATCTTTTTAAAACATTTAGACTTCACATGACCATATTTCCCACAAAAGTTGCAATGTTTATCGATCTTGTTACTTTTGGATTTTTCTCCTTTGTCACCATTAGGAGCAATAGTTGGTGGACAGGGTTTGGGACCCTTGTTTTACTTGTTGTTGTGGCGAGGATGTTTCTTCTTGGGATTCTTGGATTAATCTTTCTACTAGGCCTATAAGGCTTTGTTGGATGTACCCACAGTGAAAATCAATCCAAGTTCCACAAGCTTATCTTTATCTCAAATTAGAGCATCATAAAAAGACTCAAGAGAGGGTTCTTTATAAGCACTCCCTAGAGATTCTATGGTGACATAAAAGGTAGATACAAAGACAAAATATGCACTACCAAGCTGAGAAAGAATAACATATATGCATCGATCATCCTTCAGATCTAGTTTGCAGTCTATACATAAAAGTCTAAGGGTTTTGAACTTAGATAAATAATCTTCAATACAAGGAAAATCATTGGGACTTAAAGTCATTAATTGATTTTCTAACTTGTGGGCTCGAATGATATCATGTTTTCCAAACACAACTTGAAGATTTTCCTAAGCTTTATCATGGACATTAATTCCTTGAAGGTGAAACCTTAAATAAGGAGAGATAGAAATTTTGATTAGTCCACGTGCTTCGTCATTCCTATTATTTCATTTGACATTCTTTTCATCATTAGTGGATTCTTGTTCTTTTCCCAAGGTAATATGGTACAGTCCTTTAATTATTAGTACATCCTCCATATGGTATTTCCATGAGAAGTAGATGGTATTGGGAAGAAAAATATCAATGGGAGAGGCCACATTAAAATATGCATACAATATAGATTTAAAGGCTAAAACTAATGTCCTGGATGGAAAGTTCTTGAAAAAAAAGGTCATTTAAAAAAAATGGCACTGAAAACGACTTTGGATGTGAAATTTATGCCATTTTGAAAAAAGTCATAAACAATGACCAAAGATCCACGTGGAAAGTAGAAGTTGGTCCACATGGTGATGCTCCTCCTTATTTAACTTTTCCTATAAGCTTGCTTCTAAATAAGTTACTTGTGAAGTGACCCACTTTTATAGAATACGAAGGAATCACTTTTACAAGAATTTACTTTGTAAATTAAAGTTGCATGCAAATAGTAACTAACAAAGAAATATTAAAGCTACTTTATATTGATTCACTTTTATAATTTAAAAGAAATACACTTTACAATGAATCTATGGACTTTTTGAAAAAGTAACAAAAAAAGAGACTTGAACTCAATACCTCTTACTAAGTAAAGAAACTTTTAACCAAGTGAGCTAGTGAAAAACACATTATAATCTTAAGGATGATGGGGACATTGATGTTATTATGAAAAATGAACTTGAAGTGCATGCTAAAAAAAAACTCTTTTCATGTGTTCACACAATTTTTTTTTTGCTCTGGATTAGACTGAAATGACCGTATATTGGGAAAACATAAACCTTTTCGAGTGAAATGAAAAGAATTCATAATTGAAATGAGTGCTCCAGACGTAATGGAATAGTCTTCTCAGCCTGGAAATGAATAAAAATAACACAAAACAAAGATGCAACAACACAACTTCAAGATCTTGATCTACAATTGGAGCAAGTATTCAAATGTGTTCTGATACCATGTTTGACAACACGATTATTCTAATAGAGGATGAACACCTTCAATAAACACTAAAAAAATCAAATAAAATATCAACACACTGATGATTTTACATGGTAAAAACCCTATTGGGAAACATCCACGTCCCTAGCCAACATGGTCACTTGAGGAAATTTATTAATGCAAGAGAAAATATAGTACATAGAGTTTCTTACAATCGATCATTGACAAATGGTCCTCCATGCTATTTAAATAGAGATCATGGACCAATCAAGTGTTAAGCCACAAATTAATTTAGTTTTTAAGGTCGAAGAGAATATGAGTCTTCAGATCACTCTATGTTGGGAACATATCGTGACCATCGAATTACAAATGCATACTAAAGAAACACATTTTTACCTAACAACACATTAGACCAAGTTTATCTTAAATAACTCCTAAGCATCTAAATATCCTAAAAACATCTCTCTTATTTATATTATAATTGTGCTCCATGATTACATTTGGTGTACATGGTGGGTACTCTAGTTTATTGTGATGTCTTAAGTATTTGGTGCATAAAATTTGGTATCAGAGGATACAATCCTTTTCTTTGGCTCCTTCAAACAAGTCATCTTGGTATTTTAGCTATAATTTTTTTATGGGATGTTTCATACAGTGAAAATTTTGAGATCTTGATGAGACATAGTGAAGTACTTGTGGTAAAAATTTCAGATTCTAGTTTGCTATATTTTCGGAAACATAGGTTGTAAAAATTAAGATTTTTTATTAGTCCTGAAATTAGTCTCAATTTGTTGTAGGAAAATCTCCCTGCGAACAGGTAGACCTCCTCTTGAGAGCTAGACCCTTAACTCTAAGATAGAAGGTGCTTAACATGGACACTGAATTCCTTTTAGATCTAATCAAGTTAATGAAAGAAGGAGGAGGAAGAAGGCATGTACCTTATGAACGTCATTTGTCCCTGAAAGGTCGAGGATGAGCTTCGATCTTGAGCTCCTTGGTAGGTCATGCAAGACAAGAAAAAACACAAAAGACTTCCTACTCTACTAAGATTAGCTCAAACATAGATCCATCTAATGTAGACAAACTTATATGGAACAAGTACAAGTTTGAAAGTAACATGCCAAGCATTGATTGTTTTAATGAGAATAACAATGAAGAAAACTTACAACCATAGATGTGAGTGCAGCAGCTTCATCAAGCTCTCCTTGTCCAACCCTTGCTCAAAAGCTCCACGATCAGAATGACAATACTTTCACTGATTATTCTCCTCCACTTCTCATGAGATC
>SNQJ01S0010980.1:157965-171133 GCA_010110895.2 Picea sitchensis
TTAGTAGTTCCTTTCCATGCATGTATGTGAAAGAGGGGTTTTAAGTTTTGGGTGGTAGGTTAAAAGTGATTTCTTTATGGTCATAATCTGCATGCAAGTCTGACCCTAGTTTTCTAGTCCGTAGGGTATTTTTCCCAACAACACTTTTAGGAGTTTCTAGAATTAATTTGAATTCTTTGACCTTCTAGATGACTCATGAGGGTTCTCCACTTCACCAGGCCATAACTCTCTAACCATGAGGAGTTATGTGGTGTTCTGCATATCATCGGAAATTGCATGACATGTAATATATATCTATAATAGTCTTACCTGCAAATATATTAAACTTCATACCATTATACATCAATCAAATTGAATTCCCTTAATCATACTATTGGGGATACCAGAATTTCCTACTTGACCTGCTTCAAGGGTTGACATCAATGACAACCAACCCAATTAATCAACACTTATTCACTTCATATTCTCTCTGAAATTCACCTCATATCTCTTTGGTTACCTTAGATAAAAATAAATTGATTTAATGTAACAAATGAACTCGTAGGTGCCTTATTTATACTAGATATGGCACCCTCTTTTGAGGGCTGACTTGACCCAAATAAAATTCAATTTAATTTTTAATGACTATTCCATTGAGGCCAACTTTACCAACAACATCCTTAATATTTATTGCAATGGGGATGACTTGTAACTTCTTATTTGCAACAACTTTTATTCTTTTAATTAATTTGGGGCCGACTTGTCATTTCTTGTAACAACTGTTTAGGGCTTCTTAACCATATTTCGAGGCTTCCATCTTCAAGGGGGAATATATCCTCAACCGCGAGGAACCACGTGACGTACCACCTACTATTGGAAACAACATGATGAGAACTATCCATCTATGAGGGTGTTACATATATTAACACTATCCTTCATGTCATTGTTCCTCAAACAACTTCGAGCTTCATGACCACACCTATGTGGATTCTTGTAGACTTCTTCAAAGTGTCTTCCCATGAGAGCCATGATTAAAGCTAAACCATAAGGGGACCACTTTGGAGACTTCTTCAATTATGCCCATCACATATGTTGACATCAATGACATCCACTTCTATTGACATCAATGACAACTAACTATCCAACAACATCAACGACCACCAACTATCCAACACTCCCTTCCAGTTTGGAGTCAAAATTGTTGCCACAAGTACTTCTCCCAAATTTGATCCCACTTTGTACCATCAGTTAGTTGGTAGCATCTTATATTTGATGCATACATGTCTTGATATTTCCTTGGTTGTTGGTATTATTTCCCAGTGTATGCAAACACCCCATGAAAACCAATGGAAAGATGATAAAATGACACTTCGATATGTCTAGGGTACAATTCATTTCGAGATAAATTACAGCTCAGGGGGGACTCCTTGATTGGTTGGTTTCACTAATTCAGATTGGGCCAATGACCCTGATGATCGAAAGTCTACTGCAGGTTATGTTTTCACCCTCGGTTATAGACCTGTCACTTGGGCCTATAAGAAACAACATGATATTTCTCTTTCTTCAGTAGAAGTAGAGTATTGAGCAATCGTTAATGCAAGTGAAAAATCCTTGTGGCTTAGATATATCCTTTCAAAGTTTAGATTCCAGTAACAACATCCGACCAGCCTCTGGTGTGACAATCATAGTACTATCAAGCTCACCAAATATCGAATTCAACATCATTGCAACAAACACATCGAGCTACACATGCACTTCATCAAAAATATCATGCATGATTGAGTTATTGAAGAGTTATTTTTCCCTATAGAATATCAAGTTGTAGACATTTTCACAAAATCTCTTACAAAAACGTTTTTTTCCAAACTTTGATCTATGTTAGGAGTTCATGAAGTTTTCATTACGGGGAGATAGGCTCTAATTCCTCCTTCCTTCTCCTATTGTGTCTCCTTTTTAAATCCTTCAATCCTATCCCAATTTGTTCTTAAGGGGGCATGTTAGGATATTTAGAACCTTAGGAGTTAGTTATAAATATCAACTTGGTCTAATGTGTCATTAGGTTAAAGTGTGTTTCTTTAGTATGTATTAATATGCATTAGTAGTTAGGAAATCCAATGGTCATGATATGTTCCCAACATAGAGTGATCTGATGATTCATATTCTCCTCGATCTTAACGGTTACATTGATTCATATCTTAACACCCGATTGGTCCATGATCTCTATTTAAAGAGCATGTATGGTCATTTGTCGATGATCAATTGTGAGAAACTCTCTTGTAAATATCTCTTTAATATTTTCTTTTGCATTAATAAATTTCTTCAAGTGGAAACGTTGGCTAGGGTCACAGATGTTTTCCCATAGGGATTTTACCACGTAAAAACATCGGTGTGTTGATCTTTGATCTAGTTTTGTGAGTGGTTATTGAAGGTGTTTGTCCTTTGTTGGAATACCTATGTTGTCGAACAATTTGATTCCATTTATTGATGTTGTAACTTTTCCAATTTGTTGTAGTTGTCGATATCTGATAACATCTTATTGAATAATGTTTTTTTGATGCCAAGTTCCATGAATATTAATGAGTATTCCATATTCTTCCTTGAAAATTATAATATCAACCTTCATATATTCCTTGAAATATTTCCTAGAAATGAGAGTGTCGATATGGTTTCACATTTGATGGTTTTCGTCACTCTGCACACCCATATCATCATTGTTATTTTTAGAGACAATGGAATCATCTATCCCTTGTGTTTGGTATTTAATACTACTTTCTTTTATGATAATTCCATCATAGCTGACATTGACATTGTCAAGTTAAATCTCCACTTATTTAAGTATTTTCTAGTGACCTTCTTGAATCATGTCTCCTTTATCTTTCTAAATCTAAATGGTTATATATTCCATCAGTTTAATTTCTTCCTTCTTGAATTCTAGGTTATGTTTCTAATTTTACCTATCGTCTTTAGGGTTTCTTCAATCTTCTTGAAAATTTTATCTTCAAGTATTTGGGTAGTCTCTTCATCCAAGATCCTTCTTTTTTCTTGATTTTTCCAATCTTATGTTCATCTTTCAATCTCTTGACCACATCCAATGGTTTTTTATTATGGTTTTGCAATCTACATATTTATTCGTCCTTCTTGCATTTTCTCATTTTTCTTTGCTCTAAGTTATTAACCTCCTTAATGAGTGATTCATTAAGTGATTTCAACTTACACAATTAATCACCCTTATTCTTAATCTCTACTTTTAAATCTTCATTATCCTTCTGTAATTTGAAAAAAACATTCTTTAGCTTCATTGAATTCATATTCAATTGTATGAATCGCTTCTATTTATGAGTCCTTCATCCATTTTTTTATGAACATTTTCTCAATTACTTCCCATGTGGAATTTCATCTACTATCCTTATCAATATTCATCCACCACTCTCTAACTTCACCATAAAAATTATTATTAGCCCCAAAATGAGTCTTGCAAATTTTCCTTATCATCCTCAATCGTTCCCCAAGATTGATTTCATGTTTATCTTTATCTCCACTAAAGTAAGTTATTTCCATTAGCTCTACTTGGTATCCAACCATAAACATCAGATCATTTATTGACAATGATGATCCAAAATGGTTATTATTCTTTTTCCAACATTATCCCATGTTTCTTCTTTCCAACGTCTTTTTAATCCCCTAAATTATACCTTCCAGTCAAAAGTTGTGTTAATTTCAAAATAACATAAGTTTTAAAACCCTAATTTGGAGATTATCATGATGGTCGACCTTTGTCTTGATGTATCTCTAGAATTCCATCCCCTCTAAATATAAAATTTCAGCATGTAGTATCTTGATATGTATTCTTCGCAATGCCATAGGTTTGACCAAATTTGGATGTGCCAAGATAAAATTATGGTACCTTTCCCAAAACTTGTTGTTTTGGGCCCTTTTAGAAAAGTGAACCTGTATGGACTGTCATGTGTCCAATTTTTCAAATATAATTCTAAAATATCAACCTAAAATACTATGGTCTATATTATATTACTCAATACAACCAATGGAACTCAATTTGGATCTTTCTAAAATTAGATATGATGTTTTTACTTAGAACATATATTTGAGACTAGTTTTAGGACTAATCAAAAACCCTAACTTGCATGGCTTGTAACTTGAAATGTATAGTGAACTAGAATCTAAATTTTTTACCATGGATACTTCCATGTGTCTCATTAATCTCAAAAAATAATACTATCTCAAAAATTCCCATAAAATATTTATAAAAAATATTCCAAGATGACTCAATTGTGTTACACATGAAATTTGCACACCTAGGTACTTCGCCCTAAGTGTCGTAAAGTGTCATATAAGTGTCTCATACACCCTTGACACCATGGAATAACCTATGTCACAATCCCTAGTCGATGTGGAGGAGGGATATATTACATGAAGGCCAAAATAACAAGTACACATGAATTATTATTAATATTCATGGAAAAGAAATCGATTAACTGTGAGAATCAAGTGCACATGAATTATTATTAATATTCATGGAAAAGAAAGTAATTAAGTGTGAGAATCGACCTCACATTTGGTTTCCTATTTTTTAGGGAAGGTGGAGGATCTCATGGATGGTTGAAATGTTTCCTCCTTAAAATCCTTGAGAGATATTTCCTCCCCAAAATCCTTAAGAGATATTTTCTCCCTAAATATATTAGAGATCCCTTTCTTAGTGGATCTGATGAGAGATCCTCTCCATGGTGGTTAAGTCTCCAAATCTTATATAATGAGGGATTTCCATGGAGGAGGGGAGAGAGAGGAGTTTAGAGATACCAAACTTATGATCTCATGAGAAGTGGAGGAGAATAATTAGTGAAAGTATTATCATTCTGATCGTGGAGCTTTTGAGCAAGGGTTGGACAAGGATAGCTTGATGAAGTTGTTGCACTCACATATATGGTTGTAATTTTTCTTCATTGTTGTTCTCATTAATACAATCAATGCTTGGTCTGTTTCTTTCAAACTTGTACCTATTCCATATAAGTTTGTCTACATTAGATGGATCTATGTTTGAGCTAATCTTAGTAGAGTAGGAAGTCTTTTGTGCTTTTTCTTGTCTTGCAAGACCTACCAAGGAGCTCAAGATCGAAGCTCATCCTGGAACTTGCAGGGACAAATGAAGTTCATAAGGTGCATGCCTTCTTCCTCCTCCTTCTTTCATTAACTTGATTAGATATAAAAGGAAGTCAATGTCCATGTTAAGCACCTTCTATCTTAGAGTTAAGGGTCTAGCTCTCAAGAGGAGGTCTACCTGTCCATAGGGAGATTTTCCTACAACAAAAATTGGTGACTCCACTGGGGATCGAATCGAAACTTTCAGTTTTGGTTTTCCTCACAGACCTTGTCTTACCCTTTGTTCTGTTTAGACCTTGTTCACCCCGTATGTCTGATTCGATGTGTTGATTGAATCCTTATTCCATCACATACACTGTGAATGCCAAATTTTAGCTGAGTTTTTGTTTTTTTTTGGACGTTTTTCTAGGTTTTAAGACACCAGCGCTCCCCTGCCTTGTTATCAGAGCGCCAACACCCCCTTAAGGTCTTAGACAGAGCGTTATAATTCTCTATTTCCCCTTACAGCAAAGTGCCAACCTTTCCTCTGCAAAAAAAACCTTCCAGATTTGTCTTTTCTGAAGCCCAGTCTCTGTTTTTTTCCCTTGCTCAGCTTCTTTGTGCTTCAATTCTTCTTCCTATTGAACTTTGACACCCTGCTTTCTGAGAAATAAGAACTTTGTTGTTCATATTTTGTGACCTTCTTCCTTATTTTGAGTTTTTCTATTGTTGAGAACTTGGAATCAATCTGTTGCTTTCTTCTCTCTTATATGATTGAGCATGAACTCTGGTGAAGGGCATCATAAATCTGTGAATCATCTTATTTGGTTCTTTGAGGTCATTTTTCTTAGCATCTTTCTTTTGTGTGAAATTCTTGATTTTCTTTATTATCTTTTGTTTTCTTTTTGTTTGTTGTTTCAATCATAGCAAGAGGGTGTGTTGTTGGTGTGAAATCTGCTTATGCTTATCCGAATCTCCTTGATCTGAAAGGGTAGTTGGTAGGAGAAGTTTTTCATTGAATTAATCATCATTCGCATACAAACGAMAAAGATACATCTTAGTGATTCATTTGCATATTAGAAGGTATTTCTGAAATGTTTTAAGCATTACATTGGATTTGATTGAGAACAAATTGATTGAGAATATTCCTTATTAGTGTTTGATAGTGAAYACAACTCTTTCTCTCTCCCTTAAATAGGCATTCATTGAAAAGAAACGATTGCTTATCATCTTTTATGCATTTTTGGGGAATTGAGTCATTATTCCATCAGTTTCACTTTCATACACCCTTTGAGTAAAGAACATCTTTAAAACGAACGCTAATTAAAAATTATCTAGAACATTTTTTGTTTTTAGGAACTTCCACCAACATTAGACTAGGGTTAGCACTTTGGATTAGGTTGTGAGTATAACTCTCGTAAGTTTTCAAAACAAACATTAGCATCCTGAGCTAAGGAGAGTCAAATCCAATTGTTGCATTGGTTTTATGGGATCTCCCTCTCACACAGGGGTTACGCACGAGGTCGCATTTGGGTGAATTACGGAGATTATCCCTCCGTGGTTCAATTGTTTGTAGTGTTCGGATCGTATATTGGGGGTCACTTGAAGGTATACCCATGATTATGTGTGGGAGCCTCTCGGGTTGATTTTAGACTTGTTATCTTGCCCATGAGTTTCAGATCAGACTGTCGACTGTACCCACCCAAGGACTCACTGCGAATTGGTGTCTTTAGTTGCCATAATCTTTAGGTACTTACACAAGGTGACGGTGAAGGGAAATCTCATTGTACCTGGAACAGACATTGGTCAAACTCACTCAAGCTCCTTGGAGGGTAAATCCACAATTACTGTGTGGAAGCTTGCACCAAGGTGAAAGTCCGTTAAGCAAGTCACCATTGTAACTATTCCACCATATCCTAGCCCCTTCTTGACTTGATCACGCGACGTTGGATTTCATCACCAACTAGTACGATCATCGAGAGAAGTTTTTTTTGCTTGGTTGATTCCTAGATTTTATAAGGATATGTTGATTGTTTTTGTTAGTTGGCCCTAGATTTTCAGTGTGTTCTGTTATTCTCCAAAATTGAGCCTGTAGATGATAAAGGTCTTCGGTGATCACGTAGGATGCAAGGGCTACCTCCAGAAGGCTATCAACCCTTACCTCCTAACCCTCCAGAAGACAACTACAATGGAGAGGTAGAAAATCAATCTGATGCTTGAAGTGTTATTGCTCCTCCGTTAGATAAATCATAAGGCTCTTTGGTTACGGTTGAAAATCCCACTCCTCACACTACATMTGTGTCGGTAACCCCTCTCGAACCACTTTTTCTTCGTTTAGACTCCCTTGGGAATGTCATAGACAAAGAGGTCCCACGATTACCAGAGAGAAATTTTACCGAAACATATATGGGATCCACAGAACTAATCTTTGGTGATGAGTATAGGACTCATGTTCATCCTATCACCGCAGTAGATACCAATCCCACACCTTCTCGTTCTGTATGGAGGACTTCATCAGGATGCGATCTCTATGAACATTTCAAATCCTTTCTACAACCCTTTCATCCTCATGACCCTCCTAGTGAAATAGGACCATCCAGTCAAACCATGAATCACCCAGTCGATCAAGTTATTAACCCTATTGTTACACCAGCACAAGTCCATCCTAATGCTAGACTCATCACCTCTACTCATCTCCAAGGCACTTCAATCCCTACCCCCCGTTTCTACAAGATTTTACTCTACAGCTCCACATGTTCCACACGATCCTGTTGGGACATCTTTTAACCCGAGAATGCAGACCCCTGCTGGCCAAACACAACCAGCTAGAGGGAAACCACCATCTAACGAACCTTTCTCTCCTAGAGGACTACCATTCTGTAGTGGGATTGCCCCTCCCGGGGGAAAACCCCCTTTTCATGCTCCTCCTAGAGGGAAATCTCCATTTTCCAGTCATACCCTGGTCGTTAATCCACCGCTGGCATGGGGGAAACCTTCATTTGTTGGAAACCCTTCACAATCTTGAGGATTATCTTCAGGAGGCACTTTTATTCAACCCCATATTGGGGGGCACTCATATCATAACCCACTAGGAGGAGTATCAAATCCTGTTCCTTCCAGAACATCTTATGAACAACCTTATCCAGGCAGTATCCTGAATACCACCTGGAGTTCTCCAGGACCATAGTCTTATCCTCCTCATGGGTCTAATGTGTATCCGCCTCTGATATCTACTCCTTACCATCCTCAAGGGAAAAAAATGTATCCTCTTCATGGGCAAGCAAATCACCCGACCTATAATGCTCAAAACCCATCGGGTTATGCAAATGTTTCTCATCCATCATTGAATTCTGCTTATCCTGGCCAGCAACAACCGTATGTAGGAGGACCTACTGGTTACAACTATCCACCTAACCCAGTTTATGGTCCTACTGGTGTTCCTATGTCACACCAGTATCATCCGCAAATTAACCGACAGCTACCTTTCCTTGCGACTCTAGATCTCCCTGATTTGTCTCGGTTAACTAACAATCCTATTTTTCATTCACCGGTTTGGCTAGTCATTCCAGCTAAACTTCCTTCTGATATTCCAAAATTTGACGGAAAATCTGGTGAAGATCCGAACAACCATGTGACGACTTTCCATTTCTGGTGTTCATCAAACTCCCTCATGGATGATTCTGTACATTTGCGTCTTTTCCAATGAACACTTATAGGTTCGACAACAAAGTGGTATATTGAACTACCACGTGCTTCTTTTCATAATTTCAATTTCCTTGCCATGTCTTTCCTCACGCACTTTCAACTACCTATTTGCTACGAGACGGGTACTGAACTCTTAACCTCCCTTCGTCAAACTGAATCCGTGCATATCTCTAACCATATTCATGAGTGGAGATGATGATGAAGGATGATCAAGGTAATCATTCCTGACATATTATTGGTGGAATGGTTTACTAAATCACTTTTACCCCCGATCGCTCGCGATGTTGTTATGGGTGGCGCGGTCACAGAGGAACAAGCCATTTCTCGGGATCAGTACTTAGATTTGGTTTATTCACAATCTGGTACTTTGTATGATTTTCTTCTGAATGTTGCTCGAGCTAATACCGGTCCATCTAAGTCGTCATCCTCATCTCATGCGAATGGTGTCATCGGTTCCGTCAAAACTCAATATACTTCCCAATCGACCACACTCTCCTCTACCTCCCCCCAAACTCAGATCTCTGAGGTGAATGCAGTTCAATATGCCCCTTCACAACAATCCAGAGATAAGAAGAAGACAAAGAATAAATCAAAAAATAACAATGAACAACCAAAAAATTAAGTTCAAACACTTGCTACCGAAAAGCAAACACAACAGAAACTAAAATTCCCATGTATCATTTGTGGTGACGATCACTACACTCAAGACTGTCCACTTCGCAATGAAGTGGCCAAAATTTTCCAAGGAAAGTCACAACCCGATGTGCTTACTCATCCTTTTCCACAACAGCAATCCATGGTTTCTCAAACCCCCTCTCCTGGGGGCAGTTCTAGCCATCCTAATTATGAGGCCTCGTTGAGTGCACATATTTATATGTTTAGTGGGATTAATTTGAACACTCGCTCTAAGACATATGACACACTAGGTAACCCTGACAAAGGAAAAGACACTAACGGTACCGATACTTTAATGGATCCATCATTGTCCTCCGTTAGTCTTACATCGGTTAATCCTCCGTCTGGACCACTTCAGATTGAGAAACCTGCATTCGACTCTATCTTACACCCTCCTAAGAGCACTATATGTAAAGCTACCTTTAATCCTAGTTCATGTGTCACCCAGAACTACAACATTGTTGAACATTTGGCTCAAGCACCGTGTGATATGTCTGTGTTAGAAGTTCTACAGCACTGCCCCAGTCAACGTAAAATTCTCTTGGCCTATTGGCGTTGTTGATCATGATTCATCCAACCATATCATGTTTAACCTGGACAATTATGCTTCTCGACTCTCCCACCAACTTTCTTTTCAAGTTGATGTTGTTGTTCACAATCAACAAATCCATCGAACTATTCTAGATGAGGGATCCTCGACTTGTGTCATGTCTTTGGCACGTTGGAAAGGTTTAAAATCACCCTCACTCAACAAATCCCCAACGATGTTACACAACTTCGATGGGCGAGGTTTTCATCCCCATGGGATTTTACAATCCTTGCCCATTCAATTGGGTGGCAAAACTATTACTGTTGATGTCGAGGTGGTCGATGCTCCCCTTGATTACAACTTGTTACTTGGAAGAAGTTGGTTTTATGCTATGATTTTCGTTGCCTCGTCGGTCTTTCGATGTGTACATTTTCTTCATGAAGGAAAAATTGTCATTGTTGATCAATTGGATTTCTACACGACCGATGCTCGCACTCCCGCTACCAACAATATTCCTTTCTTGGGAGACCACAAGATCACGTATGAAAGTATTGGTGTTGGCTTACTAAAATATTCTATCCTCATGAGTACCTTCCCTATACCACTTCCACTGACTACACATCATATTTCCACCATTGATATGATTTCGACCATGGCTTATCAATCTTTGGAATCATCTTACCCTTGGATTGTACCTCGTCCGTTGGAATTCAATGCACTAGGTGACACCATGCCACTTAGTCCAGCTGAAACATCATACGTTTCTATCCAATCCGCTTCTCCCTCATCAGATGACCAACATCTATTGGCACCTGACGGTTCCTCGATGCAATCATGGTTGAGTTCCTTACTATCTGCGATAGATTATATTTCCCCAATTTTTCTCTTGGATGACTCTATCATGGAAATGTTGAGCATTGACGAGCTACCTCAGGATGATAACCATCATCGATCCTTTTTTCTTCTCCCTCGTGAAGAAATTTGGGTAGATATATAATCTATCTCCCCTTCTGATGTCGATTTTCTATTGTCTCCCATGCCTTCGACTTTCRATGATTTGGATCTGATAGTTGACATGGTGATTTGTTCGATAGGGCTATTGGAGCCTAATCTCCTTACCCCTGTCGCGGCCCTTGACATGTGTTCCTTCCAGAGTTATTCTCTTCCATCCAGCGAAGATCTCTTGGAAGCCATGACCAAGTTTTGTCCCTTGACATGGTATCCTTCCAGAGCGTTATTCTCTTGGAAGCCATGATCAAGCAGAGTCCATGAGCATAGTTTCTCTTCTCTGTAGCAAGCTCGTTAAAAAATGAAACAGAGGTCATGAGCATAGTTTCTTTTCTCTATGGCAAGCTCGTTAAAAAATGCAACAACAATCTGGGGATCGAACCCGGAACTCTGAGCATAGCTCTTTTCCTGTGTCAAGCTCATTAAATAATGAAACAGTCACCTCTCTTGAACCTTCTTTTCATCCACCCTTCTCCTTTTTCTCATCTAGTAGGGAAATTAGTGACAACCTCAAAGTTGGTGCATGAATTGAAGCTTGGAGGGCATATCTCCAGCCTTTGATGATAATTCTGGAGTTAAGCCACTAGCTGTCAAGCTGGGGGCATACCGAGCTTAGTCTTTGTTCTTTCTCATGCTCGTAAATACATGAGAATGCATCCAGGTAAACTTTTATCTATTTTTTGGACCTGTATGGATACACGAAAAAGGAACCCCCTGGAGTCATCTTTAAGCTCTTTTCAGACTCTCTAAATATGAAAAGATTGTCGAGTGATCTTGCTTCCTTTCCCACTCGTTAAAAGGTTTGAAAGGGCGTCTTTTGAATGACAATTTATCTCTTTTTCGGCCTTGTGAGACTAACATTACGAAAAAGGACAACATTGGAGTCATCTTTAAGTTCTTTTCAGACTCACTAAACATGAAAAGATTGTTGAGCGACCTTGTTCTCTTCATGCTCGTTAAAGCATTTGAAGAAAATGTATGTTAAGTGATAGTTTATCTCTTTTTCGGCCTCATCAAACTACTTTACGAAAAAGGAACTAAGAGAGTTCTCTTTTAAGTGTTTTTCCAGACTCTATAATCATGAAAAACCTTCGAGTTTTCTATCTTTGGACTCATTAAACAAACATCGACAGCCCCATACGGGACCGAACCCTTACTTCTTCTAGCTCGTTAAACAAAGGAAGAGGAACTTACCGAAGGTGAGTTATATCGATCATGTGTTACCCTCCTCGAGCTCGTTAAATTAAAAAGAGGCACTTGTCTATCTGGATGGGGGAAAAAATTGAAGGAAGCAAGCCAAGCAGTTTTTGAGAAGGTTACCAATAACTCTTAGAGTCGCTCTTGAACATGACACTTTGTCTTTGTGCACATATTAATCCGGTGAACCTCTGCACTGAACCAATCCTTTGATTTTTTCTTACTCCTTTGGGTCACCCGACGAAATTCACAGTATCCATTGCATCATCGTGTTTTGGTCCTTGTCATGTTTCTGTTGTTATGCCTCATTGTTCAAGGGAAGTATCTTCCTCGAGAGTCAGTCATCCCAAATATCTTTTCTCAATACCCATGTCAGTCCATTTTCATTTGATCTACCAATTATATCTCTGTGTCAATTTCATGTCGTTGATGGGGGATACATCAAGGCCCTCCTTCGACAAGTCTATTCATGTCGACTTCAACACATTATCCAAGAACTAGACTTAGAAACCAAATAGTACTTTGGGACCTGCATGCCTCAATGGTAGGCCTCCTCATGTTTGACAGTGGGTTTACATCATTGACCTCATATCGGATGATTCCACGGATGTTCAACTTCATCTCATCCATTCACATTCGTTGGAATGTACTAGGGTACCTTGGGAATCGTTAACATCAATGGTGATTTCCCTCGCGCTTGTTAACAGTTTACATCATTGACTGGTAATCAAGTGGTTTTTGCCATGTTCAACATCAGGACATCTATTCACATGGTTAGATTTGTACTACATCGGGATCGGTAAGAAGACCCTGGGTTGAGTGATCACTCTGATATGTATTTTTCCTAGGTTACGACTCTTTAACAATGACACATATACTGTCACATTGATCCACTTTGTATTGGTCGTGGCTATGCCTTGTCATCTCGTAGATCCATTGTGTATTTTTCGCAGCTACGATCAATTCAGGTCATAGGAGTAT
>SNQJ01S0010981.1:21221-46351 GCA_010110895.2 Picea sitchensis
GTTCTAAATCAACCAAGAAAAACTTGTTCATATGTTGGGTAACATTCAAGAAATGATATTAATATGATGGTGATTGAGTATGATGACGGGACAAAGCCAGATGATGCAAGCATGAGGTGGTCTTACTAGGTAGAGTAAGGTGCGCCTAAGTGTTGAACAACATGGAAAAGTATTTTGGCAAGTGTAGAGATGAAAACATGACAAAATGATAAGATTTTCCATGAGGTGACTATATTACATAGGTTACATATGACAAATTGGACAATTGATGCATTTTTGAGAGAATGTAAACCCAAGTGGGTTGGATGTTTCTTGGTTCATGAGGTGCAATTTTCTAGGAAGAGTGCATTGGGAAAAAGTGCCACATTTTTGGGTTTCAACACAACTGACAAAGAAATAAGGCCATTTAAAATGGAACAAACATCAATGACAAGGAATTAGCTAAAATTCCCTGGGAATCATTCAAGGAGTTGGTTGTAACTTCCTAATAGTTAAGTGCATAGAATGAGGTCCACATGTCTACTTTGCCTTGGAGGTGGTGGTAAGAAAATCCATTTTAGGGAAAATGGTTTGTACACCTATCTAGTTTAAAGTGGAGGCTATGAGACTCTAAGTTAATCAAGAGGATTCATTCAATAGGTTGGATTTAAAATGAGTTATTTACTCAGAAGATAGGATAAATAATCTTGGGGTTTTCTAATCTTGAATATTACAACTTGAGGAGGTAGACCTTGGAGAGTCAAGACTAGGGAAGGATTGACAAGTGATTAGGGCATGGTAGGACTATTTTTAGAGTGCTATTGAAGAAAGAGATGTATAGGAGGTAGACCTATGGGTTCTTAAAAGGTTTGTTTCTACAAGTAGGGTGGCACTAAAGCATATGCACCTTAGTTGATTTATACTTATAAAAAAGAAGTCATAGGAAATGACCAAACTCCTATTTGTACTCTTGTTGTTGTAACATTATTCATTAATAAAGTTTAGGAACCCACCTTAAGTGTCACTCTAACAATGCAATGTTGTGGTTCCTTTATGTGGGATATTATAGTTCCTTGCAATGCTTACTTGGATAAGGTAGTGTTCCACACCTTAAAGTCATTAAACTGAAAAATTAGGTGGAAATATCTATGATCATGAAAGTTGGCATTAGAGAACAACTTTTCTAAAGTAAAGTTGGAATGTCAAATTGTTGTTTGCTTCATAATTTGTGCATGTTTCTTGAACATTATTCTCCTCCAAGGGAGCACATTAGTGACTAATAGTTCCAATGACAAAGAGATGAAATAGACATTGAAGGATTATTTTTGAGCAGGTAATTAGAATTGGATTGCATGAAACTAGTAGATGGATATTAAGCATACAAGAAAGGTCCATGAGTGCATCAAGGTGTTTTTAGGCCTTATGTTGGAAATCAGGGACATGGTTGATTAATATATGTTGTCTCATTTTATGAAGGGGATACAACCTTGGGTGAAAAATGCACTCTGACACTAGAACATGCATAATCTTTACTTGGACATAGCTGTAATAGGTAAGTTTCTCTACTTCAAGAATGTAGGAAGAAATCCAGAAGTAGATGAAGGAAGTTAATGAGAGAAGCAACATGGAAAGAACAAGAATAAAGGAAAATGAAAGACAAATCCATCTAGGAAATATGACAAGGGTAAAACCAGGCAACCAAATGCACCTAAGGACAAAAATGGAGGTAAGCCCATTGTTTGTTGGATCTATTAAAATGATCACTATGATAAGAATTACCCATTAGAGAAAAAAACGAATGTTTTGGAGCAAGTGGATCAACCTTCATTTTGTGTATTGATAGTATTAAGTGATATTGGTATAACTTGGAGAAATTTGGTCAGACAAGAGTTTACTAGTTATATATATGGGTTGATGTTGTGCAAAGGTGTTGTAGATAGTAAGTAAGATAATAGAACTAGTTCTGCCAAGTCATCCAACAAAGGCACGGTGAATAAACCAAACATGACATAAATAAACTTGTTGATGTAATGAACATCCTGAGAATGTAACTAACAATGTAACTATCTAATGATCCAAGATAAGTAAATGATTTGTACCTTGTCGAAAATGCGTTGTGTATTGTGGCCAAGGTGACCACCCTTCAAACTTGCATTTGTCAAAGAATATAATAGGTTAAATGACTGAATGATAACTACACATCAATGAGGTTGAATTTGAAAAATAGAATTAAATGTTATATGATTGAATAATAATTAAACATGTATGACGCTCTAGAAATATTAAAGGGGATACCTCATGAATGATCTCCTCTTGGTTTCAAGAATAATTTCTTGTCTACTAAATAGGACCAATCACATGAAGGTGGAAGCTAATTTGGCCCCTCCCCGCATCACTCTCAATTCCACATACCCAATCATGCATAACAAGTAGCAAAAAAAGAATTAAAAGTAAATGAAAGAAAGAAGGTACATGCATATAAAACATATAAGGTCCAAACACAACTAGAAAAACAAAAAATTGTACAATTAATAATTTATATTAATAAAAACTCCATAATGATATGTATAATATGAATGAAGTATTTGGTAATTACAATTCAGTCTTTTAATGTCAAGTAACCACCTTGGCGAAGTTTGTGCTGCCCATCTTTTTCTACCCTCCCAAAAGTTGTACCATGATTTCACTACTTCCACACCTCCAAAAGGTCCTATGTCCCTTTCATTGAATCCATCATTGTCTTGTCACTGTTTCTCCATCTCCCATTCAAGATTTTAATCTCAAGTAACCACCTTGGAAAAGTTTTATCTGCCCATGTGTTTCTATTCTTTCATTGGTTGCTTTTTGTAGGCTCCCAGACACGTCAAAACAACCAAGGAAAGACTAGAAAAACATGGGCAACATAAACCTTTTCAAAAATGAATTTGGATCATGGAAGTGATTTCCCTTCAAACCTGCATTTGTCAAAGAAAATAGTAGGTTAAATTACTGAATAATAACTAAACATCTATGAGCTTTGGTGGGTGTTCTATATGCACTAAAAACACACTAAAAACCCTCAATTAGATTGTCAACTAGGGGTAAGTAAACTTAGAGTTGTAGAAAAATATATGCCAAAGGTAGAAGGGCTGGTAGTAGTATAGTCTAACTAAGGAAGTGGCTATCTAAGGCTAATCTACTCAAGCAAAGCTATCTAATGAGAAAAACCTACTAAACAACTTGAAACTATGTAACCTAAGTACTTTTGGGCCAAGGATCGATGGATAGTTCTAATAAGACAAGTAAAAACCCTATGTAAAGAAAACTAGTTCAACAATAAGAAATAAGCAACTATTTAAGCATAACAATAAGCAAATAACCAAAGAAAACTATTTTAACTTGCCAACCTACATTCAATGAGAAACTACCCTATAAAGAAAGTAAATAAACAAGCAAGCAACTGTTCTACTAAAGCAAGCAAACAAGTAAGCAAAGACAACTAACTAACCTATTAAAGCAAGTAAAAACAACTAACTAACCTATTAAAGCAAGTAAACAAAACAACTAACTAACCTATTAAAGAAAGTAAGCAACTAACTACTCTAAGATAACTTCTACTACAAGTAATCAAATTAAAACTTCTCATTGAACAACTATCTAGCCTACGATGCAAGTGGACTATGTTCTTAATTCAAAACTATTTCTAATTCATGAAAGGAAATCTATTTAATTGAAAGCAAGAAGAACTAACAACTAACCTTTAATACATGCTAAGCAAACTGTTCTCTAACCTATCAAAGCAAAATACTATCTATCCTACAACAAGAATAAAACTATTTTCTAAGCTATGAAAGCAAGAAACTATATCTTCTGATCTATGAAAGCAAGAAAACTATCCTTTAACCTATGAAAACAGGAAAACTATCTTTTAACATATGAAAACTCAAATATAGTGTTGGTGGTTGTGTGAATGTCTCCGGTGTCATATGATATCTCGATGGAACTTGACAACAAAGGATAATTCAAGTGGTATAAGCTCAACACTGATCTCAATACCAAAGTGAAAGGTATGGATTAAACAATCCAATGAGAATTTAGCCATGACAAAAACAATCGTCAATTACCCTACATATTCATTTATTAACCATCAACAATATAACGAGATCATGATTATACTTCTACACTATGTAAGAAAAGTTCATACTTAAACTCAACTATTAACTAAGAAATACAATTGCAATTTAACTCTAGGAAAGAAATTACATAAAATTAAACTATGCTATATCTATTCTAACAATTCAAACTGCAATAAGAAAATGCTTAAGAACATAAATTAAGACATGACATTAAAAAGTAAACTACCAAATGTATTAGCCAACACATAAGTAAGAAAGATCTATATAAAACTGAAATAAGCAATCTATCATTAAAAATTGAAATTAACTCTATCCATTCATCAAATCCTTGTCAAAGAAAACCCAAATTAAAGCTATATTCTATTCTATTTAAAACTCCGTTTTTAAATTTAACTCTAAAATCATAAATAAAAACATAATCTAATATCTAATTGCACAAGGGGTTAGTCTAGGGATTTGCAAATCCATTCCTAACTACAAGATCAATGCATGCTAACACAATCCGCCATACTAACCTGCAAAAGAGAATCAAAGCAATTAAACTATAACAACAAACTAATTAACACAATGAAAATGCATGTACAGGAAATAAAGAGAACACCTAAACTATAAAATGCATAAAAAAACTAAAGAACAGTTACTAGACTGCTGGTGCCCCCCCCAACAAGTTGTGGTCACTTTCTAAAAGCACACCACGAACTCAACAATTCGAATTCACCATGAAAACTCAAAAACACAGTTCTTATATAATCTGGCAATGTAAAATAGCAAAACAGAGTAAAATCGTATTTTTATCTATCACACTGATGCTTCTATTTCTTAAGAATTATCTGACCACCTCGGTGGTATTTATAATATTTAAATACCAAGTGGTCGACCATAGGAGGGTCGAACCACTTCTAAATTTGACAATTTTCATTAAATGATGCCCTAACTGCTAAAACAGAGCGAGCCAATAATCACCCTCTTGAACAACTAAAACTGAATTGTCGGAAGTTTAGTAGCTGGAGGGGAAAAGCATGAACAAAACCCACTTTCCTGATTCACCCATCACTGGCCACCAATACCATAACCGCCAAGTCGCCCTCCATTTTTGTGCAAGACACAGTGTCAGACCAGGTACCAGAACAAGTGCTGGAAGGAGTGCCGCACTGAGTGCCAGAAGCAGAAACGTGGTGCGTTTTTGCCCTGTAACACCAAAAAACGTGAATCAGATCCTTGGAAGCGTAAAAACATGATGAATTATACTCAATATAATAATTAAACACGAATCATACGTACCTAGTGTCGATCATACCGTTTTAGCATAAAATTCTTCAAAAAGCTCCTTCAAAACGTGAAAAACACATATGTACATTTGGAAAAAAGTGTCTAATAACTATCATAAATTGATCATATCTCGAGCCCAACATTACCCCCACACTTACAATTTTGTAGGTCCCATTGAAAAAAAAAAGAATTTACCCCTCGTGACTAGGCTTGCTGAGGAGGATCAACTTTGGAAGATTCTCCTTCTTACTATGAAGACTTAGCCTTGTGCCTCTTGTGTTGCTTCAACTGTGCTCTGAGGCTGCGGTTAGATTTGGTCATCTCATCGTCCAACCATTGAAGGGAGTTAACTTTTGCCTGAAGGACTGGATTATCATGATGAAGGTGTGTGTCTATTGTCTTCCTCTCTTCCAATTGTTGGAGAAGCTGATGGTTCTCTTTCTGTAGCTTCTCTATGGTTGGGGCAGAATTGGTGATCTCTGAGGAAGGCCTAGATCCTTTGAGGGATGTGGAAAATCTATCAGTTTTAGGATCTAGAGTAGGCAAGGGTGAAGTAGGAGTGATGAGGGATTGGTAAGGAGAGGTAGGCTCTGATTTTGTCTTCCTTAGTGGCTCTAATCCATCCGCAGAAACTTCCCTAAGTTTCTTGTGAGGGATCTCAAGGTTAGAGGACACTTGGATAGGATTCGAAGTAGGCACGGGTTTTGCATAAAGTTTGGTTCTTGTACTCCGGGTATTATTTCGAAAGGGTCCTTTACCAAATCGATTGGCTCCCCTCCTATTTGTGGGAATGATGGGAAAGTCTTGCTGAATTACTTTTTGGAGTTTTTTAGGTGTAGGATCAAGAGAGATCGAAGGCATTGGGGGGTTAACAATAGGCTTCTTTTGGTCTTTTCTCTTGGTCATTTTACCTGATGAAGAAGTAGGGATATCAATAATCTTTTTGTATTGTTCCGGCAAAGAGAGGGTTTGTGCAAGGGGGTTTCGAGTTCTTGGAGAGTGAGGCTTGGATGGAGAGATAGTTTTTAGGCTAAGTGGATTTTTGTCGGTCTTAACTGTCAAGTGAGGGTTTGCAAATTGGTAGATAAAGGCATCCCAAGTTTGCCCCTGTTTCTCTAGTTTGGCTAGAACAAGGATTTTTATTAATCCATTGTGAAAGAAACTGTTGTGGGGGTTAGTCACATTATTCCTCACTTGAGAGGACATCTTCTCCAAACTTTTGAGAAAATAGAAAGGGAAATTCAAAGGTTTGTTGAACAGAAAATGAGCCAACAATCTAAAATGACAAGCTTTGAAAGTGGAGTATCTACCTTCGCAGGTAATCAACCTTGTGATGATGATGAGGGGGTTGATCAATTTCACCTTTATCCACTCCCTCGCATATCCTTTTTCTCCCGAACTATTCTCGAATTCGGGCTTAAACACCCTGTTATAAATTGAGTGCGACAATTGGTGGTTTTTGAACCATCTATCTCCCATTCTTGGGAGCTTTGTAGTTGCAACAATGGACTCTTCTGATAATTCAAAGGTAAGAGACCCTACATGTGATGTCTTCCCATCAAAACTGAGGGTTAATTTCATGGAGAGGCCGTCATCGTGGCCTTGCAAGTTAGACAAAAATGACCCCCAGCCTGCGCACAAAAACACCTCTCTGCACTGTGCAAATTTGGGAATGGAAAACAAGTCTGCATAAGAAGAGGGTTCATACCTCCTGGGCATTGTGGCAGAGCCGAAATTCACCAGGAAAGGGCGCAATCGAGCCAAGAGATGGAACGAATTGGGCATGGGCCAAATGCATTTTGAACAGGGGACGAAATGGCAGAGGTTGGGCACGATTTCTTAATGCAGGGGAGAGCAAATGGCAAGGGCGAATGGAGATATGGTTGCCCAACCCGATTTTGAATGCACCTATAGTGGAGTAGGTTGCACACATGTGTGCATGGGATGCCATGTGTGGAGAATTCAAATTCGATGGCTCATTTTGGAGCAATGTAATGATGCGTGGTTAGATCAATGTCCAAGTCTTTTGACTTGGACATTTGACCATAAACATATGAAGCATCTACAATCAATGTCTACAACCAATTCAATTGAATGTAATTGAGTTCCGGTTACCTGGAATCTAGGACAGTTACTGGTGTGTAATTCATAGGGCACTTCATTCGACACCTCATACAACATTTCATATGGCACCTCATATGGTACTTCATCTGGTACCTCTGTGTTAAATACATTTTCACTTCTTATAATGGATAACCTACAAATTTGAAGTGTTTTTGACAATCACAACGGTAAATGAGCAGAGGCAGAATGTTCCCTTGTTGTTGATTTTGTTGTCATGCTCACTCAACCCTCTTGCATATGACATATAATGTCAAACCTACAATGAACAAGTTATAGCAAGTAAAAACATGTATTTTCAAACCTACAATGTACAACTTGTAATGAAAGATAAACCGATAAAAGTGATCTGGTCGATTAGGCATATGTTCAGTAATTTATAACACACAGGAGTTTAGCACTTTAAAAATAAAATGACTATTAATGTAATAACTTGTATCATGGTAATAATACAACATCACTTGCAAAGATTTATTTCTCTTAGGAAATGATCATTTGTCAGCTCATGAACCCCTCCCCCACACCTAAGTATTGTGACACCTCACAATCAAAAGTATAGGAAACCAATTAATATCCCCCAATAGCTGAAGATTTATAGTATGTCAAGTGTAAAGACAAAATTTCACAGATTGGTTTGACGAGACGGTTAGAAGATGGCCCTACCTATAGGATAAGAGATCCTATATATAGATAAGAAGAGTTAGGCAAGAGAGTTTTAAGATAGTCTTAGAGTTATTTCCTAATGGCAAGTGTATGAGATTCATTAAACTTAGCTTAACCGCACATACTTCATGTCAGCTTTGTCTGCAAGTAATGCCATACATTAGGACAAGTTTAAATTTATTATTTATTTTTGGCAGATTACCTTCCTCGCTAGGTAGAATGCCCCACTGCCAGCAAGCATGTTCAATACTCTGACGGGTTTACCTAGTCATACCACAGGACGATACCCACTGCCAACAGACCTGTTCAGTATCCCGACGGGTTAGCCTCTTAAAACCTCAGAGACTATACCTCCATCCTTTAAGATTTTAGTATAAGATTGCTTTATGCAAGAAGATGGTGGAACAAGTCTGAAAACAACTTTTTCTTTCTCTTTTTTCAATTAGGATGGTATTTATGTTAGAGGAATACTTTCCACTATATTACTGAGTGATTGTCTTGATGTAAGGGGTACTTAAGTGGACGTGGCCTATCTAAATATATGATATACTCAAGCTATTTAGTGTGTAGTGGATAGTACCATTGAGAAAGAACAGAAAGGTATCTCTAGGCTCAACTTACTTTCTTCCTTTGTAGTTATTGTGATGTTTCCATGACTAACCACTAATTAGACCTCCTTGTTACTCTTTGATAAAGACACTTGACTCACTTACTCAGGTTTCTTGGAAAAACTATACGAGAGACCTCTACGCTTGATAGTTATGGTATCACTTCCTTATACAATGGTGAAGAGTTTCAAGAGAAACTACTTTAGAATGCCTAAAAATGAGAATTCTTGCAAAAATATGGCTAATTACAGTAAGTCAATATTTATTTGATGCTTTAGTAGACACAAAATTCAAGTGTAACAATTTTTGAAGAAAGATCCTTGAAACTGTGTACTCCTGGTGAAATAAATACTTACAGAAATATCTAGAATTGCCTTATTAAAAAAATTCAAAAACTATTTACATATATACAGTAGGAAATTCAGAAAAATTTTCAAGAACAAGGGGGGACTTCCCCATCTACTAAGGCCAATTCCTTGTCAGTTGACATGACCTGTAGAAAATCCTCTCTGGAAATGGGCTTATGATAAAATTTAAGTCAGTGTCCATTTACCACAAAGGAGACTTGTCCATCGTCAATTGTTTTAATTTTTACAGCTCCATTGTCATATACAATGTCTACCTCGTAAGGGCCCAACCACTGGGTGGTGAGTTTTCCTTTGAATGTTTTGAATCGGGAATCAAACAACAGAGCCCAATCACGAGGTTGGAAGTGTTTCTTTTTAATAAACTTGTCATGCCACTTGCTCCTCTGGTTTTGGACTAATATTGTCCGTTGGATGGCATCTTTCTTGATTTCATCCAACTCATTCAATTGTAGGGCTCATTTATTCTGAGCCTCATCCAGGTTCAATCCTAATTATGCGGCAATACGAAAGGTGCTTACTTGGAATTCTATTGGTAAAAGTAATTTTTTCTCGTACACTAGCTCATAAGGAGTGTGCCCAATGGTATTTCTCCAGGTGGTCCGGTATGCCCACAAAGACTCTGGGAGCCTATCAACCCAATCCCAATGATGTAATTGAACAGTCTTGGTCAAGATGGCTTCTAGAACTTTTTTTGTATATTCTACCTGACCATTGGCTTGCAGGTGGTATGGATAATATTTACAATGTTTAATCCCATATTTCTCTGTTAGCTCTTTCATCAGCTTGGAAGTGAATTGAGTGCCTTGGTCGGTAAAAATTTCACGAGGGACACCGAAGTGGGTAAATATGTCTTCATAGATGAATTCGACAACATACTTCTCTGTAGCCTTGAATAGGGATTTTTCCTCTACCCATTTGGTGACATAGTCCGTACAAACCAAAATATAGTTCTTCCTACGGGACATGGGTGAAATTGGTCCTACAAAATTGAGGGCCCATTTTTCGAAGGGTTCTATCATAAATTGGGCATGCAAAGGAATTTCATTAGCTGACATAGGTATTCCTATCCTTTGAACCTATCACAACTCCTCACATATTTGGCAACATCTTTGAAAATGCTAGGCCAATAGTAACTCGTATGTAACACCTTGTATGCTGTACGTTTGTCAGAAAAATGGCCACCACATGGTCCATCATGACAACTTCGTAGTATCTCAGGTACCTCGTTCTCTCAGACACATCTATGAATAATCAAATCAGGACCTGTGCAAAAAAGATCATGACCAACCCAAGAGTAATTAGCACTTTGTGTAATAATTTTCCGCTTTTCATGAGGTGACAAATGAGACAGTAACTTCCTAGTGGCCAGATAGTTTTCCATATCCGCAAACCATGGGGTATTGACAGAGAGGGAAAAAAGATTCTCATCTAGGAAACTATCATCTATAGGGATATCATCATCCTGATTTTTTATTCGGGAAAGAAAATCAACTACTACATTATCCTTTCCATGTCGGTCAAGCACAATAATATTAAATTCTTGCAATAACAAGAGCCACCTAGTCACTCGACCATTAGTTATAGGTTTATTCATGAGGAATCTAACGAAGGAATGATTGGTAGGTACAAATAATTCATAACTTGTAATGTAATGATGAAACTTGTTAATAGCATGAACAACTGCCAAGAATTCCTTCTTGGTAACTGTGTAGTTTAACTCAGCAAGGGACAAGTTCTTACTTACGAAATAAATGGCATAGGAATGCTAGTCCTCTTTCCTCCCTAATACCCCTCCTATTGTGGTGTCGGAGGCATCAATGGATATATGAATTGGTAGAGTCCAATTGGGCCCTCTAAGAACTGGTGCTAGAGACAACTTAACTTTCAGGGTTTCAAAGGGAGTTTGACACTACTTAGTCCAAACAAAATCAACATCTTTTATTAATAATCCAAACATAGGTGCAACAATATTTGTAAAATTTTCAATAAACCGCCGGTAATATCCGACATGTCCAAGAAATCTTCTCACCTCTTTCTGAGTCTTAGGGGGGTGGAAGTCTGACAATGACCTCAATCTTTGCAGGATCGACTTTTATCCCTTCAGATGAAACATGATGTCCTAGAACCACTCCTTCAGTTAACAACATTTTTCACTTTTCATGGCTTAGAGATAGGTTCATTTCCTGGCATCCGATGAGGACTTTTTCTAAGTTGTCTAAGGATTCCTGGTAAGTGTTTCCATAGACTATAAAGTCATCCACGTAGACCTCCACACAATCATGAATAAGATCAACAAATATCCCTAATACTGCTCATTGAAATGTGGCAGGAGCATTACAAAATCCAAATGGTAAGACCCTATAGGAATAGGTGCCCCAAGGAAAAGTAAAGGTAGTATTGTCCTGGTCCTCGAGTGCTATAATAATCTGGTTGTACCCGTTGTACTCATCTAGAAAGGAAAAATACTTCTTTCCAGACAAGGTATCTAGAACTTGGTCAATGAAAGGGAGAGGAAAGTAGTCTTTCAGAGTGGCTTTGTTGAGTTCTAGGAAATCAACACAAATTCTCCATTTCCTGGTTACTTTCTTTAGAACCACTACAAGCAGGGATACCCACTTACTATGGGAGATGGGATAAATGAATCCGACATTTAACAACTTTTGGATCTCCTCCTTGACTATATATTTAAGTGTTGGGTTCATCCTTATCCGGGGTTGCCTAACATGTGTTACTTCCTCCTAGGTATATATGTGATGGATGCATGTGTTGGGGTGTATACCCTTCATGTTAGTGTATTCCCAGGAAAATGCTCCTAATTGTTCTTTAAGGATATCTACTAACTGTTTCTGTTGGTCTGCATATAGCCCAGAGTTTATATGTAAAAATTTTCCTGGACTTATCTCATAGGGCATAGTGTAAGACATGCCAGACTCATCTATCTCGTAAATAAAATATGTCGAAGAAAAAATGTATGGGTCTAATTTTTATTGAAATTATTCCCCAAACATGTATTCAAATTGGGGAAAAGATTGTGGAAAATCCACACATGTGATAGCAGAAATGAACTGGTTTAGCACATTTTCTGTTGTGTGCTCCTGAAGTGCCCATGCATGGTCACTTGGAAATACAGGTTCTTCCCAGTCCTTGTTCTCGTATGGGCATTCAAGCCACCATAGATTCTCCATAATAGGTTGAGATGGAGGGTAAATGGTGAGCTTCTGGATAGAGAGACCATTCGAGATGGTCATTTATCCTTCTCTACAACCAATACATGCATTAGTTGTGGCTAGACAAGGTCTTCCCAAAATGATGCTTCTACTGCTTAACAATTATCTGACCACCTCGGTGGTATTTATAATGTTTACAGACTAAGTGGTTGACCACAGGAGGGTCGAACCACTTCTAAATTCGGCAATTTTCATTAAATGATGCCCTAACTGCCAAAACAAAGCAAGCCAATAATCACCCTCTTGAACAACTAAAACTGAGTTGTCAGAAGTTCAGTAGCTGGAGGGGGAAAGCATGAAAAAAACCCACGTTCTCGATTCGCCAATCACTGGCCGCCAATACCATAACCGCCAAGTCTCCCTCTATTTTTGTGCAAGACGCAGTGCCGGATCGGGTACCAAAACAAGTGCTGGAAGGAGTGCCAGACTGAGTGCTGGAAGAAAAAACGTGGTGTTTTCGCCCTGTAACACCAAAAAACGTGAATCAGATCCTTGTAAGTGTAAAAACATGATGAATTATACTCAATATAATCATTAAACACAAATCATACGTACCTAGTATCAATCATACCGTTTTAGCATAAAATTCTTCAAAAAGCTCCTTCAAAACGTGAAAAACACATATGTACATTCGACAAAAAGTGTCTAATAACTGTCATAAATTGATCATATCTCAGGCCCAACAATCTTGCATTTGAAAAAGAGAATTAAATGTTATATGGCTAAATAATAATTAAACATGCACGACACTCTAGAAATACTAAAGGGGAATACCTCATGAATGAGATCCTCTTGGTTTCAAGAATAATTTCTTCTCTACTAAACAGGGCCAACCACATGAAGGTGGAAGCTCGTTTGGCCCCTTCTCCCCCTCACATCACTCTCAATTCCCCATACTCAATCATGCATAGCAAGTAGAAAAATAATATTTAAAGGTAAATGAAGGAAACAAGGTACATGCATACAGAACACATAAGGTTCACACACAACTAGCAAAACAAAAAATTGTACAGTCAATAATTTATATTAATAAAATTTGTCCTAAAAATGTACAATCACTTACTTTTTTGTTTCTTCTTTTTGATAAAACTAATGAGTGTATCATCATCATGTTTGACAAGGATGATGATTGCGATGACAATGAAAATGATGACGATGGTGATAATGATTATGACAAGGAGTAGGACACCGATAATGTTGATTAACACCCGTGACAACGACGATGATGAAAATGAGCACACTAATGACTATGATGATGATGTGATGATTACAATGAGCATGACGATGACAACAATGGCATTCCTATTCTTCATTTCTTTGGTGTAATAACTTTCAAGGTTACAAATAGGGGTTGTAATAACTATTTTGGGACCATTTCCATTCCAAATTACATTAAGGTTTGATATTATTCAATTATGTAACCTATGCTATGGACCTTGGAACCCATGGTTCCTAGTCAATACCCACAATACAATTCCTCTATATGGAACTCTTCACCCGAAAACTAGTCCAATGTTCACTTATGCCTTGATGTCATTTCATTGTTTATTTACATCACTCCTCTCCTCTTTGTAAATCATCTTCAATTCCTCATCTATTATTCAATTTATCTTCCAAAAACATTTTATATTAGTTCCAAATCTTGATATTATAAATAATCACAATGGGTCAAGTGGTTACCCTCGGAAAAATTATGGTACAACGCTTCTTACGATACTTCTTCCAAAATGTCCCTATTTATGGCACTTTATGGGTACCATCCTCCATCCATCACATTACCTTTAAGAGGAAACCTAAGTTTCGAATAGTGGAGGATAAAATCAAACACTTTCAACATGTTATCCATGTATTGAAGGAAAACTTGACTATACAAAAAAATAGAATGAAACAACAAGAAGATCAACATTGCAACAAAAGTCACTTTGAGGTGGGGGATTGTGTATCTTTTATGCTACAACCACACAAACCGATATACCTTAAGAAAAAAAATAAAGAAAACCCAAATACTCTGGTCCCTACTAGTGTCATAAAGGATTGGTAGTATGGGTTATAGATTGGAGTTTCCACCTTCGTCATGTATTGATCTCATCTTCCATGTTTCATGTTTAAAGAAGGTATTTTCTGACAATTTCCTAGTTCAAGGTATTCTTCTAAAGATTGATGAAGAGGGTACAACCATACTATAATCTAAGTTATGTATTCTCTTTTATCGACTTGTTTACTCTATTTTTCATGGTACTAATAAATTGTACTATTTTCTTGTCCATTCGTGTAATGTACCCAACCACCTCCGGGCCAAGAAAGCTACCTCAAAAACTCTGTTCAAAGATTTCGAATTATGATACCATTTAATTATTAAAGAAAAATGAAAGAAACATGATAACATCACATGCAATAATAAAGATTCATGCTATAGTATAAGGAATTTTTAAACATGCTATGCATAACAATGACCAACAAGTATGCATGTTATAACATAGGAATGTTAAAGACAATAATTCATACACAATGGAAATAAATATACAACAAAGAAACACATGACATAGAGAAATTATCTTAATCAAAATGGTTCACCAACTAGTTGGAGACCAAGGACATTCCACCCAACCATAGACACTGTTGTTCCAAGTCTCAACAACAATGTCATCCTCGATCCATGGCTATGAATCCACTAGGAAGGTTCCAGGCTGTCACTCAGCTTCCCCAAACTAGTCAACACTCAGGCTCTCACAGGTTCCTCTACACAAAACAATCAAAAGTACACCAGCTCTCTTCTCTCTAGCCTACACAACCCAAGAGAATGTACTCCCATATTTGGCACGCAGTCGCTCAGAATATCCACCTCCTTAAAGGCTCCAGTGCATCTGGTCGAGAATCTACATGCTAGGACTCTCATGATTCACAACTGTGAATAAAATTTAGTACATGCCAATGCATCTCAGGCATGAAGACATTAGTTCATGGCTGAAATACACCAACAATCACTACAACCAACCAACAATGGATTATCTCCCAACAAATTCGTTTTGTTTTCCTTTCCCCACCAAGATCAAGGATGAATGAGAAATCATTAATGAAAGTGTGAACATGTGTATGGAGGAGAACCCCCAAACATCCCACAAGATGGGTTTAAATATTTACTAGAAAATCAAGAATCCCATGGCCTTTCCCCAAGAAGGACATGTAACCAATTTTCTCCATTAAAACAATTATGGGTAAATAAAATATGATAAAATGAATGATCCCCTTAAGACCCCTTTCTCATGGAATCATATCCCCCTATAACTTTTTTCCTTATCTGTCTTGCAACCAACGATGCATTTTATTATTAATAATGATCATAACATTACATTTCCTAGGCATGTTTGGCCTCTTTAATTGTTTGGGAACTTTGACCTTTCATCAAAGAAAAAAATACATTATTTCATATGGGGACTCAAAACCAAGGTATTACATTCCCCTCCCCATTATTTTGGCACTGTTCTTAGTGCATATAAAAAACAAAAATCAAAATTTCAAAATTTATTCAAAAAGTCATGGGTACTCCGCCCGTATGGAATATCCATGCTCCCAAGTAGCATATTCAGGACCGTAGCAGGCCCACTGAATATTTACCATCTCTATAACTCAATTCTGGAGCATTTTGACTTTTCTGTCCAATATGTGCACTCCCTGAACTTGAAAGTCTCCCTTTGGATCTACGTGAATCAAATTCCAATGAATAACATGGTTAGGATCATGTATATACGTTTCAACAAAGAGACATGAAATACATTATGCACATTCATGGAAGTAGGAAATGCAAGCATGTATGCAATTGGCCCTATTCTATCCAAGATCTCAAATGGATCACATAATCTTGTTGCTATCTTTATATAGCTACCTAACTTCAATGAGATCTTCTTGGGATTCACTTTTAAAAGGACATGCTCCTCCACTTTAAATTTTCTAGCCGTCCTATTCTTGTTTGCATAACTTTTCTGTCTATCTTGAGCTACCTTTAAATTATGCTTAATTATAACCATCTAGTCTTCCATGTCCTTGAGAAATTTTGGCCCAAGTACTAATTTGTCTGCTAGGTTGTCCCAACTCATTGGAGTATTGCATTTTATACCATACAAAGCCTCAAATGGGCTCATCTTCAATGAATATTGATACCCATTATTATAGGAGAATGCAACCAAATGCAAGTAGTCTTCCCACTTAGATGGTTTATCCACCACATATATTCTCAACATGTCTTCAATCACTTGGTTGAATCTCTCTGTCTTCCCATCTGACTATGGATGGTATGCTATGCTAAAATTCATATTTGTACCAAATCCTTTAAATAATCCCCTCCATAAATTTGAAGTAAACTTTGTATCTCTGTCTGAAACAATTTCCTTAGGTATCCCATGCAACCTAGAAATTTCCCTCATGTAAATTTATGCAATATTAGTTGTTGTATGAGTCATTTTCACAGGAACAAAATGAACACCCTTTGTCAATTTATCCATAACTACCATTATGGAATCATGTTGCCTTTCTATCCTGGGAAATTTAGTTATAAAATCAATGCTTATGACTTGCCATTTATTCTCTGGAATTGGAAATGGATGAAGCAAACCCGCTGGGTGTCTATGCTCAACTTTTACTCTACGACATTCCATACATATGGAAATGTAATCAACAACATCCTTCTTCATTCCTGGACAAAATAATTGACTTCTTACTGCTGCAATTATTTTATGGTAACCAGGATGTCCAACATATGGAAAATTATGCATTTCTTTTAATACCAAATTCCTAAGTTCTCCAAAACTAGGAACATAAATTCTATTCTTATGCATAAGTAATCCATGTTCCTTAATCTCATACTCTTTAATTTTTTGTTGTATGCTTTCTTGCTGTAAACTTTCTTTTACATTTAGGTAATGCTAATCTGTAACAACAACATCTAAAATTCCTCTCTTTAAATCTGACCGATAAATACTAACAACTGTAGCATGCATGAGATGTACTCTTCTACTGAGTGCATCAACATCTTTATTTTTTTTTCCCTTGATATTCTTGATTTCAAAATCATACTCACTTAAAAATTTCAACCATCTTATTTGCCTAGCATTCAAATTTGGCTGTTCAAAAAGATATTTCAGACCACAATGGTCCGTCCTTAATTCAAATCTTTTTCCCATGAGATAATGCCTCCACATATTCAATGCATGAACTATGGAAGCAAGATCCAAATCATGTGTGGAATAATTCCTCTCATGTTCTTTGATTTTTCTAGACTCATAACTAATGTCATGTCCATTTTGAGTGAGGAATCCACCAAGTCCTTCCTTGCATACATCACTACATACCAATAAATTCTCATTTGCATCAACAAAATTTTGTTGGAGAAATTTCTATTTTCGGTAGACTAGTTCAGTGGTAGTTAACTGACTAGTTCTATTTTAGATCATCACTATTATGCTATTATCCATGAATTCATTATGCTATTATGAAATATTATGTCCTATATATGAGTGTATTCCACTCATTCATTGATCATATTGATCATCATCTATGTATCAATCATCAACTCATTGGAGTAGTGTGAATATATTTTCTCATTCCTCCATATTGAATCTCTTTATTTCTTGATAAGATTTGTTTATACTTGATTTAGCTAGATATCCTATGCAGGTTTCGATGAAAAATTGACATGGTATCAGAGCTACGCTACTTGGAGCAAGCCAAACAAGCCAAAGAATAAGGAAAATCGAAGTTTCAGCGAGCAAAATCCATGGTTGTACATTGCAACAACGATTTCTCCCAAAATATTAACTTTTTGAGGAAACAACTTGCATAATAAGTATATCGACCCATTCTACAAGTGGGTTTTCAACCGTTTGGTGAGATTACTCATCGTCTGATCAGAAAATAAGTTGGAATATTGTCTCTTGAAACAAATATGACTTTTTCACTTAAAGTGCCCTTTCTGTAGTGATTTCTTAGTTTTTCACTTGCAAATTAAGAGTAAATTTTTAGGGGTTCTAAGAAACAGTGGGAGAGATGGATATGAAACATATTATACAGTAAAACTTGGTGGTAATAATTACACCATACAATTATTTTGATTGGAAGTCCAAGGCATAATTCCAACTCAGAAGGAAAGGATTGTACAACTTGACGTCCGGGATAGAAACACAACATACATAAGCAATTGAGAAGATGAGATGGGTGAACCAAAAGGATAAAGCCTCAATAATTCTTCTTGAATTGATTTCAAATGATCTATGGTTTCATGTTGCTGCATGTAAGACTCCAAATGAGATCTGGACCACCTTGGAAATTTTGTTTGGAAAGTAGGTTCAGAAGAGAGGTCATATGTTTGTGGTAGAGTTGAATACTTTGGATCCTAAAAGTTTTGATAATATACATGATTTATTTACTAAGTTTAAATATTTGATATCGAGCTTAGTATCTTGTGGTATTGATCATTCTAAACAATTGGACCAACTTATTCTAACAATCTTGGACAAGCTAGGACCATAATATGCTCTCTATGTTTCCACTTTCCATTCAAGCAGGTATCTCATGGGAACAAATTGGAAGATTCCTTCCATGGATCAATTCATTGATTCTCTCACACATGAGCATGAAAAAATCATTCATATGGGCCTAAGAAAGGACCCCAAAGAACATGCACTCACCATCCATGATGGAAAAGGATAATCCAAATAGAATAGAAAGGAGAAATATAACGAGAAGGAGGGATATTCCAAACCCTTTAACGATTCTTCAGGTTCCAAAGACTCTTCAGATTCCAAGAAGAAGAAGAGGGGAAATTAGTGCACTTACTACAATAAATCGAATCATGAAGAATCCACATGCATGAAGAAAAATATCGATCTTATATCACATGAACTTCAACAGAAAAACCTTGGAAACTTCATTCTAGAGGGAGTTAAGAAGAAAAAGGAAGAATATCCTGCTCCTAAGAAAGGTAATCATCATGCTCTTGTTGCAATTAATTCCTCATCTGATTCATGGATTATAGATTCTGGTGCATCCCATCAAATGACATTGAAAGAGGAAGTTTTTTCTTTCTTTGAGTCCATGCTCAACACCCCCTATTCTCATGGGGGATGATACTCCAGTAGCAGTAGCAAGAGAGGGGAGAGTAGAACACCATGATGGAATTTTTGAGACTATTTTACATGTTCCAAATATTTCTATGAATATACTCTTAGTTTATGAGATCACTTAGAAAGGTAAAACAATTGAATTTACATCAGATTCAGTTTTAGTATTTGACATGCATGACAATTCCATCACTGTAATTGGTGAGGTGGATCACAAGTCAAGGTTTTATAAATTCACTAAGTTTTCTGACGATGAATCCTCTTTTCTACTTACACATAAGGAGAGTACTTTGCATGCACCTCCAGTGAAACATGCATATACTCTTATGATTCCATTAGTTACAGACATCAGAGATGATTCAATACACTCAGATTCTGTACATGGAAATAAGAAGGTAGTATAGCCAGATAAGAATCCAACGTCAAAGATTCAACAGATGCCCAAGAGGGAACAATTCACACTTCAGGAAGCAGGTTTTTTTGAAGGGAATCCATTGGGTTCAAGGAGTAATCAATATCATCATGAGGAGCTTTCTCATGTACCTTCATCTTCTGAACCTACGACGCCCATGCATTTATATGTGGTTCAATATTCTGATCCACAACTCTAGGTTGCGGGAAATCCATTATGGAAAGCAACCATGCAAAAGGAGTATGACTCAGTCCTAAAGAATCAGACTTGGAATCTGGTTCCACTTCCACAAGAAAGGAATATTTTCAGGTGCATATGGGTCCATAGGATCAAGAGGTACAAGGCTTGATAGGTTGTGAAAGGACTTCATCATATCCATAAATATTTCTACATCTTCATGAATACTTTTAGTGAGTAGAAGTTTCAAACTTTGCAGGATAATCTTGCAGTGAAGACAATAGTTGCGTAGCAACTGCCATTTTCTTCTTTTGATGCATTGCATTTTGAGGGGGTGTTTTGTTCCCATGTGGTTTTCCCTCTTTCCTTAGTTTTATTCAGTGTTCATTAGTTTCATTGTACATGAGTACCTAATATTTCCTAGTATCCGAGACTCATTTTTTACTCCATAGTGATGTTCAAAGAAGTGTTGGAGAAATTTCTATTTTCGACACACTAGTTCAATGGGAGTTAATTGACTAGTTCTATTTTAGACTTTCTATTTTATATCATCACTATTATTATATTATGCATGCATGAATTATGCTATTATGTAATGTTATTTCCTATTTATGAGTGTATTCCACTCATTCATTGATCACATTGATCATAATCTATGTATCAATCATCAACTCATTGGAGTAGTGTGAATATATTTTCTCATTCTTCCATATTGAATCTCTCTTCCTTTCTTTATAATCTTTGTTTGTACTTGAATTAGTTAGATCTCCTGTGCAGGTTTTGATGAAACATTGACATGGTATCAGAGCTACACTGCTTGGAGCAAGCCAACCAAGCCAAATAATAAGGAAAATCAGAGTTTCGACGACCAAAATCTGTGGTCATAACTTTCAGCATTGATTTCTCCCAAAATATTAACTTTTTTAGGAAACGTCTTGAGATAGAAGTAAATTGACCGATTATTCAAGTGGGTTTTCAACGGTTTGGTGATATTCCTCACCGTTTTCTTAGAAAGTAATTCAGAAGATCGTCTCNCAGCATTGATTTCTCCCAAAATATTAACTTTTTTAGGAAACGTCTTGAGATAGAAGTAAATTGACCGATTATTCAAGTGGGTTTTCAACGGTTTGGTGATATTCCTCACCGTTTTCTTAGAAAGTAATTCAGAAGATCGTCTCTTGAATCAAATGCATTTTTTTCACTTAAAGTGCCCTTTTTGCAATGATTTCTTAGTTTTTCAGTTGCAGATTGAGAGTAAATTTTTAGGGGTTCTCAGAAGCAGTGGGAGATATGGATAGGACACCTATTATATAGTCAAACTTGGTGATAATCCTCACACCATACAATTATTTTTATTGGAAGTCCAAGGAATAATTCCAACTCAGAAGGAAAGGACTGTACAACTTGATGATGGTGACATAAATAAAACCTACATCAACAATTAAGAAGATGAGATGGGTGAATTGAAAGGATGAATCCACAAGAATTCTTCTTGAATTTATTTCAATTGATCTATGGTTTCATGTTGCTGCATGCAAGACTCCAAATGAGATCTAGACCACCTTGGAATGTTTGTTTGAAAAGCAGGTTCAGAGGAGAGGTCATATGCTTGAGGTAGAGTTGGATACTTTGGATCCTAAAAGTTTTGTTAATATACAAAAATTCTTTACTAAGTTTAAATGTTTGATATTGAGCTTAACATCTTGTGGTATTGATAAGTCTAAACAAGTGGACCAACTCATTCTAGCAATCTTGGCCAAGCTAGGACCATAATATGTTGTCAATGTTTCCACTTTCCATTCAGGAAGGTATCTCATGGGAACTAATTGGAAGATGCCTACCATCGATCAATTCATTGATTCTCTCACACATGAGAAGGAAAAAATCATTCAGATGGGCCTGATAAAGGATCCCAAAGAACATATACTCACCATGCATGATGGAAAAGGATCATGCAAACATAATAGAAAGGAGAAACATAACGAGAAGGAGGGATATTTCAAACCCTTTAACGATTCTTCAGGTTTCAAAGACTCTTCATATTCCAAGAAGAAGAATAAGGGAAAACAATGCATTTACTACAATAAACTGAATCATGAAGAATCCACATGCATGAAGAAACATATCAATCTTATGGCAGAGTCACTTCAACAAAGCAACCTTGGAAACATCATTCCAGAGGGAGTCAAGAATCAAAAGGAAGAAGATCCTGATCCTAATAAAGGTAATTATCATGCTCTTGTTGCAATTAATTCCTCATCTGATTCATGGGTTATAGATTCTGGTGCATCCCATCATATGTCAGTGAAAGATGAAGTTTTATCTTCTTTGAGTCCAAGCTCAAGATCCCTTATTCTCATGGGGGATGATACTCCAATAGCAATAGAAAGAGAGGGGAGAGTGGAACTCCATAATGGTAGTTTTGAGAATGTTTTACATGTTCCAAATCTTTCTATGAATTTGCTATGCGTTTATCAGAACACTTAGAAAGGTAAAAAGGTTGAATTTACATCAGATTCAATTTTATTATTTGACATCCATGAAAATTCCATCATTGTAATTGGTGAGGTGGATCACAAGTCAAGGTTCTATGAATTCACTAGGTTTTCTAACGATGACTCCTCTTTTCTACTTACACATAAGGAGATTACTTTGCATGCACCTCCATTGCAACATGCATATACTCTTATTCTTCCATCAGTTACAAACATCATAGATGATTCAATACACTGGGATTATGTACATGGAAATTAACAAGTAGTACAACTAGATACGAAGCCAGATTTGAAGCTTCAGCGGATGCCCAAGAGGGAACATTTCAAACTTTAGGAAGGAGGTGTTCTTGAAGGGAATCCATTGGATTTGAGGAGGACTCAATCTCATTATGAGTATCCTTCTCATGTACCTTCATCTTCTGAACCTACGATGCCCATGCATTTCTATATGGTTCAATATTCTGATCCACAACTCTACAGTGAGGCTGTGGGAAATCCATTATGGTAAGAAGCCATGAAAAAGGAGTGTGACTCAATCCTAAAGAATCAGACTTGGCATTTGGTTCCACTTACACCAGAATACAATATTTTCAGGTGTAGATGAGTCCACAAGATCAAGAGATACAAGGCCCGACAGGTTGCCAAAGGAATTCATCAAATCCATAAATATTTCTACATCTTCACGAAGAATTTTAGTGAACATAAGATTAAGAATTTGTGGGATCCTCTAGCAGTGAAGAACATAGTTGCGTAGCATATTCCATTTTCTTATTTTGATGCGTTGTCTTTTGAGGGGGGGTTTTGTTTCCACATGGTTTTCCCTTTTTCCTCAGTTTTATTCAATGTTCATTAGTTGCATTGTACATGAGTACCTAATATGGCCTAGTAGTTAGGACTCATTTTTTACTCCATAGTGATGTTCAAAGGGGTGTTGGAGAAATTTCTATGTTCGACACACTAGTTCAATGGAATTTAACTGAGTAGTTCTATTTTAGACTTTCTATTTTATATCATCACGATTATTCTATTATGCATGCATGAATTCTTCTATTATGGAATGTTATGTCCTATATATGAGTGTATTCCACTCATTCATTGATCATATTGTTCATTATCTATGTATCAATCATCAACTCATTGGAGTAGTGTGAATACATTTTCTCATTCTTCCATATTGAATATCTCTTCCTTTCTTGATAATATTTGTTTTCACTTGATTTATCTAGAAATATCGTGCAGGTTTTGATGAAACATTGACATGGTATCAAATCTACGTTGCTTGGAGTAAGCAAACAAGCCAAAGAATAAGGAAAATAGGAGTTTCTATGAGAAAAATCCATGGACGGACCTTTCGGCAACGATTTCTCCAAAAATATTAACATTTTTAGGAAACATCCCAATGAAGTAGTAAATCAACCCATTATGCAAGTGGGTTTCAATAGTTTGGCGAGATTCCTCATCATTTGCTCAGATAGTGAGTCAGAAGATCGTCTCTTGAAACTGATACAAAATTTTCACTTAAAGTGCCCTTTATGTAGTGATTTCTTAGTTTTTCACTTGTAGATTGAGAGTAAATTTTTAGGGGTTCTCAGAAACAGTGGGAGAGATAGATAGGACACCTTTTATACAGTCAAACTTGGTGGCAATCCTCATAGCATACAATTATTTTGATTGGAACTCCAAGGAAAAATTCCAACTCATAAAGAACGAACTGTACAACTTGACGATGGGGGCAAAAACATAACCTACATCAACAATTGAGAAGATGAGGTGGGTGAACCGAAAGGACGAAGCCACACGACTTTTTATTGAATTGATTTCAACTAATCTATGGTTTCATGTTGCCTCATGCAAGAGTCCAAATGAGATCTGGACCACCTTGGAAAGTTTGTTTGGAAAGAAGGATTAGATGAGAGGTCATATGCTTGAGGTAGAGTTGAATAATTTGGATCCTAAAAGTTTCGATAATATACACAATTTATTTACTAATTTTAAATATTTGATATTGAGCTTAGCATATTGTAGTATTTATAAGTCTAAACAAATGGACCAACTTATTCTAACAATATTGGCCAAGCCATGACCATAATATGTTTTCTATGTTTCCACTTTCCATTCAGGCGGGTATCTCATGGGAACAAATTGGAAGATTCCTACCATGGATCAATTCATCGATTCTCTCACACATGAGCAGGAAAAACTCATTCATATGGGCCTAATCAAGGATCCCAAAACACATTCACTCACCATGCATGATGGAAAAGGATCATCCAAACAAAACAGAAAGGAGAAATAGAACGAGAAGGAGGGATATTACAAACCCTTTAATGTTTCTTTAGGTTCCAAAGACTCTTCATATTCCAAGAAGAAGAAGAAGGGAAAGCAGTGCAATTACTGCAATAAACCGAATCATGAAGAATCCACATGCCTGAAGAAAAATATCGATCTTATGGCACATGAACTTTAGTAGAACAACCTTGGAAACTTCATTCTAGAGGGAGTCAAGAAGAAGAAGGAAGAATATCCTGCTCTTAAGAAAGGTAATCATCATGCTCTTGTTGCAATTAATGTTGGATTACTGAGA
>SNQJ01S0010981.1:47401-58901 GCA_010110895.2 Picea sitchensis
TCAATTTCATCATCCAAATATGATTTGTAACTCTGTAATAGACCTAGTGTATATGATCACATACCTACAAACCTTCCTTAACTTTAACAACAAGAGACTAGCATTTTCATCAAACTTTACTTTGGTCTCACATGACTAGTTTTGGATTAGTCAACAATCGTAACTTGAAATAATCATAACTATGTACCTGTAATGAATAAAGATATGACAATAGTACACAATGTTCTTTAGTGTGTTTTATGCAATTCCTCCAGGTGTCACTACTTGGAACCTCTCAAAAAAGGATTTATAGCAAAAATGGCATGCTTTGTTGAATTCTGGCTTATTCTAGAGAGCAAACTTGTAGAGAGTGCCCCGCATAGAATATTTGTTGTATGGATCTGAAAATTTTACACAAAATAATACAGACTGTACTCTAACCAACAATTGTTTTCTTACTTAATTTGTATATGTTATGAATAATTTATGACATTTTTACCTGAAACACCTGTTTTAGACTAGTTTTAGGACTAGCCACAAACCCTATTTTCCATGGAGGGTAACCCCAACAATACAATGACCACAAGCTGAAATACGTACCAAAACTACTTGGATATGTTTTCTCAATGGAATATCAATTTCACTATCTGAATCATTCTAGAAAAAAAGTTATCTCAAAAATGCTGAGATGACCTGTAAATAACATACCTTAGAAAGCATCATCAAAATAATTTATCCTCCCTTGAATTTCAACCTTCTTTACTTCACCTTCTCTTTGAAATTCAGCTTAGATATCCTTTGGTTACCTCAGTCACCTGTATATATTCAATATGTTCAAGTGTGATTTGAAATGAGAGAGCCTTGCCTGTTATTTATACTTTCATGTAGCTTCCTCAAGGGGTTACCTTTTAACCATCTTAACCCACTTTCCTTATTTTAGGGTTAACCAACTTCTAACCACTTGTCCAATTAGTAATTTATCCATTAAATTTATTATTTAAATAATTTATTTTTTATCCACTTTGACTTATAGTACACTCATCACTTCACTTTACCTCAAGAGGTTACCTTCTAACCATCTTAAACCACTTTCTTTATTTTAGGGCTAACCCACTTCTAACCACTTGTCAACTTAGTAATTTCTCCATTAATTTTATTATTTAAATAATTTGTTTTGTATTCACTTTGAATTATAGTACACTCATCACTTCACTTTATTATTTACCTTCTAAAAATCTCTTAAATCACTTTGACTTCTTTAACCTTTTGGGGCTTCTAAATGACTCATGAGGGTTCTCCAACTTCACATGGCCATAACTCTCTATCTGTGTGGAGTTATGTGATGTTACACATACCACTGGAAATGGAATTACATGTAGTATCCATATAGAATAGTATTACCTAAAAATAGATCAAAACTCATATTGTTATCCATCAAACAAACTTGGGTCCATTACCCAAACCTGGGTTCTCCAACTTCACATGGCCATAACTCTATAAACGTGAGGGGTTATGTGACGTTCCACATACCACCGGAAATGGAATGACATGTAATACCCATATATAATAGTATTACCTTCAAATATATTAAAACTCATACCATTACACATGAAACAAACTTGGGTCCATTACCCAAACCTTTGTGCTATCGAAATTCGCTACCGGACTTTCTCCAAGGGTTGACAACAATCACTAAGGGTTGAAATCAATCTACAATATCATTATCCAATGGTTGAAATCAATGAAAACCAACAATCCATACCGAATTTCCATCAACTTAAGCCAAGTATCTGACAATATCCCCCTTTGGCATTGATGGAAACACTTATTCAAGATAAAATTTATTCTTATACTCCTCATCAATGTTTCTATCTCTCACCCTTTGACATCAATGACAAAGGGTATCTCCCTTTGGGGCTGCTCCCCCTGACTGAACTCTCCTTGGGGCTGCTCCCCTATCTACATGCCTTTTATTTTTCTTTGTGTTTATAAGCCTATGATTACTCTCTCTCCCTTCATATGAATAATATCTCTCCCTTTGAAAAAGGGTATCACTCTGAATTCATATCGCTCATTCTTCCCTTGTGACAATCACTCCCCTTGGAAACATGCCTCTATGGTCTCTCTCCAAGCATTTACCTTTGCATCTGATAAATATCTCCCCCTTTGTCCTATTTATGGTGCTTCCTCGTGTACATCTAAGACATATAATATAAGAATTCAAAAGCATTCATTTTGGAGTATAAATTACTCCTAGTCTCTGGAGAAGATACTCAAGGGCTTCCCGTGGAAGCAATTTTGTAAATATGTATGCCACTTGTTATTTTGTTCCCACATATTCAACTCTGATGTTCTTCTCTGCAACCTGTTCCCATAGAAAGTGATACTTGATTGGAATGTGATTCGTCTTGAAGTGCATCACCAGGTTCTTTGAGATACTGATGGCACTTGTATTATCACAATAGATTGGAATGGGCTCATCATAATCAACCTGTATATCTGTCAAAGTTTGTTTCATCCATAGAACCTGTGTACAACATGTTACTGCTGCAATATACTCTGCCTTGATTGTAGATAAGGATATTGATGATTGTTTCTTTCTTAGCCAAGATACTAAATACTCACCCAAGTAGAACATTGCTCCACTTATTCTTTGTCAGTCATCAATGCAACCTTCCCAATCTGCATTTGTGTAGGCAATAAGTGATAGATCCTTTCCTTTTGGAAACCATAATCCAAACTCTTCTATTCCTTTGAGATATCTGAAAATCCTCTTCACTGTTAATACATGTGATTCCTTTGTTGCTACTTGAAATTATGCCACCTATCCAATTGCCTGCATTACATTTGGTCTGGATGCTGTCACATATAGTAAGCTACCAATCATTGACCTATATTTCCTCTGGTCTATAGACTTTGAACATCATCTTTGCTCAACTTGCAATTGGTTTTCATAGGAGTGGTAACTGGTTTTCAATCTTCCATTCCGAACCTCTTTAGCATTTCTCTGATATACTTAGTTTGAGAAATAAAAATTCCTTGGTTTGTTTGACATATATGAAGACCCAAAAATAAGGATAGATCTCCAAGTAATGACATTTCAAATTCATTCTGCATATCCTTTGCAGATTTTTTGCTTAACCTGTCATTAGTACTTCCAAAGCAATATCATCAACATAAATTTCAATTAATAAAATATTACCTTGAGTTACCTTGATGTAGAGGTTGTTGTCTGTGCTTCCTTTCCATAGTTCATAGGGGGTTTTATCATTGTTGTTTCTAAGAATTGCTTTGTTTTGAATGTGAACTGATGTATTCACTACATGTGTCCAAAAAATATCGGTCAATATGGAATCCATTAACATTGTTCGAGCCATTTCATGTGTAATTATCATCCATTATGATAATGTTACTTTGTCTCTGAACCAATCTATGAACCAATATATGAATCCATGCTCTCATCCACTATCTTATATCTATCCAAACCTGCTAAGTTTTCTTACGAATCCATCTCTGTCCATACTGTCCAAGACTCTACTTGCACAACTGTCCATAATGATGACCCATTTATCACTATACTATCATGAAGTCTTGATTAATATATCAAATTGTACTTATGCTAACTAACTTCTCTGAATCTGTCTTCTCAAACTCTGCAAGATGCTCGAAGGATGGTTCTTTGGTCTGTCACAACTATCACACAGACTCCTCCTTTATAATATTCATATTACTTGGGAGTCTCTAAGATGGATGGCTCAGAACAATTCATTCTCTGATGTGTATTCATCATCATCTTCATTGGTAGATTCATTATCTCTATGATCTCTGGCTTATTTCTTTCTGTCTGTGAATTCATATTTCACTACAATTCCTGAAAGTACAATCTCTTGAACTTGTTCCTTATTTACCTATCCTTCCTTTCTTTCAGTTATTATCCAAACCTTTCTGTATCTGACATATTTCTTTTTCTCTGTAAATTTTTCTTCATCTCATTTTTTTTCCAATCTTGTGATCTCTAGTACTTGGTATTTGTTCACCTGTTCTTCCTGTTTTCTTATCCATACTTTCTTATATCTGATATTAGTGTTCTCTTTCATGGAATTATCGATCATGCTTCTACAATCACTGGCTATGTCTCCATAGTTATGAAATTTGTAACACTCAATTTTACGTGCGGCCACATAGGCACTTCTTTCTTGAACATTTCTTTTATAATCCCTGCAATCTGTAACCTTATGTTTAAAATTAGTACAATAAAAAAAATGACCATAAAAGAAATTTGCATACCTAGGAGTGAATAATCTTCTTTGTGGTGTAGTCCTTCTAAATTTCTTCCTTGACTCATCATGATCATGATTGAAACTTCTTTTTGGCTTGAACACATATGGTCTTCTTGAAGATGTATCTTCAATAGTTTTCTTAGATCCTGGTTGACCATGTGCTAGTAGGAATAAACCCCCCATGGATACACCAGGGTTTACAATGTAGGTAGATCAATAACCGTTTAAAAGTATTCTAATTCTCTAACTACCCAAAACATATCCCAGATTTATGCAAGAAAAGAAAAATGAGAAGGATCAGGTAACTGTACCTTTACTCCATACCCGGTGATGATCCTCTCACGCTTTAAGGATTCACTGACTGTAAAACTCCTCCCAAGGCTGGCTTGCATTAAAAAACAGACAAATAGAAAGCTACAAGCATACATTTCATACATAAATAAGGGTTAGATGTTATAATAAAAACATAAATCAAATTCAAACATTTGACACATCATGTTTTGGGACAGGAAAAGTACCTCTTTCATTGATAATACAATGATCACTTACAACCACATTCGACTACTCCTCGAACCTGGTTCAGGTTCCTCTTCACCAAAATACAAGTGCACCTCCATGTATCTTTATCCTATCAACCTTCTTCTTGGGAAATGAAATGGGTTCTGATGGAGCAAAAAGGGAAAAATGAGGAATTTTAAGGAAATTCTCACAACAAGGCTGCAAATGCTTGGGGCAAGGAGGGGATGTGAAACGGGTAGAGTTTCACTGTTCTTATGTATATATATGTAATGAGACCTGGACTCCTTCTTTTATATGACAAAAGGATGGTTATTTGGTTGGGTGACGGGCTATAAGCGGTGGATTAGTTGGGAAACTAACCAATAACCTATAATCTCAACGAATTCCTTGCAGCTTTTTAATTTTTGCAACTTTTGCAAGCATACGCGAGATGTAGTGATGCAGTAGGTGTATGTACATAGGTTGTAGTGGTGCAACAAGCATATGTACATGGGCAGTAGTGGAGCATGGCATGCACATCTTCAAAAAATTGGTTTTTTAGAAGAGCAACTCAGTGATGGCTTGGAAAAAAATGCAAGTAAGAGGGCCAAATGCCAAGTATGCATGTGTAGAAAAATTTAGGGTTATAACATATTCCCCCTAATGTATGAGGTAAGAAGAGCATCTGATGGCAGAAATACATTACAATCTTCACCAAGGTACGAAACGAGTGAGCCCGGGACCAGAGTTTGGGAGGTGCCATCTGCAAAAATAACTATTGTCTCTCCGAGGCGGGCATACCCATGCTCGAGATGAGATAAATCATGGATGCCAATCAAATACACTACAGATCCACATGTCATATAACTATATAAAGTGTAGCCGCGAGAAATAAACAACGGATCTACATCTCAAAATCAAAGATATACAAGTATAGTATCCATCTTCAAGAAGCCAATACCACCCGATGGCTGGAGATGAGGTCTTCAGATCTCAAGAAACAACTTCAATATCCTCAATTCTCAAGTAGGAGTACAATGTGAGTGTATGAATTCACTACCCAGAGGTCTTCGATGGCTCGTCGGGAAAAGACAAGAGGATCTCGATGATCATGCATATAACTTCATTGATTTCGAACAAGGACATGATTGGACTTTTGGGATGACCGGGCATGAGGTCAAGAGACAAACTGCAGAAAGGCCGAATCAAGCTGGTTGAAACTTCCCTTGGAAAAGAGCATGAAAGATGATCAGACTTAGGCAACATGAGATTGACATAAGTTCACGATGCAGGAGGCAACACAAACTCTCCATGTGTTTGGAAGAGTAACCAAACGGTGGAGGACACAACTCTGTGTAGAGAGAACAACTTCCTAATATCATATTAGATCCCAAAGATTGACAAACAAATGGAAGGATGTGCTTTGTCCAAGGGTGACCCATTGTGCTGCCAAAAAATAATATATATTTCCCGTCCTCGTTTTTGGGTTTTTTGATTTTTTTGTCTTTTTCAAATTTTTAAAGAGCTCGAAAAAGAATAAAATAATGCTACGTTACAAAAGAGGAGCGAGTGTCACAAGAATACTAGTTCCAAGTGCAAGGAACACACTAATGCTCAGAGCAAGGAGACAGGTGCATGAAAAGGACACTCGGGGAAAATTTCTCCATGGGTCAAGGTGTCAGGTCGCAGAGGCAAAGTGCTACAAGCCTTGCGTATAAGGCATGATTCAAAGGTTTAGTTGAGAGAAACATGGAGCCGACATTAGGCCAAATATGCAAATGTGATTAGAAAGACACAATGGAACCCCCTTCAATGTGATTTTTAACGAGCCCAAAGAAGGTAAGATCGATATTTTTTCATTTTTAGAGAGTCTGAAAAAACATAAAAGAAGACTTTGCTGGGGTACCTTTTTTTGAAAATAGTCTAGTTGGTTCGAAAAAGGGATAAAATTGCACTGAAAAGACATCTATTCAAAACCATTTTAACCAGTGTGACAAAGGCAATATCACTCGACAATATTTTCAATTTTAAGGAGTCTGATAAGAGCTTAACTATGGACTCACAACCTTTTTCTAGATTTAGTCTCCTTAGCCCAAAAAAGTATAAAATTTACTGAGGAAAACTTTCCCGGTGAGACGAATCTCCCGAGGTGTACCTTTTTCCTCCATAATCTACAGGATGGAAAAGGGGGTAAACTCATGCCAGTGGATGTTCTTCTTGACCAATTTAACGAGTGTGAAAGAACAAGGTCACTCGACGATCTTTTCAATTTTAGGGAGTCTGAAAATAGCTTAACTATGGACTCTGTGGGGTTTGTTCTTCTGGACCAATTTAATGAGTGTGAAAGAACAAGGTCACTCGACAATCTTTTCAATTTTAGGGAGTTCTGAAAAGAGTATAACTATGGACTTCGTGGGGGTTCCTTTTTGTAAATTTAGTCCCTCAGGCCCGAAAAGGGTTAAACATATACCTGAGAATACTCTTATAGCAAACCAAAGTTCCTAGAGTATACCTTTGTTCGTAAAATTGAGCATCTGGACATAAAAAGGGGTAAACTACCACCGGACAAACATGCCTTCAAGTTTTAGTTTGGCCAGCGTGAAGGGAAAAAAGATCGCTCGACAATATTTTCATGTTTAGAGAGTCTGAAAAGGGCTTAAAGAAGACTATGAAAGGTTACTTTTTTCAGTTAATCCAGACAAGATTGAAAATCATAAATGTAGTCTCGTCGGATGTTTCTTTCGGATTTAAAAGCGAGCTTAAAAGACAACAAAGCGTGCTCATTTTTGGGAGTCCTGAGGGCGAGGCCAAGAGTGATGATGCATCAGACGAATGAGGCTCAATCTCATAATCACGACAGGACTAACAAGGACTCCTGAGCCTAAATTCATTAGAGACAACATGGATGCCAAAACACAACAAGGATCTATCTAGGGAATCCATGTAAAGGTAGGCTCTACCACCTAATCATGACACTTAGAAAGAAATAAAGATGGTTCTGTGTCACACTTTAGTGGGATCGATCCTATGGAAAAGTGAAAAAGACAATGAGATGCAGAAAGCAGAGGTGGAATCCAACTTATATGCAAAAAGTTGGAAAAACGAATTTTTCCAAAGGACCTTTAAAAGTGACCCATTTCCCAAAAAAGTTACCAAACCAAAAGGTAAAGTTCATCATAACATCCAATAAGAAACTCAAGAACTAAGTTAAATGATTTTCAAGCCAGAAAAAACGATAAAAGGGTTCAAAAAGCGACAAAAAGGGCCAAAAAAGTCTATAAATAGAAGCTAACAACTCATTTTCACCATTGTAATTTGAAAATTAACCAAAAGGCAAAAAGGATCCCTTTGCTAAAAGAGTTGATTCCGAGACCTTAAGAGGATGAAACAAACTTCCACTCGAACCAAATAAGTATAAACTTGTCCCTCTTGCATTTCAATACTTCTTTTATGTATAGTTTTTAGTTTTTGAGGGGGCACGCCCTCTTAAAAAAGGGTGGCCCTACGTGTATGCGGGTTGTCCAAGGAAAACTCCCATATGTACGCAGGAAGAGAATAGTCTACCAGCATACATACGTGACTGTGTCTATTGTTCTCTAAAGATGTCCTAAAAAAACCCTCTATGCATCAGTCGAAGGTAGGTGCTGGCACAAGCATTTTACTTATTGCCTACGTAGGTTCTTACCTTCCGTTTTCAATACCTCATCCTCTAGAGATGCAACACATGTAAAGGAACAACAATCATAAAGGGAAAAACAATTGTTCTATTCAAATGAACGACACTTCCTGTAAAGGTAACAACAATCGTAACAAGGGAACGACAGTCGTTACATTGGGCTGAACTAATGTTGAATTAATTGCATTGTAGTACTTTCCCAACTATCTAATTTTTCAATCCGAGGTTCGTAAACTTATGAAGCACACACAAAGTATATGCATGATTGAAGCGAGACTAATCTAATCTAATGTTTAAGCTATAACTGAAATTGAATCAATAATCTAATGCAGGAAATTGAAACACACGACTTGGAATTGAATTGCTACAACCTACGACTGAAATGAAATTGCGTAAATGAAATTAATCTAGGAATGGAGAACTACATGAAATAAAATCAAATACAACATGTGAAGAGTTGAATGACACAACAACATATGTGAGCTCAACCCAATTAAGAAATCTTACATTACAATAATCAAATCAATCTTCATAACAGAATAATGAAAGCATGGAAACCAAAACTATGAATCGAAGCTAAGAATCCCTTTCTTTCCAATTACAAATCCAAGATTAATCCAAATTTCTACTTGAATCCTAATGACTACTACTACTCAATTATTACTACCCCCTCTTGAAGAGAGAGAAATCTCTTTTATACATGAGAGCCTTGAAGATAAGATAACCATCTCATAATTACAGATCCACTTTTCTCTCAACCTATTTTTCATTATTACAAAATATAATCCCTTTAAATCCTCACACATATCTCTCATATATCTTGGATAAGATATGTTAACCAAATATCCATGATCTTCTCCTTGGAATAAGCTTGAATTATATCCTCAAATATTGAATGGTGGAGGAAGTATTTGAGAAGTCTTTTGGAATTAATCCTTCACAAATTCCTACACATTACAAAGCTCGCACATTTTTGAGATATATATGAAAACATGTTGATTTTCTAATATTTAATCACAGATTCCCTTTTAATACTAAAATGAATAAAGTGGAAAATAATGAGGTGAAACCCAAATATATTTATGAAAATGATATCATGAAAGGTTAATGGGGCGATGAAATGTGAAGAATGATGAAGGAAAGGTGGATGAAAATATGACATATCTGAGCCCCAACATACCCCCCAACTGAACTTGTTGCATGTTCGCATGCAATTGTGCATGGATCTTCTCAAGAAATTTTTGGCATCTGAATTTCAGCTTTGAGTGATGATAATGAATATTTGCAGGATGGGATTTACATGAGTAACAACTTTCATTTTCTTATGGTTGGTTCTTGTGTGACAACCATGAATATAAAGAATGTTGGCTCTTGTGTTAACAACATTCATTTCGTCATTTGTTCTCTTGCTATTATGTTAATAATTTACCCATATTCTTACTAGAAAATATATGCTATCAATGTGCATAAGGAAACGTCATTGAGTATAAGAAAGCCCTTTTTCATATTTGTGAATCATGCCAATATGTATATTAATGCTTATGAAGCAAAGTTCAATAGAGTGTTGTTGGAAATGAAATGTTGGTAAATGGTAAATGAGACGAAAAATGGAATGATGGTACTGGTAAAATTGAATGATGATAGTGAATAAAGTCCCCTACCCACCAATGGATTTGGTTGCATGTTCGCATGCAAATGGGCATGGTTCATAGAAGTGAAAAGGAAAGGGATCTTGGTGAGGGAATTTTCCAAATTATTCATTGCTAGCAGTTGAGTAATTACATGATTAAAGTTTAGAAAATAACATAACTCCACTTACCCAAAATGTTGATGAACTATGCAATAGGAATATGGCTGATGCGGCTACTGGAGCATGGAAGATGTCACTACTGCAGGATCATGTGAAAAGTGTCTGCTGCTATAGCTGCGACTAGTGTCTGCTGGATCAGAGAATGTGAAGTGGAGGAATTTGAATTGCTGCTGAATGAATCATGGAAAAGAGGAAGTACAAAAGTGGACTTGTAGTAATCTCATATAGCTGAAGTCATGCTGCTGTAACTGTTGAGGAAGTCAGGAAAAAATGTATAGTCTTCACGCACTACAACCCGATGGTACAATTCTAATCATGCGAATGGATGTGTCAATGTCGAGCATGAAGAGAAGTCATTGGATTACCAACCATTGATGAATGTCGTTAACCAATGCAAGGCAAACTCACCATTGATGTCAATAAGTGCCAAGGTACCCGAGTACATATTGCGAAGTGTGAATGGATGTGCTGAGGTCGAGCCACTTGCAAGATCTAACGATCAAGGGACATTGATGTATTCCCATGATTGTTAGCAAGAGAACTTGCCATTAAGGCATGAAAGCCTCTAGGTACTCAAAATGAACTCTAGTCTATATCCCATATAAGGTGTTGAGGTCAATGAGACAACACTTGCTGAAAGGTGGGCCTTAAGGAATCCCACATCAGTCAACACGNACGAGTTTGTAAAAATATTGGTAGGACTATAAATGAAAAGATCTCCTCAGCAACAATGTTTAGGGCTAGGAAATAGAGTCATGGAAAGGGAGCTGGATAGTTTTATTGACAAGGAAAAATGAACTGAAAAAAGATAAAGAGATGTATGCGACTCAGAAAGATAGGCGTGTGTGCAATCATGAAGGATAATTCAATGGAAGATGGGCTGCAACATAGGGATGACCAATATGCTTTGAAGGATAAATGAGAAGAAATAACTCATGACACAAAATGGTTTTATGAATGGTCGCTGTGTAACAACAAACATAATGATGTTTGTGATGAGTAACAACTTTGTCAAGCAGTCAACAAAGCATGTCTTTTTCAAAAAATTTGTGATTCTTGAAAATCACTTCAACAACAAAATGCGATCGTCTTCAAACTTGTAAAATCTTAGTACTAATCCTGCATGAAAACTGTGAGAGCTTTGAAAAATATGAAATGCAGAAATACATACGAATGCGATCAAATCAAATTAAAAAACAAAGTACGTTTTACATGTTTCCCTTTGCGCACAAGTTCCGTTGTTGATTGTTGTTGAAG
>SNQJ01S0010981.1:58911-83314 GCA_010110895.2 Picea sitchensis
CTTTTTATTATTATAAATTCTTTTATAATAAAACAAAAAAAAAAAAATTCATGGTTTGTTGTTGATAGATGAAAGTAATGCCTGGTTTAAATCAATACTGGATGTCTAGAAACCTGAGAACTAGATGCTGACATTTCTTCAATCAGTTATTAGCTTGAACGCCTCCCATCGACTTCTACAACCATGAATGCACGTTAAAGATGGTTGCAATTTGAAGGATCTAAGTTCCAAAGTTGTCGAAGATGCATTTTTTCCTGTGTGATTATAATCACAAAACAACCAAGATCACCAAATAATTTGGTTGTGTGACACAACCCCTATAGATATCAATAGGTTCCTTCTTAATATTTTCGATTTGGCTCCGAATTATTTCCGCTCTTTGCCCATTATAAGCGGCAAGATTTCGTTCCAGATTTTCAATTGCTCGTTCAATGCTTTTGATCTTCCGATAGGGCCAGCGATCCATGTCAAATATATGAAAGATCGTCTTCAGAGATGTGGAGATTATTGACAATTTTTTTTTAGTGGCTTCAATTTTCGGAAGATGGAAATACTGTGCAAAGTCAGAGAATTGAAACTGAACTGTTCTTTCCTTTTGTATTACAAGACCAATCTTCGGTGAAGCGTTATCGGTGAAATTCCATGGGTTGAGTGCAGGATTTCCGAATGCTTGGCTATTATTAAAATCCGTTTGCATAGGAAAGTGGTTGGTAAGAGGTCCAAGAAAGCATGGATCAGATACCATGCTCATTCTTTCTCCTGCTAGTGTGTAAACCAAGATACCATGCTCATTCTTTCACAAAAAATGAATGCCGTAAAATGTTGTGAACTGCACAATGATCCCGTGGGGTGTTTTTAAGATCATATACGGGTAGGAAGATATCTTTAGATACCAGAAAATTTTAACCATAAACCTTTCGTTTCCAACCAATATGAATATACTTTTATATAGGCAAAAAAATGAGACCGGGGAGAGCACCGCTAGCTTCAATAAGTTGTTTACCTTGATTTTTCATCAATGAATGTACCAGGTAGACAAAAGGCAATTTACCGCATCCACAAAGCAACGTCAAAGAAAATACTGGGCACATAGGTAGAGGCAATTAATCATGTAGTGAACCTTATATGGGAAATATTTGGCTTGATATAAAATATTTAGATCTCATCTCTCGTGAAATTACAAATTGTTGATGTTTATTTGTTCCATCAAGCTTATGCGGTGGTTTCTGTGCATTTAAGATTCATGATAGTTTGTTTTTTTGCAAGGTTATTTCCAGGCATCTACATGATAAGGAATGAAGGCAAAAACATGGCATTGCTACCACACAAACCATAAATAAACCAGGACGAAGGTAAAAAAAACAAGAAGAGTGCAGCCGTAACACTGTTTCAGCTTGGAGTTTCATTGTGGAAAATCACAAGTCTTATCTTGCAATTGTAGACCTTGTTACTTACTGTTTTATCATTTTAAGAGTTGATTAGTTATGGGCATCTTATGTTCTTATTCATTTATTATTTTTTTCTAACGTACTCATTATTTTCATTTGTAGAAAGAAGCATGCGCAAATTCTTATTTATGTATTTATCTTAAAAAATAAAAAATGATTTTGCAAACTTATTACAAATTTGTGAGCAAATGGAAACAAATTGTCGACGAAAAATAGATTAGGCAATTTTTCCGTCAATCAATTAATTTTCCTGAAATCAATCAGTCATCCTACTTTCTGATCCTCACGATCGCATGAAGCGCGGATGAGAGCATACTTATTCTAATAAATAAAAATAAAAAACTTAAAAAAAACTCCTACCTACATTATGCTAATTAAAAATGAGAGATTAGTTCCGTGTCGTCAAATAACCAATGTAGCCATGCACACAACAATAATAAGAATATGTTATCTTTAAATTTCTCAAATGACAATCGAAAATATGTATGAACGTGTGAAATTAGCGGTTGAAACTATAAATTAAGAAAATAAAAAGAAAAACTAAACGGAACTAACCTAATACTCGCCTGAAACCATCGTTCGATCAGGATTTTGTAGGCACACTTTCCCTTGCTCAGATCATGCTACAGTTCCTCGTTGTCCTCCTCGACCTCCTACTTTCCTAATGGTTCTTCGTTAAATATTCAAGATTCTTCGTATGTTGATTCTTCGTTTTCCTCAGGAGGAGTAAATAAGCTTTCGGCTGCTGTCAAGATCTCCTCTTCCAGAGAAGAGGAGATCCCAAATTTTTCTAGGATCTGAGTGAGTTGCTCCAATCTTAAATTCATTGTTAAACCATCTTGTTAAAGAGATTCTTACAACAACCAAAACTGAAATCTAAATGAAAATAACTTAAATAAAATCACTCTTACTGAAACAAAAAACAATTACTCTTCACAGTTGCGGAAATTAAATGCTCTTGATAGTTGGTAGGGAGAATGAGGAGTCTCCACTGAAGTAGCTTCTATGACCCTTAGAACCAACACATATAGATCACACTTGCAGAAATTAAACACTCTTCCATAAATTGAAATTTGCAGGAATTAAAATTACTCGTGCGGAAATTGAAACTACTCTTGCGGAAATTGAAATTCACACTTAACTAGTTGGCAGGGAGAAAATGAGGAGTATCCACTCAAGTAGCTTCTATGACCCCTTACCAAAACATCTAGATCACACTTGCATGAATTGAAATGGAAAATAAATTGATACCTAAATCCATCGTGCTTCCCCGACAACAACGCCAAAATGTTGGGCTCTAAAGATGTCCTAAAAACAACCTCTATGCATCAGCCAAAGGTAGGAGTTGGAAAAATCATTTTACTCGTTGCCCACGCAGGTTCTCACCTTCCATTTTCAATACCTCATCCTCCAGAGATGCAACACCTATAAAGGAAAAACAATCGTAAATGGAATGACAATTTTTCTATTCAAATGAATGACACTTCCTGTAAATGGAACAACAATCGTAACAAGGGAACGAAAATCGTTACATTGGGCCAAACTAATGTTGAATTAATTTCATTGTAGTAGTTTCCCAACTATCTAATTTGTCAATCCGAGGTCCGCAAACTTACGAAGCACACACAAAGTATATGCAGGATTGAAGCAGGACTAATCTAATCTAATGTTTAAGATACAACTGAAATTGAATCATTAATCTAATGTAGGAAATTGAAACAGATGACTTGGAATTGAATTTCTACAATCTACGACTAAAATGAAATTGCGTAAATGAAATTAATCTAGGAATGGAGAACTACATGAAGGAAAATCAAATACAACATGTGAAGAGTTGAATGACACAACAACATATGTGAGCTCACAACAATTAAGCAATATAACATTACAATAATCAAATCAATATTCATAACAGAATAATGAAACCATGGAAACCAAAACTATGAATCAAAGCTAAGAATCTCTTTCTTTCCAATTACAAATCCAAGATTAATCCAAATTTATACTTGAATCCTAATGACTACTACTACTTAATTATTACTAACCCCTCTTGAAGAGAGAGCACTCTCTTTTATACACGAGAGCCTTGAAGATAAGATAACTATATCATAATTACAGATCCACTTTTCTCTCAACCTATTTTCCATTATTACAAAATATAATCCCTTCAAATCCTCACATATATCTCTCATATATCTTGGATAAGATATGTTAACCAAATATCCATGATCTTCTCCTTGGAATAAGATTGAATTATCTCCTTAAATATTGAATGGTGGAGGAAGTATTCAAGAAGTCTTTTTGAATTAATCCTTCACATATTCCTACACATTACAAAGCTCACACATTTTTGAGATATATATGAAAGCATGTTGATTTTCTAATATTTAATCACAAATTCCCTTTTAATACTAAAATGAATAAAGTGGAAAATAATAAGGTGAAACCCAAATATATTTATGAAAATGATATCATGAAAGGTTAATGGGGCGATGAAATGTGAAGAATGATGAAGGAACGATGGATGAAAATATGACATTTCTGAGCCCCAACATACCCCCCAACTGAACTTGTTGCTTGTCCGCATGCAACTGTGCATGGATCTTCTCAAGAATTGTTTAGCATCTGAATTTTAGCTTTGACTGATGATAATGAATATTTCTAGGATGGGATTTACATGATTAACAACTGCCATTTTCTTATGGTTTTTTCTTGTGTGACAACCATGAATATAAAGAATGTTGGTTCTTGTGTTAACAACATTCATTTCATTATTTGTTCTCTTGCTGTTATGATAATAATTTACCCATATTCTTACTGGAATATATATGCTATCAAAGTGCATAAGGAAACATCACTGAGTATAAGAAATCCCTTTTTCATATTTGTGAATCATGCCAATATGTATATTAATGCTTATGAAGCAAAGTGCAACAGAGTGTCATTGGAAAAAAAATGTTGGTAAATGGTAAATGAGACGAAAAATGGAATGATGGTAGTGGAAAAATGTAGTGATGATAGTGAATAAAGTCCCCTACCCCCAAATTGATTTGGTTGCATGTTCGCATGCAACTGGGCATGGGTCATAGAAGTGAAAAGGAAAGGGAGCTTGGTGAGGGAATTTTCCAAATTATTCATTGCTAGCAGTTGAGGAATTACATGATTAAAGTTTAGAAAATAGCATACCTCCACTTACCCAAAATGTTGATGAACTATGCAATAGGAATATGGTTGATGTGGCTGCTAGATCATGGAAGATGTCACTGCTGTAGGATCATGTGAAAAGTGACTGTTGCTATAGCTGCAACTGCTATCTACTGGATCAAAGAATGTGAAGTGGAGGAATCTAAAATGCTGGTGAATGAGTCATGGAAAAGAAGAAGTATGAAAGTGGAACTGTAGTACTCTTAGATGGTTGAATTCATGCTGCTCTAACTGCTGAGGAAGTCAGAAAAAAGTGTATAGTATTTACCCGCTACAACCCGATGGTAAAATTCTAATCATGTGAATGGATGTGTCGATGTCGAGCATCAAGAGAAGTTATTAGATTACTGGCCATTGGTGAATGTCGTTAACCAATGCGAGGCAAACTCACCATTGATGTCAATGAGTTCCAGGGTACCCGATTACATCTTGCGATGTGCGAATGGATGTGCTGAGGTTTAGCCACTTGCAAGATCTAACAATCAAGGGACTTTGATGTATTCCCATGATTGTCAGCGAGAGAACTTGCCATTAAGGCATGCAAGCCTCTAGGCACTCAAAATGAACTCTAGTCTATATCCCAGATAAGGTGTTGAGGTCGATGGGGAAAGACTTGCTAAAAGGTGGGCCTTAAGGAATCCCACATCAGTCAACGCGAGTTTGTAAAAAGTTTGGTAGGAATATAAATGAAAAGATCTCAGTAGCAACATTGTTTAGGGCTATGCAATAGAGTCATGGAAAGGGAGCTGGATAGTTTTATTTACAAGGAAAAATGAACTGAAAAAAGATAAAGAGATGTATGCGACTCAGAAAGATAGGCATGTGCGAAATCATGAAGGATAATTCAATGCAAGATGGGTTTCAACACAGGGATGACCAATCTTCTTTGAAGGAGAAATGAGAAGAAATAACTCATGATGCAAAATGGTTTTATGAATGGTTGATGTGTAACAACAAACGTCATGATGTTTGTGATGAGTAACAACTCCTTCAAGCAGTCAATAAAGCATGTCTTTTTCAAAAGTTTTGTGATTCTTGAAAATCACTTCAACAAAAAAATGCAATCGTCTTTGAACATATAAAATCTTAGTACTAATCTTGTATGAAAACTGTGAGAGATTTGAAAAATATGAAATGCAAGAATACGTACGAATGCGATCAAATCAAATTAAAAAACAAAGTACGTTTTCCCTGTTGCCCTTTGCATGCAAGTTCTGTTGTTGATTGTTGTTGAAGTGACTTAATGAACCAAGTTAGCATCATTACTCCATTATAGTTTTTGAGGATTGATTGAAATCCATTTGCTAAAGCTTTTTTCTTTTTTTCTTTATTTTATTTTATTTTATGTTATATATATTATTTTTTTATTTTTCTTTTCTTTTTTCTTATTTTTATTTTATTTATGTTATATATATTATTTTTTATTTTTCTTTTTACTAAAACAAAACAACTAAAATAAAGTTATTTTATTATTAGTTTTTTTTTTATAATAAAACAAACAAAAATAAAATTCTTAAAAAAAAATAAAAAACAAACAATTAAAAGAAAATTCGTGGTTTGTCGTTGACAGATGCAAGTAATACCTAGTTTAAATCAATACTGGACGTCTGCAAAACTGAGAACTAGATGCTGACATTTCTTCAATCGATTATTAGCTTGAACGCCTCCCATGGACTTCTACAACCATGAATTCCCATTAAAGCTGGTTGCAATTTTAAGGATCTAAGTTCCAAAGTTGTCGATGATGCATTTTTTCTTGTGTGATGATAATAAAAAAACAACCAAGATCACCAAAGAATTTGGTTGTGTGACACAACCCCTATAGATCTCAGCACGTTCCTTCTTAAGCTTTTAGATTTGGCTCTGAATTATTTCTGCTCTTTGCCCATTATAAGAGACAAGATTTCATTCCAAATTTGTAATTGCTCATTCAATGCTTTTGATCTTCTGATAGGGCCAACGATCCACGTCAAATCTACAACAAATAGTCTTCAGAGATGTGGAGATTATTGACAGTTTTTTTTAGTGGCTTCAATTTCCGAAAGATGGAAATATTGTGCAAAGTCAGAGAATTGAATCTGAACTGTTATTTCCTTCTGTATTGCAAGATCGATCTTCGGTGAAGCGCTATCAGTGAAATTCCATGTGTTGAGTGAAATATTTCCGAATGCTTAGCTATTATTAAAATCTGTTTGTAGAGGAAAGCGGTTGGTAAGAGGTTCAGGAAAGCATGGATCAGATGCCATGCTCATTCCTGCTCCTTCTAGTGTGTAAATCAAGACGCAGTCATGACGAAGCACATAGCCTTCCTTGGCGGGCAACAAGATGTAATGAATCATGTAATGTTTCATGTATTGTTTCTCCAGTTATATTACCCTCTCCATGTATGCACTCCACTGATTTAATAAGGGAAGGTAGGTATCAGTTGGAAAAGAAGGAGATCTCCACCTAAATCTGATCAAATGCTTCCGAAAGGTACTAATCTCAACACTTAGGACGAGGTCTCGTATTAGCCCTATTTTTCATGGTTTTCCCTGGACCTTAGAACATTACGGAGCTCATTCCTTTTCCTTTTAAGCACACTTAGAGACTTGCAGGTAGAATATCGCTTCCCGTGGAGTGCCACAAACTTAATTTTGGAGGCTGACAGTATGGAAATAATATCGCCAATGTTGATTGCCAACCATTATTACAGAACAAAACTGCCAGATAAACGCCAATCAAAGTTAGAATCATTCACATCACACAACCAACTGTAATTATCCCATCTTCAAAATCCATATTGACTGCCATGGAACTATAGACACAGGCCGCTTGAATAAACTCTAATAACCAAATATATATGGGACAGTTAAAATCCTAGTTTTATCTCCTTCAAAGAATCTCATCTTATTAAATATGGAAGAAATAGAATGGCAAGAAGATTGCTGCAACTCAAATTGATACAATCAAATCAGATTTAGTCTTACAACCTCCAGCAGAAAAATCTATTAATGCAGTTGAACGTACAAGTGCATCCCATATCACATAAATTGCGTTAAATGATATTCATTCATTGCTGGAGCTCATGATCACTAAAAATAAGTAACCCTCTCCATCTCTCTTGGTTTGTGTTAACGAATAGTTATCAGAGAACTCACACATAGGCATAATGTAACACCCTATTTCCCCCAGTTTGTAAATATAAATTTATTGGCCAGGAACTATGGAAAAATCAAAGTGTGAATGTTTGATTTGTTGGACCTTTGTATAGAGGTCGATGAATTTAAATCCTATTATTTTAATAGATAATGAAAAACGTGTCGCATGACTACTGAGAAGGGGATGTGCTAAGAGAGACCATGATTTCTAATGAAAAGGTGGTGGAGGGGACCCAGAAGGGTTGCGTTAACCTCTACTGAACCAATACTATGCTGGTTTTAATTGCTTAATATTAGAACAACCCTCGGACCTGAAATGAATTACAATCAAGATGGTAGGTGGGAAGACCCCTTCAAGAGTTAATGAGGGGATGGGGAAGACCGCCCATCTGTAAGGCTTCCATACCTGACTACGGACTAGGGATTCGAGCCACACAAAATCTTGCTGAGGAAGGAAAGAAAGAAAGCGTGGTGTGGGTAGAGGGGGGACTTGCGAAGAATGCAGAGACGGGAGAGAGGAAACTCTCAGGTCTGAGGAAAGATTCAAAGAAAAAAAGTGAGTTCTGATCGTAGGGGAGGGAGACTGAGTCAGGAGAAGGAGAGTAACCTTCATCCTCGTCTATTCCTATATAGGGAGACGAGAGTGACCTTCATCCCTAAGTTTTGTTGAGATAGAAGTGAGAGATTGAATCTCAAATCATCATGGCCTAAGATCGGGGGTGGTCAGTGATAAATCCATTGGGATTGACCGAGCCTATGGTTGGGTGGAAATGAGCACCCCTTTCAACAATTGCATCATGCTATATAGTTCTGATAAGTGTTTTCTTTTATGCCTTGTGCTTTGAATTGGAGATAATGAATGCATGCTTGTATTTATATGCCTAAAATGGTTTTTGTACTAAATGATTAAGTTGGAAGTATGTGTTTGTTCCTTGATAACTTTCATATCTTCTTGATTTCCTTATGCACTAGTTTAATTCCTCAGAAGCACCCTTTGTCCTTGTCTATTCTTGTATCGAGAGGAGAGTAACCTTCGTCCCTAACTTCCGTTGAGCTTGAAGTGATAGATTGAATCTCAAAGAATCCTAGCCTAAGATAGGGGGTGGCCAGTGATAAATCCATTGGGAGTGACTGAGCCAATGGTAGGGTGGAAACAAGCACCCCTTTCAGCAGTTGCATCATGCTATATAGTTCTGATAAGTTTTTTCTTTTATGCCTTGTGCTTTGAATTGGAAATAATGAATGCATCCTTGTATTTATATGACTAAAATGGTTTCTATACTAAATGATTAAGTTATAAGTATGCATTCATTCCTTGATAAATTTCATATCTTCTTGATTTCCTTATGTGCTAGTTTAATTCCTCAGAAGCACTTTCCCAGATAATTTTGTCACTGTCTTAGAGTTGCGTGAGTATTTCCTGATTGCGGAGGTTGAACCCCGCAATCACTGCGAGAATGGAGTCCAATAAGCTCAGGAGGGGTAGTGCATGTATGCACCGAGTCTCTGCAAGGTGGGCAGAGACCGAGACCACCCTAAGTCCTAAAGTTGAGGATTGGACATAAGGAGTGTGCAGAAGAATTATTCCAAGCGTTATGTTCAAGAGAAAGAGTGAAAAACTCTTAAGCCTTTTAGATCCCACAAAGTTCAGGAAGAATAGTGAGGTTTAAGTATCGAAAGGGAATATCCTTTCATTTAGATTATGAATGGATGAGATCCGTTTAGGAGGACCCTAGGTCTGTCGCGACCATTAGATTTGAAGAAGGGGCACTGGCGTTAACGCCTTGAATCCTTTAGTCTTCGCAAGATCGCACATCAGAATATTCGCATGTTGGCGTGACTAAACTCCCGAAACCAAAAATTGTGACGTGATTTGGACTATATATAGAAGGACCTATTAGGACCCTCCTTGACCATCGGATTGGTGAGATCAGGGATTCACACATAGAGAGATTTGCATGTTGGCGCGACTAAACTCCCAAAACCTGAAATTGCAACATGGTATGGATCGTAGATATAAGGATATATAGGGACCCTCCTTGACCGTCAGATTAGAGAGATCAGGGATTTTCACATCAGGAGATTCACACGTTGGCGCGACTAAACTCCCGAAACTCAAAATTGCGACATGATCTGGATCATAGATATAAGGATCTATCAGTACCCTCCTTGACCGTCGGATTGGCGAGATCAAGGATTCACACATCAAGAGATTCACACGTTGGCGCGATTAAAGTCCTGAAACCTGAAATTGTGATGTGATCAAGACCGTAGATCTAAGGACCTATCGGGACCGTCCTTGATCGTCGAATTGGTGAGATCAGGGATTCACACATTGGGAGATTTGAATGTTGGCGTGAACAAAATCCCGAAACCCGAAATTGCAATGTGATCTGGACCGTAGATATAAGGATCTATCATGACCCTCCTTGATCGTCAGATTGGCGATATCGGGGATTCATACGTTGGCGCAAATAAACTCCTGAAACCCAAAATTGCGACGTGATCTAGACCATAGATCTAAGGACCTATCGAGACCCTCCTTGACCATCATATCGGCGAGATCGAGGATTCACACATCGATATATTTACATGTTGGCGCGAGTAAACTTCTGAAACTCGAAGTTGCGATGTGATCTAGACCATTGGATCAAGGAAGGTCATGGAACATCGATCTGACGAGATAAAATTAACGCAAGAGTATGTGGGAATTTGAAATTCCCTAAGAACCAAGCTTAGAAGAGATAAGCACTTTTTAGAAGCGAAGATCTGAATCATCGATTTAGCCTTTATCGTCAAGATCGTGAGATTGACGATCCCGTAACATTGCAAGGACAGGAGCTGTGAGGAGTTTAAGATATTGAGGGTGGACCACAATTTAAAACGTGGTTTCGTCAAGAGGACACATGGAGGTTGTAAGAGCATTGCGGGCCCAAAAGTAGTTTGACTCCAAACCTCTTATGGTCGTGCCCGTGATCGCATGGTCATAACCAAGTTCACATCAAGAGGGGGCTTATCAAACAAAAGGAGCTAACGCCCGACACCCTGAGTTTTGGGAGCAGGGCGGAAGGGAAGGTCGTGGGTGCCCTTAAAACTGCACCAAGAAATTGAAAGGTTCTGTGTTTAACTATAGAACGAGACCATCAAGGTCCCAGAGAATTGTTTGGCTTCAGAATTAGAGATCCTTGACCAGGAGGTCGGACTAGTTCCCTGACCTTCCAAATTAGGAACCATGAATGGAGATTATGTCCTTTAAGAAAAACAAAGCGAAAATTTTTATTCCCCGTCGTGGGTGTGTTACAAATTGGTATCAGAGCATGGTTACAACACTTGGCCTATTTGGGGTTACGGACGAGTATCTTAAAAATTCTATTAGGATTAATTTTAAAGGAGTGACACCCTACCTTGCCTCTTTCTTAAAAGTTTGGTTAAAAAAAAAATGTAATTAAAGAAAAGAGTGAAACTTCCTACTGAGTGTATGCATTTAAGAAATTGAATAGTATGTTGTTCATAAACTGATATAATGTTATCAAACAATAAGTGCTTTTTTCAACACTCGAGCAGTCAGTGAATCATGGGAAAAGTCAAAGACTAAAGGATGGTGACGTGTCATGAAGTGAGGGATGGCTCCCACAATAGAGACAAAGAATCTGACTAAAGGAGGGCGGTGGAAACACCTCCAGATCTGGCTGAAACTATAAGGAGCCTCAGGTCCGAGTTACACAGTTTCAAGGCTAACAACGAGAGATTGATAAAGGAGCAAGAGAAACAAAAAGAAATTAACGCAGTCTTTCTACAGAGCTTATCCAACATACAGAGGCAACTGCAGAATGAACCTGCAACCATTCATGTGGACTGATGACACAAGAAGAGAAGTCAGAGTCCACCTAAGACCTGAAAACATGACTCCATAAGTGACCCCATTGGGAGAAGTACCGTGAAGAAGGTCCAACCTGGAGGCAGGGGACACTCATCAGGAGATTTCTCTGGAAAGGAAGTTGGCAACTCTGAAGGTTCTTCTAGTAGCAGGGCCGACTCAAATTCTCACAGGAAATGAAAGAAGTGGAAGCGTTCCAAAACCCATGGTCCTGAAGATTTCAAGAAAACCAAACCAACCTATTTTGACGAAGATATTAATAAGGGAGAAGAGGCAGAAGCTTGGCTTCTTAGTTTAAAGAAGTATTTCAGAGTCCATGACTACTCTAAAAACTTGAAGGTTCGAATAACCATATTCAACCTGAATGGAAAGGCCTCCATATGGTGGGAAGACCTTAGGAATGTGAAAGGATTCCATGAGAAGGAATTTTCATGGAAACAGTTTGAGAAATACTTCAGGAAGCAATATCTGTCAGAAAAATACATGGATGGGAAAGATAAGGAATTCTATGAGCTCTGGCTGGGGCAGCTCACCATAGATGAATTTTTCAATAAATTCCTTGAACTACTGAGGTATGTACCCTACATAAAATATGTAAAAGAAAAAAATGTAGTAGTTCATTTGTGGGTTACCACAGACCTACAGGGATAGGATTGATTTCGATGAACCAAATACCTTAGAATAAGCTATACAGAAGGTGAGGTATTGTTATGAACAGTTTGGGAGTAAGACAAGACCCCACGAGGACTGGAAGAAGAAGAGTAGTTCAGGATTCCAGAAGAAAAGGTTTAAATCCTCAATATTTAAGAACTATGGAAAAGATTCTAGAGGAATCCTTCCTGCTAGAAGTGTATATCAACAAAATTTTCCCTCTCAAAGTGGAAATAAACCTTTTAAGATAGTCCCAACAAAGACCGATAACCTCAAGAAGGAACCCTTAAAATGCTAGGGTTGTGGAGAAGATCATAAATTGAGGTATTGCCCACACAGACAACAAAACAGTAAGAGAGTCTACAATATCCAAGAAGCTACCACCATCAATCATGTGGCTAGGAGCATGCCACAAATATATGCAGCCTTGGACAATAATCAAGCCGACCACCAAGATTCAGTAGTGGAGCTCGAAGGTATGATCACCAACCATCTAGTTTCTATTTTAATTTACCCAGGTTCTAATTTGAGTTATGTGGCCCCTCAAGCTATTGATAAGTGTAAACTGCAACCAATTAGACATGTTAAACTGTGGTTGGTGCAATTAGCCACTTGGACCAAAAGAAATGTGGCAGAGGCCATACCAGCCTATCAATCCATCATGGGTGGATTGTCCACCCAAGAGACCCTTAACATACTTCCCCTGGGGTCGTATGACTTGTTGATTGGTATGTATTGGTTGGCTGCTTATAAAAATAAAGTGGATTATTATCATAAAACTTTAGAATGTGTAAATGAAGAAGGGATAAAGATGACCCTCTAAGGGATTCATAATCCTATCTCAGTGAGACAAATATTGGCCCTTCAAATGAAGAAGTATTGCAGAAAAGGGTGTTCCATATATGCAATAAAGTTGTTGGAATCCATTGAGGATGACAAACCAAACCTAGAGGACCACCCCATATTAAAAGAATACAAGGACGTGTTCCCCGAAGAAGTACCAGGTCTACCTCCGAGAAGGCATATTGATTTCTCGATAGAGGTTACACCAGGAGAGATACCAACATCTAGAACACCATATAGGATGAGAACACCAGAGTTGGTTGAGCTTAAGCTACAACTAAAGGATATGATGTAGAAAGGCTACATCCGACCCAGTATATCTCCATGGGGAGCACCCGTCTTGTTTGTGAAAAAGAAATATGGCACATTCCAACTGTGTATAGATTACAAACAACTCAATAAGACAACCATAAAGAACAAATACCCCTTACCCAGAATTGATGACTTGTTCGACCAACTGGGAGGTGCTACCATCTTCTCGAAGATTGACTTGAGGTATGGATACCACCAAGTCCGGATTAAGGATGAAGACATCCACAAAAAAACCTTTAGAATGAGGTATGGTCACTATGAATTCATGGAGGTGCCATTTGGGTTAACCAATGCCCCCGCCACTTTTATGTGTTTGATGAATAATGTACTCGGCAAATTTCTAGACAAATTTGTATTGGTTTTCATTGATGGTATCTTAATATACTCCAAGAACAAGTAGGATCATGAAGAACATCTTAGACTCGTACTTCAAGTACTAAGATAGAATCAACTCTACGCTAAGTTTAGCAAGTGAAACTTCTTTCAAAAGAAAGTCCATTACTTAGGCCATGTCATTTCTAAGGAAGGGGTGGCAGTGGACCCCGATAAGATTAGATCTATTATGGAATGGCCTACCCTAAAGGATGTATTAGATATCAAATCTTTCATGGGCTTAGCTGGATACCATAGAAGGTTCATAAAAGGATTTTCCAATATTGGTTGTCCAATCACTACCCTTCAGAAAAAGGGGATCAAATTCATTTGGACATCAAAATGTGAAGAAATATTTCAGGAACTAAAATACCTCCTGACCCATGAACCTGTGCTAAATATTACAGACCCAGATAATGATTTCCTCGTATGTACAAATTCTTGCGAGGAAGGACTCAGAGGAGTCCTTATGCAAGAGGGACATGTAATTTCCTACGCGTCCCAAAAATTAAATGAACATGAGATCAATTATGTGACCCGTGACCTAGAGTTGGATGCCATAGTACATGATTTAAAAATGTGGAGGCACTACCTCCTAGGAAGGAGATTTGTTCTTATGATAGACCATTGTGGGTTGAGGTACATGTTTGATCAACCAAAACTCAATGCTAGACAAGCTAGGTGGATGGATCTCCTAAGTGAATTCGATTTTGAAATCAAACACATAAAAGGAAAGGAAAATAGGTTGGTCGATGCCCTTAGCAGAAGTATAAAAACAATTCATCTGGAAGCAGTAAGCACCTGTGAAACAGATGTCAGGGAAAGAGTAAAAAATGCACAAGAGATAGATTCATTCTTCGAGACCGTGACCTCATACCTAAGAAAAGAGCCTACAGGGCTGAAATATGAAGGCTACCAAATGCTCGAGGAAGGGCTGCTGACTGACAAAAATAGATTGTATATTCCGAACTATGACGACATGAAGAGGTTCATAATGGATGAACTGCATAAGAGACCATATACTGGTCACCCAGGATATTAGAAGATGATCACAACCACTAGGAAACAATTCTATTAGCCTGGGTTAAAGAAAGACATAGCTAACTATCTAGCTAAGTTCCTAGAATTCCAACAAGTTAAGGTAGAGCACTGACATCCAACATGATTATTACAGCCCCTACCAATCCTAAAATGGAAATGGGAAACCATCTCCATGGATTTCATCACCAGATTACCAAATTCGACCAAGAAAAATGATGCCATCATGGTCGTGGTGGAAAAACTGAGTAATTATGCTCATTTCGTTCCTATCAAATCAACTTGCAAGGCCATAGATATTGCCAACATATTCATGAAGGAGATATTTAGACTGCATGGCATGCCCAAGGAAATTGTATCTGACCGAGATACCAAGTTCACTTCAAACTTTTGGAAATCCCTAATGGTCGGTCTGGAGACAAAATTACTATTCAACACATCTTATCACCCTCAAACTGATGGATAGACAGAAAGAGTGAACCAAATAGTAGAGGACATGCTAAGGATTCATGTAATGCACCAGCCTAAGAAGTGGGAAGACTACATACCATAGGTAGAGTTTTCCTACAACAACGGTTATCAGGAATCCTTGAAGATGATCCCTTTTGAAATCCTCTATGGTAGACAGTGCAATATTCCAATCAACTGGAGTAATCCAGTGGAAAAAATTACAATCGGACCCGACATGCTGAAAGAAATGGAACAACAAGTGGCGCAGATAAAGAAAAATCTGAAAATTTCTCATTATTGACAGAAAAGTTACGTCGACAGAAAGAGAACTCCCCAAGACTTCAAAGATGGATACCATGTCTATCTCAGATCTAGACCCAGGAAGAGTTTTCCGAGAATGGAAACCTGTGCCAAGTTGGTACCTCGGTATTGTGGACCCTTTGAAGTCTTAGATAAAGTGGGACATGTAGCCTATAGGATAACACTTTCTCCCACAGTAAAGGCACATAATGTTTTCCATGTTTCATTATTTAAGAAATATGTACATGATGCTAATCATATAATTGAATGGTATGTGATCCAGGTGAAACTGGAGTGAGAATTCCTACCAGAATCCCAATGCATACTAGACAGGAAGGAAACCTCACTCAGGAACTGAACCATTGCATAGGTCAAGGTGCAATGGAAACACTTTGGCCCAGATGAGGCTACGTGGGAAATGGAAGATTCCATGAGACAAGCATATCCGATGTTGGTTACTTCTGTACACACCTATCATGTTGATATATAGAACATCAAGGATGATGATTCATTTAAGGGGGAGGTAATTGTAACACCCTGTTTCCCCCAGTTTGTAAATATAACTTTATTGTCTAGGAACTATGGAAAACTCAAAGTGTGAATGTTTTATTTGGTGGACCTTTGTGTAGAGGTCGATGAATGTAAATCCTTTTATTTTAATAGATAATGGAAAACGTGTCACATGACTACTAAGAAGGGGATGTTCTAAGAGAGACGACGATTTCTAATGAAAAGGTGGTGGAGGGGACCCAGAAGGGTTGCGCTAACCTCCATTGAACCAATACTACGCTGGTTTTAATTGCTCAATATCAGAACAACCCTTTGACCCGAAATGAATTAAAGTTAGGTTGGTAGGTGGGAAGACCCCATCAAGAGTTAATGAGGGGAAGGGGCAGACCACCCATCTGTAAGGCTTCTGGACCTGACCATGGACTGGGGATTCAAGCCACACACAATATTGCTGAGGAAGGCAAGAAAGGAAGAATGGTGTGGGTAGAGGGGGGACCTACGAAGAATGCAGAGATGGGAGAGTGGAAACTCTCGAGTCCAGGGAAAGATTCAAAGCGAAAAAGTGAGTTCTGATTGCAAGGGAGGGAGACTGGGTCAGGAGAAGGAGAGTAGCCTTCGTCCTTGTCTATTCCTGTATAGGGAGAAGGAGAGTAACCTTCGTCCCTAACTTCCATTGAGATGGAAGTGAGAAATTGAATATCAAATCATCGTGGCCTAATCTCAGGGGTGGCTAGTGATAAATCCATTGGGAGTGACTGAGCCTATGGTTGTGTGGAAAAAAGCACCCCTTTCAGCAGTTGCATCATGCTATATAGTTCTGATAAGTGTTTTCTTTTATGCCTTGTGCTTTGAATTGGAAATAATGAATGCATGATTGTATTTATATGCCTAAAATGGTTTATGTACTAAATGATTAAGTTAGAAGTATGCATTCGTTCCTTGAGAGCTTTCATATTTGCTTGATTTCCTTATGCGCTAGTTTAATTCCTCAGAAATTCCTGTATAGGGAGAAGGAGAGTAGCCTTCATCCCTAACTTTCATTGAGCTAGAAGTGAGAGATTGAATCTCAAAGAATCGTGACCTAAGCTCGGGGGTGTCCAATGATAAATCCATTGGGAGGGACTGAGCCTATGGTTGGGTGGAAATGAGCACCCCTTTCAGCAGTTGCATCACACTATATAGTTCTGATAAGTGTTTTCTTTTATTCCTTGTGCTTTGAATTGAAAATAATGAAATCATGCTTGTATTTATATGCCTAAAATGGTTTCTGTACTAAATGATTAAGTTATAAGTATGAATTCCAAAATCATTTGCTGGAGAATCCACATTTGGTGTCATTTTTTCATCGACATTTCGAATCCGAATCGGGATTCATCATCAGGACTAATCGTCAAATGATTTTGAAATTCCTCACCACAGAAATCTGAAAAAAGTATGCATTCGTTCCTTGAGAACTTTCATATTTGCTTGATTTCCTTAAGCACTAATTTAATTCCTCGGAAGCACTTTCCCATAGAATTTCGTCATTGTCCTAGAGTCGCGTGAGTATTTAATGATTGTGGAGGTTGAACCCCACAATCACTGCAAGAACAGAGTCCAATAAGCTTAGGAGGGGTAGTGCATGTATGCATAGAGTCTCTGCAAGGTGGGTAGAGACTGAGACCACCCTAAGTCCTAAAATTGAGGAATGGACGTAAGGAGTGCACGAAAGAATTCTTCCAAGCATTATGTTCAAGAGAAAGAGTGAAAAACTCTTAACCCTTTTAGAGCCCACAAAGCTCAGGAAGAATAGTGAGGTTCAAGTATCGAAAGGGAATATCCTTTCTTTTAGAAGATGAACGGATGAGATCCGTTCGGGAGGACCTTGGGTCTGTCGTGACTATTAGATTTGAAGAAGGGGCGCAGGCATTAACGCCTCAACTCCTTTAGTCTTCACAAGATCGCACATCGGGAGATTCGTATGTTGGCGCGACTAAACCCCCAAAACCTAAAATTGCGATGTGATCTGGACCATAGATATAAGGAACTATTGAGACCCTCCTTTACCGCCGGATTGGCAAGATAGGGGATTCACACATCGAGAGATTCGCATGTTGGCGTGACTAAATTCTTGAAACCCAAAATTGAGATGTGATCTGGACCGTAGATCTAAGGATCTATTGGGACCCTCCTTGACCATCAAATTGGTGAGATCAGGGATTTTCACATCGGGAGATTCAAACGTTGGTGCGACTAAACTCCTTAAACCTAAAATTGTGACATGATCTAGACCGTAGATCTAAGGATCTATCGGGACCCACCTTGACCATCGGATTGGAGAGATCGAGGATTCTCACATCAGGATATTCTCATGTTGGCGTGGTTAAACTCCCAAAACCCGAAATTGCGATGTGATCTAGACTGTAGATATAAGGACCTGTCAGGATTGGCGAGATCGGGGATTCACACATAGGGAGATTCACATGTTGGTGTGACTAAAATCCTAAAACCTGAAATTGCGACGTGATCTGAACCATAGATATAAGGATTTATCGTGACCCTCCTTGACCGTCGTATTGGCAAGATCAGGTATTCACACATCGAGAGATTCACACATTGGCATGACTAAACCCCTGAAACCTGAAATTGAGACGTGATCTAGACTGTAGATCTAAGGACCTATTGGGACCCTCCTTGACCGTCGGATTGGCGAGATCGGGGATTCACACATCAGGAGTTTCACACGTTGGCATGACTAAACTTCCCAAACTTGAAGTTGCGATGTGATCTAGATCATTGGATCAAGGAAGGTCATGGACCATCGATCTGACGTGAACACATTAACGCAAGAGTATGTGGTAATTCAAAATTCCCTAAGAACCAAGCTCAGAGATAAGAAATTTTTAGAAGTGCATATTTGAATCGTCGATTTAGCCATTATCGTCAAGATCATGAGATTGATGATCCTGTAGAATTGCGTGGATAGGAGCTGCAAGGATTTTAAGATATTGAGGGTGAACCGCAATTCAAACCATGGTTTTGTCAAGAGGACATGTGGAGGTTGTAAGAGCACTGTGGGCCCAAAAGTAGTTTGAATCAAAAGCACTTGTGGTCGTGCCCGTGATTGTGTGGTCATTGCCAAGGTCACATGAAGAGGGGGATTATCAAACAAAAGGAGCTAATGCCCGACACCCTGAGTTTTGGCAGCATGGCGAAAGGGAAGGTCGCGGGTGCCCTTAAACCTGCACCAAGAAACCAAAAGGTTCTGTTTTTAACTATATAATGAGACCATCAAGGTCTTAGATAATTGTTTGGCTTTAGAATTAGAGATCCTTGAATAGGAGGTTAAACTAGTTCCCTGACCTTCCAAATTAGGAACCATGAATGGAGATTCTGTCCTTTAAGAAAAACAAAGCGAAATTTTTTATTCCCCGTTGTGGGTGTGTTACACATAGGATGCTGAGATTGCTCCTTAGGTTTAGTGTCATAATTATATGCTATGGTCTTGGACTTCCTCTCTATGGCATTCATCTTTCCGGTTAACACTTTTTTTTTATTTTTTTATACTATCTGTAGAAAAAGTGAATACAACAAATACGCTCATAATGAAGGCCATACAAATTGTTGTGATCTGCACAATGATCCCGTGGGGTGTTTTTAAGATCATCTACGGGTAGGAAGATATATTTAGATACCAAAATTGTTTCTCCATAAACCTTTCATTTCCAACCAATATGAATGTACTTTCAGATAGGAAAAAAAAATGAGACTAGGGAGAGCACCTCTAGCTTCAATAAGTTGTTTACCTTGATTTTTCATCAATGAATGTACCAGGTAGACAAAAGGAAATTTACGACATCCATAAAGCAACGTCAAAGAAAATACTGGGGATAGAGGTAGAGGCAGTTAATCATGCAGTGAACCTCATATGGAAAATATTTGGCTTGATATAAAATATTTAGATCTCGACTATTGTGAAATTGCAAATTGCTGATGTTTATTTGTTCGATCAAGCTTATGCGGTGGTTTCTGTGCATTTAATATTCATGATATTTTGTTTGTTTGCATGGTTATTTCCAGACATCTGTAGGATAGGGAACGAAGGAAAAAACATGGCGTTGATGCCACGCAAACCAAAAATAAACCAAGACGAAGGTAAAAGAAACAAGAAGAGTGCGGTCGTAACACTATTTCATCTTGGAGTTTCATCATGGAAAATCACAACTCTTATCTTGCAATTGCAGACCTTCTTACTCACTGTTTTATCATTTTAAGAGTTGATTAGTTATGGGCCTCTTATATTCTTATTCATTTATTATTTTTTTCTAACGTACTCATTATTTTGATTTGCAAACAGAAGCATGCGCAAATTCTTATTTATGTATTTATCTTAAAAAATAAAAAATGATTTTGCAAACTTATTACAAATTTGTGAGCAAATGGAAACAAACTGTAGACGAAAAATAGATTAGGCAATTTTTCCATCAATCAATTAATTTTCCTGAAATCAATTAGTCCTCCTACTTTCTGATCCTCGCGATCACATGAAGCGTGAAGGGGAGCATACTTATTCTAATAAATAAAAATAAAAAACTTAAAAAAAACTCCTACCTACACTACACTAATTAAAAATGAGAGATTAGTTACGTGTAGTCAAATAACCAATGTAGCCATGCACACATCAGTAATAAGAATATGTTATCTTTCATTTTCTCAAATGACAATCAGAAATATGTATGAATGTGTGAAATTAGTGGTTGAAACTGTAAATTAAGAAAATAAAAAGAAAAACTATACAAAACTAACCTAGTACTCGCTTGAAACTATCGTTCGATCAGGCTTTCGTAGGTGCAATTTGTCTTGCTCAGATCATGTTGCAGCTCCTCATTGTCCTCCTCGACCTCCTTCTCACCTAATGGTTCTTTGTTAAATATGAAAGATTCTTCTTATGTTGATTCTTCGTTCGCCTCAGGAGGAGTAAATAAGCTTTCGCCTGCTGTCAAGATCTCCTTTTCCAGAGAAGAGGAGATCCAGAATTTTGCTAGGATCCGAGTGAGCTGTTTCAAGATTAAATTAATTTTTGAACCATCTTGTTAAATATATTCTTACAACACCCAAAACTGAAATCTAAATGAAAAAAACTTAAATAAAATCACTCTTACTGAAACAGAAAACAATTACTCTTCACAATTGCGGAAATTAAACGCTCTTGATAGTTGGTATGGACAATGAGGAATCTCCAGTGAATTATATTCTATGACCCTTATAACCAACACATGCAGATCAAACTTGCAGAAATTAAACACTCTTGCATAAATTGAAATTTGCAGGAATTAAAATTACTCTTGTGGAAATTAAAACTACTCTTGCGGAAATTGAAATTCACACTTACCTAGTTGGCAGGGAGAACATGAGGAGTCTCCACTCAAGTAGCTGCTATGAACCCTTACCAACATCTAGATATCACTTGCATGAATTGAAATGGAAAATAAACTGATACCTCAATCCATCGTGCTTCCCTAACAACGACGCCAAAATGTTGGGCTCTAAAGATGTCCTGAAAACAACCTCTATGCATCAGCCGAAGGTAGGCACTAGCACAAGCATTTTACTTGTTTCATACATAGGTTCTTACCTTCCATTTTCAATACCTCATCCTCCATAGATGCAACACCTATAAAGGAAAAACAATCGTAAATGGAATGGCAGTTGTTCTATTCAAATGAATGACACTTCCTGTAAAGGGAACATCAATCGTAACAAGGGAATGATAGTCGTTACATTGGGCCGAACTAATGTTGAATTAATTGCATTGTAGTACTTTCCCAACTATCTAATTTGTCAATCTGAGGTTCGTAAACTTATGAAGCACACGCAAAGTATATGCAGGATTGAAGCAGGACTAATATAATATAATGTTTAAGCTATAACTGAAATTGAATCATTAATTTAATGCAGGAAATTGAAACACACGATTTGGAATTGAATTTATACAACCTATGACTGAAATGAAATTGCGTAAATGAAATTAATCTAGGAATGGAGAACTACATGAAGGAAAAAAAAATACAACATGTGAAGAGTTGAATGACACAACAACATATGTGAGCTCACACCAATTAAGAAATCTTACATTACAATAATCAAATCAATCTTCATAACAGAATAATGAAAGCATGGAAACCAAAACTATGAATCAAAGCTAAGAATCCCTTTCTTTCAAATTGCAAATCCAAGATTAATCCAAATTTCTACTTGAATCCTAATGACTACTACTACTCAATTATTACTACCCCCTCTTGAAGAGAGAGCACTCTCTTTTATACATGTCAGCCTTGAAGATAAGATAACCATCTCATAATTACAGATCCACTTTTCTCTCAACCTATTTTCCATTATTACAAAATATAATCCATTCAAATCGTCACACATATCTCTCATATATCTTGGATAAGATATGTTAACCAAATCTCCATGATCTTCTCCTTGGAATAAGCTTGAATTATCTCCTCAAATATTGAATGGTGGAGGAAGTATTCGAGAGGTATTTTTGAATTAATCCTTTACATATTCCTACACATTACAAAGCTCACACATTTTTGAGATATATATGAAAACATGTTAATTTTCTAATATTTAATCACAAATTCCCTTTTAATACTAAAATGAATAAAGTGGAAAATAATAAGGTGAAACCCAAATATATTTATGAAAATTATATCATGAAAGGTTAATGGGGCGATGAAATGTGAAGAATGATGAAGGAAAGGTGGATGAAAATATGACATTTCTGAGCCCCAACAGTGTCCAAGAAAACCCTCGTACACCCTCAAAAGTATGGAAAAAATTAAAAAGCAAGAGGTAACTCCCCCTTGAACTTTCCATGGAATAGGATGTATGTCCACTGGAGGGAGAGGGAACACGAGGAAATTGACATCTTGGTCGATGAGGACCCTCCTGCTATCGCCGCATTGAAACAATGCGAGTTATGGAAGTTCTATCGATGTCCATTCATGAGGGAACAACCCAGGATACTGAATGTCCTGGTGGATTACTGGCACCCTGATACAAAGGCATTCATGATTGAGGGGCAGTCGTTGAATCCAACTACTGAGGACATATATTTCGTACTGGCCTCTCGAGGAGAGGGGAACCAGTCAAATTTCATACATTTCCTCCTGGGCCCTTCAGCATCGTTGATTACATCGGGATGCATTATGAGGCCGACATTGAGAAAGTAGGTTCGCAGGTGCCCATCCACAAGATCACCAACCTATGACTGATGGTGATCATTTTTCTTATTGGGTGGATCACTGTATCCGCAACCCTACACCAGGCTTCCTAGGTGTACATGTATTGTGAAATGCAGTTTCTAGATGCACTAATATTTGAATGGAGCACGACCATGCTTGACTACATGAAGAGGTAGCTCACAGAGCTATGAGAGTGTAGCAAAAAGAACTTCAAGTTTGGTACCATTTTGTGCTCATTCTTCTTTGAGAGGCTACCCAGTCTAAGTCCTAGAGAGACGGTACGAGGACATGTGACCTCCTTCCCAGCAGTGTGTACATGGGCAACATTGCAACCACGACAAGGGGGAGGAAGGACCATAGATGCCTTCGATGAAAATTTCTTCCACTGGTGGGTACTACAGATTTCATTGATAGAGGACTACCCCTATGCTGGAATCAACTTTTCCAGGGATTCATAAATGCCTGTACCTCTTGGAGAGGAGAGAGGAGAGATAAGTACGTGTGTTTTAAGTTATTTATTTTTTAGTTTCTTTTATATATATCATTTTTTTATATGCATCAGAGTATTTGACAACTATGTATTTTTTATGTATAGATGTGGGACCAGTGCGCCCACCAGGCTTCTCGAGGACTAGGCGGTGTCCTCGACCAGAGGTAGTACCAGTAGAAGTCATCGGACCAACAATCGTAGGGGGACCTCCAGCCGGAGAGACTGAGAGATTTTTGAGATGGGTGGAGCATAACCTCACCACACTCACTCGTGCAGTTCCCATGGCCGAGATCGAGGATCTCCCGACATCGATGAAACCTCATGTAGTTGGGGTGCCAAGGAATTGGATCCAACTCTTTCAGTGTTTGGAAAATTCCTTCGTTCACTACAACACGTCCAATATGCCCCGAGCATAGATAGGATGGACTTGTTATCTGCCTAGGGCACTCTTTTTGTATATTTTTGAGGGCATAAGCTCTGTGATGTATACCGGATTATTATTTTTGAGGTGTTTACGCCCACCTATGTACTCTGAC
>SNQJ01S0010981.1:83324-109143 GCA_010110895.2 Picea sitchensis
TTCTGTACATCATTTACAATTGAGCACCAACTCAATGTGAGGCTGCTACCTCTGTTTTACAAGCTGCAACTTGTTTGAGAGCTCCAACTCTCTGGTTTGTCTAGCATCCACTAGAAGGAAGCACCAACTCCCTGAATATTCCAACACCAACTGGATGGAAGCACCAACTTCTTGAATGTTCCTGCACCAACTGGATGGAAGCACCAACTTCTAGTTACACAGGCTCCAACTTGTATAATAGAGAACACTTGTTCTCCCTAACACCACCCTGCCACCCTAGTTTCTCTGGCTGCAACTAGATGGAAGCTACAACTTCCTGTGTTCAAGCTCCCACTTGAACCTCTAAGGAAAATAGTCCTCCCGAGCACCTCCCTTCCACCCTAGCACATCAAATAATGAATACACAGACAACTACACAGATAAATCAGTTCTTACCAGTCTTTTTCTGTTCTATAAGTCTTATCTTCTTCAAACTATTCTGCAATTCTCCTCTTCCTCTGTCTGTTCAGCAAGTCTGCTCTGCATCAACTTTTTCTGTCATTCTGCTTTGCTTCAACTTGCTCTATTATTTTTCTCTGAGTTTTATCTCACTCTGCACATATGCTCAATTTCATATTGCGCATCCTCTCCTTTTTCCTTTCTTACAGTTTCATTTTTTTTTCTCCAGAACAGCCAACTCCATTCGGTCTTTCTCATTTTCTTTTATACACACTACCTTGATGGTTCCACTTCGACTTCCATTAGGCAAACTGAGGACAGATGTCTTAGCAACTGAAAATCATAACTGATTCACAATCAAGAATCCATTTTGTTTAGCAGATTCGTAACTGATGAGTTACTTGTGTGTGAAGAAATAATAAACCTTAGATCTCATTCAATTCTTATCCGCACTGTAGGATGACTTTTTATAAATCTTGCCTTTAAATCAGGTTGAGGCATTTCGACATTCCTTTTCCCAAGTTTCTCGACACTTTTACATCGCGATCTTCGAAACTCCAAAATGGAGTTTATCTGGACTGACTCCTTCTCTTCCCGTGACCAAGGGCTGTGACCAAGGTTTTATGTGAAAGGCGCTTTCGCGATTTCGCATATCGTGAAATCGAGATCCTTGTTGCACTTGTTTCTTTTCCTCTCTATTTCGTGATTCGCGAAACTCCGATATGGGGTGTGATCAACGATCCAGGTTTGATCTTGGCTCAATGGCTGCGATTGAATCGCAATATCATGTATCGCGATTTTGGAAGTCTTGTTGCATTTGTTCACATGCCACTCCATGTTACGATCCCCGAATCTTCGACACGAACTGGAATCAACGGTCCAGAATCTGATCTCCTTTTAACGACTGTGATTGAATCGTGATTTCGCATATCATGAAATCGGGATTTTCGTTGCATTGTGTTCTTTGCATTTTGAAATCGTGATCCCCGAAACTCCAACACAGGCTGTGATCAACGGTCCAGATCTCATTCTCAATTCAATGGCTGCGATTGAATCGCGATATCGCATATCGTGAAATCGGGGTTTTCGTTGCATTGTGTTCTTTGCATTTTGAAATCGCGATCCCCGAAACTTCGACACAGGCTGTGATCAATGGTCCAGATCTCATTCTCGATTCAATGGCTGTGATTGAATCACGATATCGCGTATCGCGAAATCGGGGTTCTTGGTGTCAGGTGACTTTGTCATTTCAAAGTCCCGATCCCCGATACAGACTAGAATTAACGGTCCAGATCAAGGCTTGATCTCACGGCTCAGATTTCATCGCGATTTTGCATATTGTGATTACTCCCACTTCTCCTTGCACTTTAAAGAGCGTGCAGGTTATCCTTGATCCGACGATGGTAGAGCTCTGCACTCAGATCTGACAGCTGTGATATGTCTCCCTCTTCAATGATCAAAGATTCTTCTTCAACCTTTCACTCATTCACTGCTTTCGATCATTCACCTCTCTGAGCTTGTCTTTTGTTTGCCTGTCATCTTCACTGTTTCCATCAATGACAAGCATTGTGTTCGCTGTCTGTTAACTGAATTTTCCAACAGTCTAGGGCAATCTCTCTTCTTGAGGGTTACTCAAGAAGACTGGCCCGCCTCGCTGGACAACAGTTTCTCATTGTGGTTAACATGAGGAATGGTTCGTTTTGGAGGTTGATGCAGGACAATCTTTCCCTCTTGTGGTTAACAGAGGAAATGGTCTGGACAGTCATTCCTTAGGGTTTATACATTCTCTCCAGGGTGCACTTTTATTAGTGTATGAGGAATGGCCCAGGGTGGGGAATGGTCCAGGCTCATCAATCAAGGACAGACATTCCTTAGGGTTTATACATTCTCTCCAGGGTGCACTTTGATTAGTGTAGGAGGAATGGCCCAGGGTGGGGAATGGTCCAGGCTCGTCATTCCTTAGGGTTTATACATTCTCTCCAGGGTGCACTTTGATTAGTGTAGGAAGAATGGCCTAGGGTGGGGAATGGTCCAGGTTCAGAAGACATGACAATTATTCTTTTTTACTTGAGAAGAATAGTCCAAATATCTCATTATTCTACTCTGAGGGTAGATATTCTTTCAGATCTCACATATGTGAGTGAAAGATTGGCCTAGATGATTCAGTTTATATCATAACATTGTTTCTGTGTTGGTCGCTATCATATGTTTGTTATGAAGATTGTATGACAGTAGATGAAGACTATTGTGGTGGATATGTTCTATTGTTCGTGACTATACATTGTTGATCAAGTACTTGTGTGTTACTTGGTGTGGCAGTGTACCATTGGATTGTAGTTATGTACTACTATGGATAGACATAGTTGTGTTCTATTTTTGTTCTAATTGCCTTGAATGCTATCAACAATTTATTGGAAATAATCATCATCCAGACGAATGATGAACAAATATTTTCCAAACAGAAAATGGTTCAGAGCATTTACTCCTCTAGATTATAAGAATGACTCTTGTGTCACTCTATGGTATGAGTGACTTATCTAGCATCATGTCTAATTACTTAGATGAAGTATGGTTTCGAGAGATGATGTAGCTGATGGTGATGGTGATGCTCATGATCTAGTCATGAGATAGTCTAAATGACTATGTTGATGCTACCGGGTAAATGGTATGTTTTTGTGCTCAAGACCATTACTTGTAATACCTCCCTAGCTAGGAAGGAGTGTTAATATTATGGTAGCTGCAGGAGGTATTTACCTCCACGTGTAAACCTGACGAGAATAAAAGACTCCATAAAGCAAGAGAAAACCCTAATGAGTTGGCTAGTAACCCTAGAAGTCTTGTCGGCTCAAGAAGATAATTTATATTAGGTTATTAGCCTCCAAGAGAAGAAGTCGGCCATAAATAATAATAATATACTAAAAAGACATGTACCCAGAAGGAGAAGTCAGCCCCAACAAATCTGGCAGAACCACTATAAATACAGGGTGCTAGTTCTCATTTGACACATCTCAGAATTGCAGAGCAGCAACTGGTGTGGACTGTAATTCCCAGTTTGGTGCACACGTGTGGAGGAGAGCTGCAGGTGCAGCTGCTGCATCAACCAATTTTCAGTGTTGGCTTGGACTATCTCTTGGCTAGGGTTTCGACTATCTGATCAACTATTGTTGGTGCGCTATCCTTGGAGGAAGATGCACTACACCTTGCTTGGCTATCTAGCCTAGGGTTTTCTTTTAGAGTAATTCTCAGTCAAGGTTAAGGTGTTCGGAGGGTGGATTCGGCCTATGGTTGGGTGACAAGGGTATTGTCAATGGTAAAATGAGCACACAATATTCTATATTCTAACAATTTATTCACAGCTTCCACCTGACCATTCGCTTGTGGGTAGTAAGGTGACAAATGCTCTTGCCTCAACCCAAGCTTTGATGTTAACTTGAACATCATTTTTTTCTGGAAGTGACTTCCATGGTCAGTGACAATCTCCTTTGGGATGCTGAACCTTGCTATTATCTGGTTAAAAATGAAGAGAGTTGTTGTTTTTCCATCATTGTTAAACATTGGCATAGCCTCGACGCACTTTGTGAAGTATTCTACCACTACGATGATATAGCGATGCCCCCTAGCTAAAGTTGGGTGGAATGTAGTAAAATCAATCCCCCACTTGGTGAAAGGACCAACAACAATGATGGGAAACATGGGAGTGGGATGTGCCCTCATATTCTAGGAGAAGATTTGACATGGGTGGTACTTCTTGATCGACTCGACACAATCCTTGATTAATGTAGGCCAAAAGTAACCGGCTCATAGAATATTTTGCGTTGTTTACAACCCAGACAAATGACCACCACATGCTCCGGTGTGGAAGTCATTAAGAATGAGTTTCACTTCTTCGTGAATGAGGTATCGACGAAGAATGCAATCTACACCTTGACGATACAAAGTGTCATCGAGTATGAGATAGTTTTGTGCCTGATGTTGTATACGTTGATGCTCATCGCGAGTAACAGAGGCGAGGAAATTCAAAGTCTGGAGATAGACTAGTATATCTCCATACTAGGGGTCTGAAGATACGATCAGAAAAATATCTCCTTTAATAGGTGATTCTTCAAGTGTAACATCACTTGATTCCACTAGAAGTTCTGAAATGAGTTCCGCAAAGACTAGAGACTTTTTGGATTTCACGGAAAAAGAATCCAGGTGAAATTCTTGGAGGATAACAATCCATCTACTGATTTTGCCGCCAATGACGTGTTGTCTTGCGAAGTAGGATATAATGATAGAACCACTGGACAACATGCACTTCTTCCAACACAAGCTTCTCAACATGAGAATAGTTGAGTTCTGGCCCAACCAGGCCTCAACTCAGGTAATAAATCACATGCTCTTCGAGAATATCATCCTCTTAAACCAAGACCATACCGATGGTTGAATCTATAAGGACCAAGTACAATAAGAAATATTTATTATAATTGGGAGGCCAGAGAAAAGGGGAAGACGTGAGGGCACATTTCAACACTTGGAAAGAGCACTGAGCAACTTCGTCCCAGCAGAAAGGGACTCCCTATTTTAGTAAACGCATGAACCCTTTAGTGATCTCGACATAATTTGCGATAAAACGTTGAAGAAAGTTCACTTTCCCCTATAAGATTTGAAGCTGAGGGACTATGAACATGGGAGGAAACTGAACTATTGCCTCAACCTTCAGAGGATCGACCATGATCCCTATTGTCGAAAATATGAAACCTAAAAGACGATGCGATGTTATGCAGAAACTGCATTTTTTAGGATTCAAGTGAATTCGATAGTAGCAACATCATTCGAATATTAGTCAGAGGAGTGTGGGATGATCAGATATCTTACGCGATCGTGATGCTAGATCATCAAGATAAGCCTCAAATATATGTCTAAGGTTGTGGAAATAAAAATACATGGCCCGCTAAAAAGTGGCTCCAACATTCTTCAAGCCAAAACGCATCTCACGATAAGAAAATGTGCCCCACAGACAGATAAAAGTTGTTTTATGCTGGTCTTCGGGTTTGATCTGAATCTGGTTATATCCCAAAAAACCATCCATGAATGAAAATACCTCATATCATGTGCATTCATCAACAATATGATTAATGAATGGGGTGGGGAAATTATCCTTTGGACAGGCCTTGTTCAAGTCACAGAAGTCCACGTACACTCAAATTGTACCTTGTTTTTTTTTAACCAGAAAGCGATTTGACACCCATTGAGTCAACTGAATGGGGTAGATGAAACCAACTTTGAGCAGTTTCTCTACTTCAACCTTAATATATTTTTCTTTCTGAGGATTCATCAGACGAAGTTTCTATTGGAATGACTTGGTGTTAGGATAAGTCGGTATCTCATGTTTGATGATTATTGGATCAATGCCTGGCATTTTCTCGTAAGACTAGGAAAACATGTCGCAAAATTCCTTAAATAAATCTGTGTAGATTCAAATATCTTCAGGGGAGTAGTCCGCTCCAATGAAAACATTCTACATGACGCCAAGGGTTTTGGAGATACTTTCCATATTTCCCTTGATGTAAACTGCGTGCGTATCTAGAGGATTAATAGTACAAGACCTATCTCCAGTCATAGTCAACACAAATTCACCTGCCTCTATGTTTCTTAACTCTGGGAGGAAATAAGATCTGTAATGGAGATCATCCCAGGGTCTGTCTAAACCAACAAATGCCTGTATAATTACCTCATCAGAGGGAAAGACCAAGTATAAATAATCGATAGTGGAAAGGGAACCTTGAGCTCAAATAGGCTCGAGAACTGGATCTCACTCTTGTGCGGGAGTCAGATCACGATCGACCAAAGCTTGTTGGACAATACTATACGCAACTTCTGTCGTGGACAAGAGCATGGCCATGCCAGGATGCCCTATCCCTTCCATCAAGGTCGATGGGGAAGGAAGAGTCCACAGATCATTAAAGTTAGTCATTCAGAATGATGACACTTGAAAAATATCATCCCTAGGCTGGCCGAGGGAAGCCGATATAAACTTGACATCTCTAGAGGGAGGCAGGTAATCGAAAGTACCCATCAAAGGTGGGCACACACCAACCACTACATTGACGACACTGGGATGAGGGTTATCAATAATCGAGACCGTGGATGCCCCCTGTGAAGGTTCATGCCTGGAGAAGGATAATTGGTCAGTGGTTACGATTCGACCCTCAGGTGGAAACAACAAGACCCAAAAATTTTTGGCAACCACTGCATGCATTGCCTAAGTCCAACTCCTTCCTAACGATAATTTGTAGTCGAGAGGCATATTGACCACTTCAACTTCGATGCACATGGTATTCCCTTCTGACTGCATGGGGAAAGAAGGGATGATTCCATGAGGTCTAAAAGAATGACCGTCGAAAGCAGTAAGTAGAGTAGGTGACGGAGACAAAATGGGTTGGCCAATAGACTTCCAACATGCCAACAACATCACGCAAGTTGAGGCACCCTCATCAACCACCGTGCAAAAAATATTATGGGTAAAAGTTTTCATGGTGTAATCCACTACTATATAAAATGCAACGTGGTATGGGAGAGGAGGTTTAAATTCAATCGTATCGAGAACGATCATTCCCGGATTACATGTCTCTACAGATCCCAAGGAAGATAAAAAATCCTTTCTCTGTGAAGGGAAACTCTAGAAGAATTCCAAAGCAGACATCACGCAAGGGGTTTGTGACAAATCCTCCACCACAAAGTAATTCTGGGCGACCCTCGCATTCATATTATGAGAAGATTTATTGAACACCCCTTTTGGGATGCGTGCCATTGTTTCACCCATCATCTTCTCAATCTAGAGACGAACATATGGGTTTATGACTTCTTTACCATTTTTGGTAGATTCTGACATTCTGTAATTGTGTGCCCTAGTTGCTATGTAAGCATCACCTTTCATCATATAAATGTTCGTTGTCAAGGGATTGATATAAGATGTGGGGGGTCCCTAACTACCCCCATCTGCGCTCAATGAGGCTTAAGTCATATTTTTCCCATGTGGAAATGGGTTTGTTAACACAACAGGCTACTGTTTCACCAATAACTTCTGGGCCTCTACAAGTTGAGGGCACAAGTGAGTCGGGTGGTCCTCCGTGCAAAGGTTACACAGATACTTATAATTTCTCTTCTCTGTGTTTCCCCCACCAACATTGTTGTTGGGTTTCTTATCCTCATTACCCTTCTTGTTTCGTTGTTTTTTCTTTCCGTCAAGCTACTGTTTTTCCTTCAGGTTCATTGACTGCACACTATGTACATCTGACATTTGGGTAGGGGGAACAACCGAACCGGAGGTCTAGCTGGACACTATCTATTGTATCGACAATTGTTGCAATTTATTTGATAGTTGATCAATGGATTTTTTTTGTGCTAAACCAACTATACCATCGACATGTGGTCTAGACTTTTGTCTGGCCTTTCCAAGGATGGACCGTGGCGCATCTGGAAAAATATCATAGAGTAAGATAGACTGAGAGTATATCAGTTTGAGTTGTTGCGATCTCATTATCGCCTCCTCCTTTGAAAACACTCCCAAAGTTGCAACGTCCTTGGATAATTGAGGTACCAAAGACTTTAGGAACCACTCTAGAAGGAAAGTCGGTGGGACCTGTACCTTGATCAAGCTCTTCTGATGACGACAGTCTCGGATGTGATCCGAGATATGATCGGCCTTAGTCTACTCAAAATTGGACAACAATTCGGTGTCGACATCGTATCTCATAGGTAGTTGGAAATGGTTTAGGAAAACCATTGCCAAATCACCAAAGTAAGTATAATTGAGCGATCGATTTCGATATACCATTTCACAACACCCACGATAAGAGTGCGTTGAAACAGGTGCAATTCGTCTCACAACGAGTTTGATGAGCACCATAGGTGGAAAGTTGTCACGTGATCACCTGGGTCTTCATCAGGCTTGCCTTCCAATGTCAGAATGTATGAGGGAAACTTAGTCGGCATGGGGGGCCAACACGGATCATGAAAAATCGGGTTGTTAAGAAACCTTGACAAGTCTGGCAGATGTAACATTTCCAGAAATGGTAGTTTGGGCTGGGTAATATTTGCAGGAAAAAGGGAGCCTGGAGTTTGACTGGCACCAGGTTTCCAGGAAAATTTGGGTTGCTGGCCAGGGTTCTGGTAGATACCATGGCCTTGACCTGCATACGGAAACTGCGTTTGCTGGGACATCATCGACTGATTCCCGCAATTGAACGTCAAGAATTGGGTGGGGGTTTCTCCTTGCATTGTGTTCCAAAGATTCTGGAAGGGGTTTTCCCCTATCGTTTCGACGGGCATAGGTACTAAGCCTTGCCCAGGGTTCCATTGACCATGGAAGGGGTTGCCCCTAGTCGGCATCCCTGATGAGGGAACTAATCCCTGCCAAGGGTTCCAAAGTCCTTGTGAGGAGAAAAATCCTATACTTGCCCCCTATGTAGGAATAGTACCTTGCACAGGAATATGTTGTCCAAACCCAGGGTTGCCCCTGGCCGAGATGACAGTTGACGAAAAATCATTATTACCAAATGCATTGAACAAAGATAATGACATGGATCCCACCAACATGGTGTAAGAAGACGGTCCTAGACTGCCTTCTCCAAACAAGCTATAGTTCATGTTCGACCCGACAGGTGGCTAGAAAGCAACGCTGAGCAATGGGGACATAGGAGGTATATGACCCCCACCATAAGGGATAGCATTATAGAAGTCTGAGGTGCCCTCCATGGACCCTTTCAAGGGAGATTTTGAGTTCCCTTCCCCCAGACCCATGGTCTGTAGGGTGGCGTAGGTGAGAACAAAGTTCGTATCAAAGCTGGGCATCCCATATGAAAATGGAGGGCCCATCGCACTCTGTGTGAATGGAGTAGTGGTCGTCGCCGATGACATAATCATACCACTGCCCAAAGTAGAGGTGGTCGAGACCATGGTGGTCTGGACCGACGAAGGTGGGTTAGGAGGCAAAATACCCCATGTGGTGGCAGTCGTTGAGGGAGTGTGAGGACTCCCTGACGAAGTAGCAACATTTGCTTCCATATTTGCTTGTAAGACTATCCAACATTCGTGAGGTGTTACCCTTGGAGGGACAACTTGTACCAAAATTGGTGCTGACAAGTCAGTGATCAAAGGGTTGGATGGCTTAAGAAATTCTGCTCCAAAGTCATAAATAGTAGGTTCCTCTAGATTCGAGTAATCTCCTCTCGGAACTGGCTTGGGCATAGTCTCCTGTGGCCCGATCGTTTCAAATGACCCTTGTTGTTCAAGTCTTCACCGTAATGGTGGCAGTGATGGATCCAATGTAACCGGTGGTAGGCCTTGAAGCCTTCACGACTGATGGAGCTCTTGATCTTCCACTTTGTGAAAAGATCAATGACACAGTAAGGATTTAACTATCATGTAAAACCAAGCACACACTAGAAAATTTCCTACAAGATAAAGCAAGCAAAACACGATCTAGTTGGAAGAACATTTACGCCAGTCAACACCAGAGAAACTTACCGATGAAGTGCAACTTGAACATGGAAGAACCCTCCGAGGTATACTCTACAAAACGTGGCCCAACGTATTCCCTAGGTACCATGGTATACCCCCGCAATCACCTGTGTAAGTCTCTAGAATAAAGGAAACTAAGTTGCTAACTCGTAAACAATCACCAGGAGGGTACAATTGACAGTCAGGTGGACCGCAATGAGCAAGATAACAAGTTTGAAACCTACAGAGGGTATTGAAAGCAAGTGGCCTGGAAGAAAACTAAGGATCTCGAATGGATTCTAGGTCCACGAAGCTCCGTAGGCAAATGAGAACGATAGTATCCCACAACATATCCTCAATATGCGTTCCCCACTACGCTTGGTCAAACTTTGGAGGGGTTATCTCCACTACATTTCCTCACGCGACCTCATGTTTAGCCCCTGTGTTAGAGGGGGGTCTCAGATAACTTTCATGTCACTAGAATTTTACACTCCCTAGCTCTGACTCCAATGTTTTGTTATAAGCCTTGAAGAGTTTCCTCTCCAACCTAATTCAAGGCTCTACCCTAAACTAGTTGATTGACCCTACAAACATAAAAGTCTAATTAATTTTAAATTAGCGTTCTTTTTAATGGCTTGTTTTAACTCAAAGGATATGGTATTGAAACTAGTGATGTGTATGAGAGACAAAAAGAGGAGAAGTAAACGAAACTGAGAGAAAACTCACTTCTAGTTAACAATAAATATTTGCAACTAACTCTTTAAACCAACTTTTCATAACTAACATTTTTTAAGATCTTTAAAAGGAAGACCTAAAATGAAATTTCGCTCGACTACGAGCTACTTAATGTTCTAAGAAATCAATAAAGAGCTTAAAAATTGAACTCTTTTTCCTTTCAAGCAAAATAACTTAACCCTAACTACTTTACCAAACTAAGGAATGGAATATTTTTTATTTTTTTTTGTAAATGCTTTAAACACGAAAAACTTGAAATAAATATTTTTTTTTCTTTTCTTTAAAGAAAACGAAAGGGGAAAAAGAAAATACAAGACAAGACTAAAATTGACCTCTGGCCCACTGCGGATCACAGGGAGTCACTAAATACACCAAACAGGATGATAAAAAACTCAAAGACTCGCCTAAAACTCTTTCGAAGTAAACACAAGAAATGTTGAAAAAGACAAGCAAACTGACATCTAACCCAGGCTTTGACTGTAAAAATAGAGGCACTGGACTTTGTCAAGATGCCCTAAGAAGTTAAAATCTCAATCAAGGAAGAGGTTGAATTCCTCTTCTTAAAAACAGTCCCTTGAACCAGGTACGCTATTGATGCTTAAGAAACCTATGTATGTACACAAACTATCTATAAAGCAGGGCGCGTATGTATGCGTGATGTCCCACAAGAGGGCACATACACCTATGTAATTTCTCAAAAATAAAGGGAACAGACTGACTGACAGGTCAGGGAGAACTAGTATGGAACCAACACATGACCAGAATCCCTTAAAAGACTCAACGGACTCAACAGAAACACAAAAGGTATAAAACCAATCAAAAACCCAAAACAAATCCCCTAAAACCCTAGAGGCTTACCCATTATGTTCATGAGTTCTGCTAGCGGGAAAACCCCCCCCTATGGCTACACCAAGGTTTACAATGTAGGCATATCAATAACCATTTAAAAGTCTCCTACTTATCTAACTACCCCAAATATATCCCAGACTTATGCAAGAAAAGAAAAATGAGAAGGATCAGGTAACTGTACCTTTACTCCGTGTCCGGTGATGATCCTCTCGTGCTTGAAGGCTTTGCTGACTACAAACCTCCTCCCAAGGCTGGTCTGCATTCAAATATAGACAAACAAAAATATACAAGCATACATTTCATACATAAATAAGGGTTAGATGTTAGAATAAAAACATAAATCAAATGCAAATATTTGACACATCATGTTTTTGGACAGGAAAAGTACTTCTTTTATTGATAATACAATGATCACTAACAAGCACAGTCGGCTACTTCTCCTCGAACCCGGTTCAGGATCCTCTTCACCAAGATCCAAGTGCACCTCCGTGTATCTTTCTCCTCTCAACCTTCTTCTTGGGAAATGAAATGGGTTCTGATGGAGGAAAAAGGGAAAAATGAGGATTTCTGAGGCAATTCTCACAACAAGGCTGCAAATGCTTGGGGCAAGGAGGGGATGTGAAACAGACTGAGTTTCACTGTTCTTATGTCTAGATATGGAATGAGACCCCAACACCTCCTTTTATATGACAAAAGGATGGTTTTTCGGTTGGGTGATGGGCTATAGGCAGTGCATTAGTTGCGAAACTACCCAATAGCCCGTAATCTCAACGAATTCCTTGCAACTTTTGCAAGCATACACGGGCTATAGTGATGCAGAAGACATGTATGCAGGTTGTAGTGGTGCAGAAAGCATATGTACACAGGAAGTAGTGGAGCAGGGTACGTACATCTTAAAAAATTTGGTTTTTTAGAAGAGAAACTCAGTGATGGCTTGGAAAAAAATGCAAGCAAGAGGGCCAAATTCCAGGTATGCAAGTGTAGAGCAATTTAGGGTTATAAAAGCATGATTTCTTCCTTTGAGTACTTCTGCATAACTCTTTCTATTTTCTTGATTCTTCTTTTCTATCAACCTAGAGTGATTCTCTTCATTTTCTGTAACTGATATGGATATTTCTGTCTCTTCAACGTTCTTTTCGAGATTGATGATTTTACTTCTGAATGTGACATCTTCTTCTTCAAGTTTCTCAATCTCTTCTTCTTTCTTTAATATCTGAGACTTCATGACTTCTTTTGTTCTCTTCGCTTATTCAAGATGAATTTTTAATGTGACTATTTCTTCTTCAAGTATTTTCTCTTCTTGACCAAACTCTGACTCAAGCTGGTTTAGATCGTTAGTTCTTTCCTTAAGATGATCTGTCAATATATTCTCTCTCATTTTTTCTTCTTCCTTCTGTGCTTCTATGTTGGCTTCCAAACACTTCTTTTGATATTCAAGATTTTGTTCGATCTTTCTGGCTTCTTCTAGCTGAGTTCTTAAGTTCTCTATGACCTGTTGGGATTCTTAAAAAATGTGAACACTTTCCTTTTGCGTCATCAATTCTTTCTTGAGTGACTTGTTTTCTTCTCTTAGTTCATCTAAAGCACTAATCAATTCTGCCTCATAATTGTCTTCTTTTTCAATTTGTTTTTTTTTTCTCATTTCCTTCATGGAATTCTATTTCAATATGTCCACGTTTTTCACAATTAAAGAAAAACAACATACCTCTGGTGATTATGTACTCTTCATCTTCTGAATATGTTTGACATGGTGAACATAATTCTTCTTGATTTGTGTCTGCATCTTCTTTGAAATTTTCTGAATCTGCAATGGGTGAAGAATATATGTCATGTAACTTATCCCAATGTTATTTTGCTGATGAACATTTACTAATCTTTTATCTTACCGGATTAGGTAATCCTTCCCAGATGAAATCGATTGCTATTTTTTTCTTCTTCTTCAATTTCTTCTTGGCTGCAATATTTTCCCTTTTTGAACTATCATATCCTGTAACAATTGATAGAAAAATATAATGTCCCTGTGCCTGTAAAAATACTTTCATCCTTATGCTCCACATCTCATGCCTAAAACCATTCTGACCATTAAACATTGGTACTTCATTCTCAGAATAATCCATGATCTCCTTCTAGTGGTTAAACTGTTTCCTGAAGGAACCGACTTTGATACCAATTGTTGGATGACTGAGAGGGGGGGTGAATCAGTAATAGAGCAATCTAATCCTTTTTAACCATATAATGCAAGTTTTATATCAATGTAGAATTATCATCCAATATTTTCAGAGTAAATAAACAATGAACAAATGAACAATCATACACATACACAGTACACCAATGTTTTTACGTGGAAACCCAAAGACAGATAAAACCACATAATTCTTTTTCTTATATGTCTTGAAGAATTACATTCATTAAAAGCACCAAATTCCTTTGTTTTCTAGCTACAACTGGAAGGAGGATCCAACCCCCTAGCTTCTCAGGCTACAACCTCAAGGAAGCTCCAACTCCCCAATTCTCTGGCTACAACCAGAAGGAGGCTACAACCCCCTATGTTCTCTGGCTACAACCCCCTATGTTCTCTGGCTACAACCGTGAGGTGGATGCAACCACTGTCCTTGCCCCATCCAACCGCCCTAATGTAGAAGTAGAATTATGGAACCACTGTCACACTATCACTATGAGATATACTATTGTAAACCTGTACTAATCAACTTGCACTAATAACCCGAACCATGCATCAACCATGCATCAACCTTTACCTCAACCTGTAATCAACCTATACTATAAACAAGTGCATCAACCATGCACCAACCTGTACCAAAAAACCTATAATCAACCTGTACGATAAACAAGTGCATCAACCATGCACCAACCTGTACTTCAACCTATACCATGAATAAGTGCATCAACCATGCACCAAACCTGGACAAATAACATGTCACAAAAACCTGTCCAAACAACCTATCACAACAACCCGTCTGATCAATCTTATCAACCAAATCAGATCTACTCACCAAGATCAATCACCAAGACAACTCTCAAATATGTGCATCAACCAATCATAACACAACAACTCATGATCATCACCAAGATCAATATGTGCTTCTAATAATATACCAATACAAGTATGCTACATCAACAACTCATGATCACCAAGATCATCAATACAGTTTCTAATAATATACCAATACAAGTATGCTACATCATCCATAAAACCATGTGTCAATACTACTAACAAGTGCCTCCAACCATGTACCTGGCATAAAATTAAGTAATCATGTATCAACTACTATCAACTATGACTTCCACCAATCTGTACCAACATCATCAACTAAACTATACACCCCTAGTGTATGTGCTTAACCAATCCATTTGCCCCTAAACTATGTAAATTCCAACATGTACCTCAAATCCAAAACCCCTCATCAATTTCTATCATCCAAATATGATTTGTAACCTTAATAGACCGTGTATAGTGATCACATACCTACAAACCTTCCTTAACTTTAACAACAAGAGACTAGCATTTCATCAAACTTCTTTACTTTTTAGTCTCACATGACTAGTTTTGATTAGTCAACAACCCTAACTCTCAGTAAAACAATCAAAATTCATAATGAATAAAGATCTAAAAATAATAAAACAATGTTCTTTAGTGTGTTTTTTATAAATTCTCTTAGGTGTCACTAATTTTAACCTCTCATAAAAGGATTTTATAGAAAAAATGGCATACCTTGTTGAATTGCTTTATTCTAGAGAGCAAACTTGTAGAGGGCTCTAACAACAAATATTTTGTTGTATGGATCTTAAAATATTTATACGTAATAATTAGAGACCTGTGTATACCTAAACAACACCTCTTGTGTTCTTACTCTTAATTTGGATCTTTTAAGAAGAATTTATGATGTTTTTCCTCGAAACACCGCTAGACTAGTTTCTTGACTAGCCACAAACTCTATTTTCCAATGTGAGTGTAACCCAAACCAACGACCCACAAGCTGAAATTGTACCACAACTAATTGGATATGTTTTCACATGGCCCATCAATTTCACAAATTGAATCATTCTATAAAAAAAAATTATTAAGTTAAAATGGTGGAGATGGACTCAGAATAACATACCTAAGAAAACATCATCAAAAGAATTTATCCCTCCCTTGAATTTTGGCCTTCTTACTTCACCTTCTTTCCGATTCAACTTAGATACATCCTTTGGTTACCTCAACACCAGATATTCAATATTCTCAAGTGTGATTTGAAAATGAGAGAGCTCTGGCTCTTATTTATATCATCACTCTCATGTAGCTTCCCTCAAGGGATTACCTTTTTAACCATCTTAACCCACTTTCCTCATTTTAGGGTTAACCAACTTCTAACCACTTGTCCAATTAGTAATTTATCCATTAAATTTATTATTTAAATAATTTATTTTGTATCCACTTTGACTTATATTACACTCATCACTTCACTTTACCTCAAGGGGTTACCTTCTAACCATCTTAAACCACTTTCCTTATTTTAGGGTTAACCCACTTCTAACCACTTGTCAAATTAGTAATTTATCCATTAACTTTATTATTTAAATAATTTGTTTTTTATTCACTTTGAATTATAGTATACTTATCACTTCAATTTATTATTTTCCTTCTAAAAATCTCTTAAACCACTTTGACTACTTTGATCTTTTTGGGCTTCTAGATGATTCATGAGGGTTCTCCAACTTCACATAGCCATAACTCTCTAACCGTGAGGAGTTATGTGATGTTACACATACCACTGGAAATGGAATGACATGTACTATCCATATAGAATAATATTTCCCACAAATATATAAAAACTTATACCATTATCCATCAAACAAAGTTGGGTCCATTACCCAAACCTAGGTTCTCCAACTTCACATGCCTAACCGTGAGGAGTTATGTGAAGTTCCACATACCAATGGAAACAGAATGACATGTAATACCCATATAGAATAGTATTACCTTCAAATATATTAAAAATCATACCATTATACATCAAACAAACTTGGGTCCATTACCCAAACCTTTGTGCTACCAGAATTTGCTACCATACTTTCTTCAAGGGTTGAAATCCATCACTAAGGGTTGACATCAATCTACAATATCACTCTATAATGGTTGACATCAATGAAAACCAAAAATCCATACCAATTGTCCATCAACCTAAGCCAACTATCTGATAATTAATTCCTCATCTGATTCATGGATTATAGATTTTGGTGCATCCCATCATATGGCAATGAAAGATGAAGTTTTCTCTTCTTTGAGTCCATGCTCAAGACCCCCTATTCTCATGGGGGATGATACTCCGATAGTAGTAGCAAGAGAGGGGAGAGTGGAACTCCATAATGGTAGTTTTGAGAATGTTTTACATGTTCCAAATCTTTCTATGAATCTTCTCTCGGTTTATCAGATCACTCAGAAAGGTAAAAAGGTTGAATTTACATCAGATTCAATTTCAGTATTTGACATGCATAAATTTTTTGTCATTGCAATTGGTGAGGTGGATCACAAGTCAAGGTTGTATAAATTCACTAAGTTTTCTGACGACGACTCCTCTTTTCTACTTACACATAAGGAGAGTACTTTGCATGCACCTCCAGTGCAACATGCATATACTCTTATGCTTCTATCAGTTACAGACATCAGAGATGAATCAATACACTCAGATTCTGTACATGGAAATAAGCAGGTAGTACATCCAGATAAGAAGACAACGTCGAAGCTTCAACAAATTCCCAAGAGGGAACAATTCACACTTCATGCAACAAGTGTTCTTGCAGGGAATTGATTGGATTCCAGGATGACTCAAACTCATCATGATGAGCCTTCTCATGTACCTTCATCTTCTGAACTTGTGATGCCCATGCATTTATATATGGCTCAATATTCTGATCCGTATCTCTACAGTGAGGCTGTGGGCAATCCATAATGGAAAGAAACCATGCAAAAGGAGTATGACTCACTCTTAAAGAATCAAACTTGGCATCTGGTTCCACTTCCACTAGAAAGGAATATTTTCTAGTGTAGATGGGTCCACATGATCAAGAGGTACAAGTATCGATAGGTTTCCAAAGGACTTCATCAGGTCCATAAATATTTCTACATCTTCACGAAGACTTTCAGTGAGAAGAAGTTTCAAACTTTGCGAGATCGTCTTGCAGTGAAGAACACAATTGCGTAGGAGTTGCCATTTTATTCTTTTGATGCATTGTCTTTTGAGGGGGGGTTTTGTTCCCACATGGTTTTCCCTCTTTCCTAAGTTTTATTGATTGTTCATTAGTTTCACTCTACAGGACTACCTAATATGGCCTAGTAGCTGAGACTCATTTTTTATTCCATAGTGATGTTCAGAGGAGTGTTGAAGAAATTTCTATTTTCAGCACACTAGTTCAGTGGGAGTTAACTGACTAGTTCTATTTTAGACTTTATATTTTATATCATCACTATTATGCTATTATGCATGCATGCATTCTACTATTATGGAATTTTATGTCCTATATATCCGTGTATTCCACTCATTCATTGATCATATTTATCATCATCTATGTATCAATCATCAAATCATTGAAGTAGTGTGAATATATCTTCTCATTCTTCTCATTATTCAATGATACATTGACATGGTATCAGAGCTACACTGCTTGGAGCAAGCCAGACCAGCCAAATAATAAGGAAAATCAGAGTTTCTACGAGAAAAATCTGTGGTCATACCTTTCGACAATGATTTATCCCAAAATATTATATTTTTTAGGAAATCACTCAAGTGAGAAGTAAATTGACCCATTTTGCAAGTGGGTTTTCAACTGTTTGGCGAGATTCCTCATAGTTTGCTCAGAAAGTAAGTCAGAAGATAGTCTACTAAAACTGATATAGATTTTTCACTTAAAGTGCCCTTTCTGCAATGATTTCTTAGTTTTTCACTTGCAGATTGAGAATATATTTTTAGGGGTTCTCATAAATAGTGGGAGAGATGGATATGACACCTATTATACAGTCAAACGTGGTGGTAATTACTCACACCATACAATTATTTTTATTGGAAATCCAAGGAAAAATTCGAACTTAGAAGGAAATGACTGTACAACTTGATGATCGGGACAAAAACAAAATGTACATCAACAATTGAGAAGATGACATAGGTGAATCGAAATAATGAAGCCACAATACTTCTTCTTGAATTGATTTCAATTGATCTATGATTTCATGTTTCCACATGAAAGACTCCAAACAAGATCTAGACCACCTTGGAAAGTTTGTTTGGTGTTGGTCACTATAATTGCTTATTTAACTAAACAAGCAAGTGCTACATAAATTGTCAACCCAGGGAAGTCTGTTTATTTCAAAGGTAATCACACACTATATATGTTCAATCTCAAAAGCAACCTAGAGTTGTAGTAAAAACACATTAATCACACTTTGCCTTGAACAAATTGAAGTTCTAACTTGAATTACAGGAAAGCAATCTACCTATTGCAGAGTTCAGTGTTTAAAGAAATAATTGTCCAAAGAATCCTGGATTACATTAAGAAATAAAAACTTAAGAAAGAAATCTTTTCATGATACTGCAAAAGGAAAGACCAGCTATTCTGTAACAGAGAACAGGACCCTATTCCCCAAGCAAGAATCTTCAACACCTGTTTCTGATCATCACACTTTCATGAACTCATTACTAATTGAAATGATTGACACATACTGAAGGCTAACTATCTCTTTAACAGAGAACAAGATCCTATTCCCCAAGTAGGAATCTTCAACACCTATTTCTGATCATCACACTTTCATGAACTCATTACTGATTGAAATGATTGACACACACTGAAGGTTAACTACCTCTTAACAAAGAACATGACCCTATTCCCCAAGTAGGAATCTTCAACACCTGTCCCTGATTAACACAGTTTCATAAATTCACCAAGAAGGATTTCTAACTAGAATGATTAACAGTTACCTAAGCATGAATCATATGAAAACAATGTAACAATCAGTAAAACAGAGTTTCAGCAAGACAGAGTTCAGTAAAGTAGTGTTTCAACAAAACATAATTTAATCAAAGCATGAACAGAAATAACACTTAATACACTACAAAGCTAGTGGGTGAATCTTGTGAAGAAGTTGGGCCCTCCCTTCTCACAAGATTCCCCTGAAACGAAAGGAACTAGAGAGAAATGCTCAGAACAATCTTTTATTCATCTGTCAAATGTATCATTTTACAATGTCTGAAGTAAAACACATCCCTCTCTGTAAATCCTTTCTTAGCCAAAAAGAAGATCCTATCTAATGATGATTTCCTCTTATTTAAAGAGGAGAATCCCTTCGATACAATTTGATCATCGAATTACATGTACACATCTGAATCTTATTCTTAGTCAGATCAAATCTCTATATAGGAATAGGATATCCTGGTCTTCCGTAACAGAATGTTATTACAATAGTTAAAAAGGTGTTGAGTGAGGTGTTGCTGTTGCGGCTGGAGTAACAACTTCCTTATTTATCTTCTTGCTACTACTATTGTATGTTGATTCAACATCGCAAATCATGGGCTGTTTCAGCAACGGGATTTGCGTTCTGACTGTTTCAGCAACGTGGTCTCACGCAACAACAATGGTTAATTCTGGCTCAAGGTGCGGCTGTTGTGGTCAGTGTAACAACTTTGTGTTGTTGTTTCAGCATTGTATACCACAGAGAGTGTAAAAAATTTTGTGTGAGTTGTTGTTTCAACATCGTAGACCACAGAGAGTGTAGCAACTTCTTCTTGTGTGAGTTGTTGTTTCAACATCGTAGACCACGGAGAGGGTAGCTTCTTCTTCTTGTGTGAGTTGTTATTTCAGCATCGTAGACCACGGAGAGTGTAACAACTTCTTCTGTGTGAGTTGTTGTTTCAGCATCGTAGACCACAGACTGTTTCAACCACAGGGTTTGCATGCTTTGACTATTTAAGCAACAGGCCTCAATGCTAATCTGCAGTTCGAACTGTTTCATCACTTATATATTTCTGATCAACGGTTAAGTACAAGAGTAATGTAAAATTATATGCAAAACATATTAAACATATAGTAAAGAGAAGAGATGTTATATATATTTGGAGAGATAGGGTAAGGTGATAATATAAGTTTAAATGTGAGTGGAAAAAGGATGTAATGGTAGTAAAAAGTGTGAGCAAAAAGGTACATTGTAGGGTCCTAACATCCCCCCCAACTTAAAATGTTGCATGTTCTCAGGCAACTTCAATCTGAATCAGAATCTGGATACCGACTCTGAGCATGCAAGTTACTTAAGGAGCAGCTGTGGAAAGTGTTGTCTGTTGGAGCTCTGAATCCTTGAACGTGTTGTAGCCTTTTCCAAGCTGTTGTTTCGGCCTTCTTGGGAAACTTATAATGAACTTGATATTTCTCTACTGGCATCCATAGGATAGGAAAATGAAACTGATAACCTATCCAACTTTCATCACATTGCTGAACACACTTGATGTAGCTAGGTACCCTGGAGATTGCTATCTCAAGATTAGTGGGGCTAAATGGATTGTGTTCCTGCCTTTTCTTAGTAGATTGTTGCCAAAACATGTTATTTTCTTGTAGGGAAGCAATCTCTGTGGATTTAATGAACTGTTGACAATCCTGAAGCACTGTTGTCTCTAGTTATTGAATGTGTTGAGTCATCCCTGGTTTCTTAAAAAACTAATAATATTCTGTAACAAAGGTGGCAACATTTTGTGGTTCTGGCCGTATCCAGAGAAGGCGGTTATCCTCATTATGCTTGGCAGCTAGGAAGTCATCCTTCCATATAATCTGATTGTGAAGGAAGGAGATGAGTGCCCGAATCTGGATGTCACCGACAAGAGGGTTAAGGTCAAGCTGTCGATTCTCAGGGATGGCCTCATTATGAAAATATACCTCACAGAGGAGGTGTTGATCCATAGCAGAGGCTTATGCAAAAGTCTTAACAAAATCTACTGGATTTAACACTGCATGGGGTCTGCCTTCTTTGATTGATTTAATCTGAAACAATGTAAGTCGTTCCATGAGGAACATAGAGTAATTGCAGGATGGTTTCCTTGCAGCCAACAACTTTTGTGCCAAGTCAAATATCAGGAGAAATCTGCCTTTTAGCTCTTTATTCTGTTTCTTATAGGCACGGGATTCCTGGCGTGTTTGCTCCAAATCTTCCCAGTTTGAATAGATATGGTTTAGCCAGATTAGTCTATGTTCCTGCAGGCTTTTTCCCTGTGTAACAACAGACTCTTTTTTCCATTTGTCAATTATTGCCTGCTCATCCCATGGTTGAGTTTGTGTTTCAGCGTTGCAAGTGGTAGGCTGAGGTAGGGTCTAAGTGGCTTGTTCCACAAAGGTGTGGGTATTGATCTGGCTAGGAGGGGCAGATTCATCAATAGACAATGTTTGTACAACTTTATTAACAAAAACATGGGCTTCAGATTTGAAAATTGTTGTAGGCCAGGGTTTAGTTTTAATTTTGGAAGGTCCTGTTGGTTCTTGTGTAACAACAGGGCGTTCTTATTTGACTGCAAAATTCGTAGGTGCAGGGGAAGCTCGTGGCATTGGAGTTTGAATTACTTTGTAGCCTGCTTGATAGTATATGTCCCCACATTGACTGCACATATACTCTCTACACGGATTCTCTGTTTTATTTTCCTCTGTCATGGTCGCTATGCGAGCTAGGGCGTACAATTTAAGTTCCTTCTCATGGGATTCCTTTGCCATGGCTAGCTCTTGCTTGTAGGCTTCCAAATCAGACCTTAGGAACTCATTTTCTTGTAAGACAGAGGCCATTGTTGGTTATGGCTGAGGGGTGACTGGTTCTTGTGTAGCAGTCACAGCCGCACTAGCTGGTTCTTTTGGAGCAGCTATAGGATCAGCAACTGATTCTTGTGTTTTAGCTTCTTGATGTAAAGAAAGTAATGTTGTAGCACCCTGGGCATCTGATTCCTGTGTCTCGGTAACAAAATCAGCAGCTGGTTCTTGTGTTTCAGCTGTAGTTGGTTCTTGTGTGACAGCTATAGCTGGTTCTTGTGTTTCAGCTACTGAATGAGTAGCTGGTTCTTGTGTTTCCGCTACTTGATGAGTAGTTGGTTCTTGTGTTTCAGCTACTTGATGAGTAGTTGGTTCTTGTGTTTCAACTACTTGATGAGTAGCTGGTTCTTGTGTTTCAGCTACTGAATGAGTAGCTGGTTCTTGTGTTTCAGCTACTAAATGAGTAGCTGGTTCTGGTGTTTCAGCTACTTGATTTGAAAAGGATGATGTTGCAACACACTGTGCCTTTGGTTCTTGTGTTTCAGTCCTCATGGGTGGAGTAGGTAAAGATTCCAGAATTTGGGAGGTTGAAGGTGTACGGGGTTTTAATCGGATGGGTTGGGGGTTTACGGAAGTGGCAGTAGTGGCTGCTCTTGTTGAGGCCCTTATTCGTTTTCTTTGTAAAAAGGGCGGAAAGAAAGGAATTTTCTTTCGTTTGCGTGGGGGATTTTCCTCAATGATGGGACAGGGAGAATTGTCTGGTTCAGAATCATCGCTAAGGATATGAACGACATGAGTGGATGATTCTGGTAAAATGTGGGGCGGGCTTGGTATGGTAGGGGGGTTAATTGTATTGATTGGGTTTGTAGGCGGACTGTTAGGTACTTCCAGAGGGTCTGGATAATTTTGTGGTTGTTGTTCCTGAAGATTTTCAGGAATTTCAATAGCTTCTTGGGGGTCTATGGGTGGGTTGTTTAGTGGAGGGTTTTGTTTGGAAAAACCCTTTTGGATAAGAAGTTGAGCGAGACGATGATGGGTGAGGGAAAGGGCAGGATTTTTAGCCTTTTTACAGTAGTGTGACATATTTTTAAGACATCCGAGCAGATAATAAGGAATGTTTACCAATCTAGCATGCCGTAAATGAGACAATAGGAAAAAATCGTACTGGTAGAATACCTCGTATCATCTTTCACAGGTAAGGTAGTGCTTGACAAATTTTTCAACTTTCGGCCATGGAGGCGACAACGAGCTAAGTCGGACACCCTGGCCTTTAGGTTCAATTTGTTCCTCTGGCAAGAGAAAATCCTGCTGGGCATTAAGAATGATATGTTTGCGGCTGAACCAACGAATGCTATTGGTAGGGAGACCCGAAACCTGTTCTATATCCTTTTCTATAACTGGAATCCGAACCCCTTGAACAATGGAATGATCTTCCTGAAGATTTCGAGCGAATTGAAGAACCTGTTGTCGATCAAATCCCTGGAGCCTCTGAAAATAACCCAGCCATCCTACCTGCAGAAAAATTTGATAGACTTCTGGATATAGTTCTAACAAGGCTGTCATGGCAGGTTCGTGCCATATAATAGGGCCTCCCATAGCTAACCGCTCAGTAAAATGCACCGACAGAGAGTCGAGTAACCGCTTATGTGCAGAGTGAGTTTTTCGGGTGAAGGCATGCAAATGGTAGTGAAACAACGAAAGGATGGTGAAGAAAAAGAGTGACGGTGGTTGATTCATGTGAAATGATGGTATAAGATTTCGATATTTCCCTCCCCTCAAGTACAGCTGAAATTATGATTTTACATGAGTGGTAATAATGAGTTGGAATCTTCTCATTAACTATAGTTCAATTGTATTTACATATAAAGTTTACATACCTCATCTTTACCTTTTGATTCGTACTTCAAACAAAATATAGTGCCTTTCCATAATAGTTCTGCAGTGGCTGGGGCAGAGACTTTTGATTTGTTATAGGAATTGTATCAAGGATTTGTTTACTGGAAGGACAAAATGTAGTATGAGAGCGCAAAAGCTTATTGACAGAGAATGCTGAAAAGTTGGTGTTTCAACAACAGGGAAAGAATAGAGAAATGTTTACTGAAGGGTGATGTTGCATAATACTGCTGAGGAAGTGGTGTTTCAGCCATAGAGAGAAGAGCGAAAAGTTGTTGAACGATGGTGTTTCGGCAATGGGAAAATGTGAAAAATTGCTGAACAATGGTGTTTCAACAATGGGGAAAAATGTGGAAAATTGCGGAACAGGGGTGTTTCAGCAATGGGAAAATGTAGAAAATTGCTGAACAATGGTGTTTCAACAATGGGGAAAATGTGGAAAATTGCGGAACAGGGGTGTTTCAACAATGGGAAAATGTAGAAAATTGCTGAACAATGGTGTTTCAGCAATGGGGAAAATGTAGAAAATTACTGAACAGTGGTGTTTCAGCAATGGGGAAAGAGAAAAAAGTTGTTGAACAGTGGTGTTTCAGCAATGAGGAAATGTGAAAAATTGCTGAACAGTGGTGTTTCAGCAATGGGGGAAAATGTGGAAAATTGTGGAACAGGGGTGTTTCAGCAATGGGAAAATGTAGAAAATTGCTGAATAGTGGTGTTTCAGCAATGGGGAAAATGTAGAAAATTGTTGAACAGTGGTGTTTCAGCAATGGGGAAAGAACAAAAATTTACTGAACAGTGGTGTTTCAGCAATGGGGAAGCTTGGCTCTTCTTGAAGTAAGATCTTCCTTTCTTAGTAGGCCTTTGCTTTGATCGCGAATCTGCGAAAATCAATTGTAACATGTTATTTCTTGACAGGGATTATTAGTAAACGAAATCTAATCTAATGCTAAATAAATTAAATTAAAAAGAATTGATTGCAATGAGGGGTAGGAGGTCCCTCTAAAAAGAGGTAATGAGAGTCTGCCACACATGTGGCCTTAAAATATTCTTTGGAAATAGGGCGCTGGTACAAACGGAGCTGATGACCATTTACAAGTAATGGTGTTTTAGAGTCATCGATTGTGAGGAGCCTTACTGTTCCATTGGGGAAAACAATGTCTACTTCGTAAGGTCCAAGCCATCTTGTACATAGTTTCCCTTGAAATTCTTTAAACCGAGAATCATATAGTAGGGCCCAATTACCTTTTTGGAATTTCTTATGCTTGATAGTTTTGTCATGCCATTTTGATCTTTTCTATTGAATCATAGTTGTCTGATGAATGACATCTAGTATTTTTTCATCCAATTCATTAAGCTGTTGCAACCTGGTTGTCTGTGCATCGGTCAAATCAAGGTTGACAGCTAAAGCAGTCCTTAAGGTTTTGACTTCAAATTCCACTGGAAAGACGACACTTTTTCCATAAACCAATTCATAGGGAGAGAATCCTGTAGTATTTCTCTAGGTAGTTCTATAGGCCCATAATGCTTCAGGGAGCCTGTGAGACCAGTCCTTTCTGTTTTCCTTCACTGTTTTTGTGAGAATGGATTCTATTACTTTATTTGTGCTTTCCACCTGTCCATTGGCTTGGGGGTGGTATGTTGTAGTCATTCTATG
>SNQJ01S0010981.1:109153-133670 GCA_010110895.2 Picea sitchensis
CTCGGGTATCCTGTACAATTTCCTGTTCAAAGTAATAATAACACTACGAGGCCTAGACTCATATACAACATGAATTTTCCATAAATAAGGTTGGCCCAAAATAACATCACAAACTTCGAGAGGAGAAACATCACACAATACCTCATCTTTGAAGGGCTTGATTTTGTATGACAATCGACACTATTGGCTGATGCGAAGATCGCTTCCTTAGCGGAGCCATCCAATGGTGTAGGGTTGTGGGTGTAGTGTTGTCGTTAGGTCCAGTTGCTTGCCAAACTCTGTTGATATGAGGTTCTTCTGGCTACCTCTATCCACGATGAAGTGCATAGAGGTGCCTTTTACCCACATCTGTGAATGGAAGAGGTGTTCTCCTTCTTCTGGCTCATCTGGTTCACTAGGCTGGAGCTTGGTGGTAGCAACGGTGGCACTGGGTTCCATGTCAATGATCCATCTTCCCCTTTTTGGTTCTACCTCAGATTTTGAACCCACATATGATTCAGAGGCTTTCACTTCAGCCACCAGCGATTACTTTGAGCAACAGTCAGCAGTGTTATGCCAAGGGCTCTTATGGAAGTCGCACCACTTCCTGGTATCTTTCTTTGTCTTTTCGGTGTCCTTATTTGCTTGTGGTTTGGATTGGTTCTTCTGATACTGTCCATCTTTTCTCTATCCTTTATTCTATGGGTTGGGGCCACCCTTTCCTGGATTTTGTTGTGAGGGCTTCCCAGGCCCAAATTTCCGCGTCTTTTGTTTGAGATTCTACTCGATTTTGACAACATATCGGTAGGCCATGCCCAAGAATGAGATGTCCAAAAATTCCATTTCATTCTATATGTATCTATGCGAAGTGTTGTGATACTTGAGCACCAGATGTCACTCCAAATCTTTGATACCCAACTTGGTGCGCAAGGTATGAAAGATATTTGTGAAATCTGGCACTGCTTGGTCTCTTTCTTGCCGCAGTGTAGTGCATTTGGTATACAAGTCGTCATAACTTCTGACATGGTAGTATTGTTCCTTAATATCATCCATGAAGGAATCCCAAGTGGTCGTGACTATAAATAATGAGGGTTCCTCTATTTCCTTTTGCTCACAAAAATTTTCCCACCAATCTTTGACATGGGGAACGACTTTGAGGAGCGCAAAAGTAATCTTTTCTCTATTCGAAAAGTTATGGAAATAAACATACCCTTCTATTATATTCAACCACTTGTCTACAACATATGAATCTATCTGACCTTCAAATATACGAATATCAAAGTTTATTTGTACCTTGAAGGGGGTGGCACCTCCACTCAAAGAAGATGTGTCGCATGTTGGTAGCCTTCGAAGGATTTGCACGAAACTATCCATAATCTCGTTCCTTTTTTGCATGAGGGATTCCTCAATCAACAATTTGAAAGGATCTCCTGTCCTATCATCTTTCTTTTCTCCTACCATGAAAGGTCTCTTGGGTGTGCGAGATATTTTTTCCTCAAGAGAAACAAGATCGAGACCCAACTCTTTGTACTCCGACCTTGTTGGGGACATGCATTAAGAAGACAAGGAGCATACCACTCTAATACCATTGATACAGATTTTATGAGAGAATGAAATGACTACATATTATTAACAGGTTCTTAACACAAAATAATAGAGATAAAGTAAAACTAGTTTTCTATTCAATAAGGAAATACGCTAAAACTATAAAATGCAGTGGAAACAAGCTTGTTGAATGGTGGTGGCTTGTCTCTGAGAAGAGATGTGATGACTGCACTCATTCACAAGAAGATGATTACAATGAGTCTTTGAAGGAATTTTTACAATAAACAGGAATGCCAAAACCCTAGACATCCAAAAACCTAACCCTAGGAGATGAAGCGTCAAAAGTCATGTGGGCCCCGTTTGGGTAAGTTAGTACATCAACTTCCTAGGGTTGTAACTTTTGCATATGATCTCAATTTTAGGCGTATGATATCCCATTGAAAAGGTATCATCGAGGAGATTCATTTTGGGGGCTCAATCATGCCTTCATCTATCATTGAGAAGCTCTATCTATAAAAACCTTCATTTAGGCCCTCAAAAAGGCCCTGGAAGTTAAAACTACTAAAAATAGTAAATTTCCAAAATTGTCAAAAAATTGTTTTGAACTAGTTGGAAAAGGTGGGTGGCCACCGATATCCACCCGGATCAATAATTCTAAATAGTTGTACCAACTTATTCTAATAATCTTTGCCAAGCTAGGATGATAATATGTTGTCTATGTTTCCACTTTCCATTCAGGTAGGTATCTCATGTGAACAAATTGGAAGATGCCTAGCATGGATCAATTCCTTTATTCTCTCACACACGAGTAGGAAAAAATCATTCAAATGGGCCTAATCAAGGATCCCAAAGCACATGCAATCACCATGCATGATGGAAAATGATCATTCAAAAAAATAGAAAGGAGAAACAAAATGAGAAGGAGGGATATTCCAAACCCTTTAATGATTCTTCAGGTTCCAAAGACTCTTCATATTCCACAAAGAAGAAGAAGGGAAAACAACGCACTTAATGCAGTAAAATGAATCATTGAGAATCCACATGCACGAAGAACATATCGATCTTATGGAATAGGCACTTCATCACAACAACCTTGGAAACTTTATTCCAGGGGAGTCAAGAAGGAGAAGGAAGAAGATCCTTCTCCTAAGAAAGGTAATGATCATGGTCTTGTTGCAATTAATTCCTCATCTGATTCATGGATTACATATTCTGATGCATCCCATCATATGGCAGGGAAAGATGAAGTTTTCTCTTCTTTGAGCCCATGCTCAATACACCCTATTCTCCTGGGGGATGATACACCAGTAGAAATAGCAAGAGAGGGGAGAGAGGAACTCCATAATGGATGTTTTGAGAATGTTTTACATGTTCTAAAGATTTCTATGAATACGATCTTAGTTTTTCAGATCACTCAGAAAGGTAAAAAGGTTGAATTTACATCAGATTCAGTTTTAGTATTTGGCATGCATGGCAATTCCATCATTGCAATTGGTGAGGTGGATCACAAGTCAAGGTTGTATAAATTCACTAAATTTTCTGACGGTGAATCCTCTTTTCTACTTACACATAAGGAGAGTACTTTGCATGCACCTCCAATGTAATATGCATATACTCTTATGATTCCATCAGTTACAGACATCAAAGATGAATCAATACACTCAGATTATGTACATGGAAATAAGTAGGTAGTATAGCCAGATAAGAAGCCAACGTCGAAGCTTCAGTAGAATCCCAAGAGGGAATAGTTCACACTTCAGGAATCATGTGTTCTTGTAGGGAATCTATTGGATTTGAGGAGGACTCAATCTCATCATGAGGAGCCTTCTCATGTACCTTCATCTTCTGAACTTGTGATGCCCATGCATTTCTATATGGTTCAATATTTTGATCCAAAACTCTACAATGAGGCTGTGGGAAATCCATTATGGAAAACATCCATGAAAAAGGAGTATGACTCACTCCTAAAGAATCAAACTTGGCATTTGGTTCCACTTCCACCAGAAAGAAATAATTTCAGGTGCAGATGGGTCCACAAGATCAAGAGGTAGAAGGCTTGATAGGCTGCCAAAGAATTTCATCAAATCCATAAATATTTCTACATATTCACGAAGACTTTCAGTGAGAATAAGTTTCAGATTTTGCGGGATCGTCTTGCAGTGAAGAACACAGTTATGTAGAAACTACCATTTTCTTCTTTTGATGCATTGTCTTTTGAGTGGGGGTTTTGTTCCCATGTGGTTTTCCCTCTTTCCTCATTTTTATTCAGTGTTCATTAGTTTCATTGTACATGAGTACCTAATATGGCCCAGTAGCTGGGACTCATTTTTATTCCATAGTGATGTTCAGAGGGGTGTTGGAGAAATTTATGTTTTCGACACACTAGTTCAGTGGGAGTTAAATGACTAGTTCTATTTTAGATCATCAGTATTATGTTACTATGCATGCCTACATTCTTCTATTATCTAATTTTATTTCCTATATATCAGTGTATTCCACTCATTCATTGATCATATTGATCATCATCTATGTATCAATCATCAGCTTATTGGAGTAGTGTGAGTACATTTTCTCATTCTTCCATATTGAATCTCTCTTCCTTTCTTGATAAGCTTTGTTTGTAATTTATTTAGATAGATCTATTATGCAAGTTTCTATGAAAAAATGACATGGTACCAGAGCTAAACTACTTGGATCAAGACAGACAAGCCAAAGAATAAGGAAAATTTGAATTTTGGTGAGAAAAATCTGTGGTCTTACATTTTGGCAGTGATTTCTCCCAAAATATTAACTTTTTGAGGAAACAAATCTTGTGAGAAGTAAATCGACCCATTATGCAAGTGGATTTTCAACACTTTGGAAATATTCCTCATTTTTTTTTGCAGAAAGTAAGTAAGAATATCTTCTCCTGAAACTGATAGGATTTTTTGACTTAAAGTGCCCTTTTTGTAGTGATTTCTTAGTTTTTCACTTGCAGATTGAGAGTAAATTTTTAGAGGTTCTTAGAAACAGTGGGAGAGATGGATAGGAAACCTATTATAGAGTAAAACTTAGTGGTAATCCTCACACCATACAATTATTTTTATTGAATGTCCAAGGAAGAATTCCAACTCAGAAGGAAAGGACTGTACAACTTGACGACGGGGACATAAACAAAACCTACATCAATGATTGAGAAGATGATATGGGTGAACCGAAAGGATGAATCCACAAGAATTCTTATTTAATTGATTTCAACTAATCTATGGTTTCATGTTTCCGCATGGAAGAATCCAAACGAGATCTGGACCACCTTGGAATTTTTTTTTGGAAAACAAGATCAGATGAGAGGTCATATGCTTGAGGTAGAGTTGAATACTTTGGATCCTAAAAGTTTTAATAATATACATGATTTATTTACTAAGTTTAAATATTTTATATTTAGTTTAGCTTATTATTGTATTGATAATTCTAAACAAGTGGACCAACTTATTCTAACAATCTTGGCTAATCTAGGACCATAATATGTTGTCTATGTTTCCACTTTCCATTCAGGAAGATATCTCATGGGAACAAATTGGAAGATTCCTACCATGGATCAATTCATTGATTCTCTCACACATGAGAAGGGAAATCTCATTCGGATGGGCCTAATCAAGGATCCAAAATCACATGCACTAACCATGCATGATGGAAAAGGATAATCCAAACAAAACAGAAAGGAGAAACATAACAAAAAGGAGGGGTATTCCAAACCATTTAACGATTCTTTAGGTTCCAAAGACTCTTCAGATTGCAAGAATAAGAAGAAGAATAAGGGAAAGTGGCGTACTTAATGCAATAAACAAAATCATGAAGAATCCACATGGATGAAGAAACATATTGATCTTATGGCACAAACACTTCAGCAGAACAACCATGGAAAATTCATTCCAGAGGGAGTCAAGAAGAAGAAGGAAGAAGATCCTGCTCCTAAGAAAGGTAATGATCATGCTCTTGTTGCAATTAATTCCTCATTTGATTCATGTATTATATATTATGGTGCATCCCATCATATGGCAACGAAAGAGGAAGTTTTCTCTTCTTTGAGTCCATGCTTAAGACCCCCTATTATCATGGGGGATGATACTCCAATAGCAATAGCAAGAGAGGGGAAAGTGGAACTCCATAATGGCAGTTTGAGAATGTTTTACATGTTCCAAAGCTTTCTATGAATCTTCTCTCATTTTATTAGATCACTTAGAAAGGCAAAAAGGTTGAATTTACATCAAATTCAGTTTCAGTATTTGACATGCATGACAATTCCATCATTGCAATTGGTAAGGTGTATCACAAGTCAATTTTGTATAAATTCACTAAGTTTTCTAAGGATGACTCCTCTTTTCTACTTATATATAATGAGAGTACTTTGCATGCACCTCTAGTGCAACATGCATATACTCTTATGCTTCCATCAATTATAGACATCAGAGATGATTTAATACACTCAGATTCTATACATGGAAATAAGCAGGTAGTACATCTAGATAAGAATCCAACGACGAAGATTCAATAGATTCCCAAGAGGGAACAATTCACACTTTAGGCAGTAGGTGTTCTTGCAGGGAATCCATTGGATTTGAGGAGGACTCAATCTCATCATGAGGAGCCTTCTCATGTACCTTCATCGTTGAACCTGCGATGCCCATGCATTTATATATGGTTCAATCTTCTGATCCACAACTCTATAGTGAGGTTGTGGTCAATCCATTATGGAAATAAGCCATGCAAAATGAGTATGACTCACTCCTAAAGAATCATACTTGGCATCTGGTTCCACTTCCACCAGAAAAGAATATTTTCAGGTGCAGATGGGTCCACATGATCAAGAGTATAAGGCACTATAGATTTCCAAAGGACTTCATCAGATCCATAAAGATTTCTACATCTTCATGAAGAATTTCAGTGAGCAGAAGTTTCATACTTTGCGGGATCACCTTGCAGTGAAGAACACAGTTGCGTAGAAGCGACCATTTTCTTCTTTTGATGCATTGTCTTTTGAGGGGGGGTTTTGTTCCCATGTGATTTTCCCTCTTTCCTCATTTTTATTTAGTGTTCATTAGTTGCATTGTACATGAGTACTTAATATCGCCTAGTATTTGGGACTCATTTTTTACTCCATAGTGATGTTCAAGGAGGGTGTTGGAGAAATTTATATTTTCGGTACACTAGTTTAGTGGGAGTTAACTGACTAGTTCTATTTTATATCATCACTATTATGCTATTATGCATGCATGCATTCTGCTATTATCGAACACTATGTCCTATATATGAGTGTATTCCACTCAGTCATTGATCATATTGATCATCATCTATGTATCAATCATCAACTCATTGGAGTAGTGTGAATATATTTTCTCATTTTTCCATATTGAATCTCTCTTCCTTTCTTGATAAGGTTTGTTTTTACTTACTTTAGCTAGATCTCCTATGCAGTTTTTGATGAAACATTGACATATTTAAAATAGGTGCACTAGTATGTAATTCCTTCCAAAAATTAAAATTCTCTTCACACTCTTTTGTCCATTCAAACTTGATTCCATTCTTTTGTAAAAAAGTTATGGGATGAGAAATCTTAGAGAACCTCGCTATAAACCTCCTGTAGTATCCTACTAATCCCATAAAATATTTGATTTTTGGAACATTCCTGGGTGCTGGCCATCCTTTAATGACTTCAATATTTTCTATATCTACTGCTATACATTATTATGAAATAATATGACCCTAATAATGGATTTGTTCTTGGTAAAAATAACACTCACTAATCTTGGCATAAAACTAATGTTCCCTCATCACTTGTAACACCAACCTCAAGTGATGTTCATGCTCTTCCTCAAACTTAGAATAAATAAGTATGTCATCCAAGAACATAATGACGACCTCATCCAGATAATTTATAAAAATGCCATTCATTAAGCACATAAAGATAGTTGGTGCATTGGTTAGTCCAAATGGAACCACTACAAACTCTTAATGTCCATAAATGGTGTTGAGGAAAAGGTATGAATTACCTTACTCAATCATTTTTGAATCTTTCCTGGCTATGACAAGATAGACGACAATATCACCTTGTGCTTTATAGCCTCAAAAATAATTTCCCAATCCGCAAGTATTAATTACAAGGGTTTAGGTTGATTTATTAATGAAAAGAATGTTGCAAAAATAAAATAAAATTTTATTTTCGTATGTAAAATGTATACACATTACAGAATGTAAATATGGAGATCGAAGAGAAATAGTGACCAAGTCATAAAAACACACAAATGAGACAGAATATCAATCTTATTTATTTCATTCCAAGATATCAAAAGATTTTTTCTCTTTACAAAACCCTGTGAGGGCATGGACCAAAGTCTAATTTAGAGATCCCCGATGAATACCATACAAAAGGACTCTCACAAGAAGTAAAAACTAAAATTTATAATCTAGATCAGCTTGCCACAGACTGCTGCCAATTTGACTCTGCAAAATATCATTTATCAGCTATGAAACTTAATCCATAAACAAACAAGTATACACAAACTATCAAGGATGGATCAACACCTCTAAAACAAGCATCTAAATGATTTGGTTCAGTTTTGAACCTTGTTGTCTACAATATGACCCTGCTGTCAAAAAGAGAATTAAGCTTTGAATAAAATCAAGAATGAATGAAAACTGAACTATCTCATGAAATCAAAAGAGAAAACCTTAGTCTTGCTTTCTCCTTCTATTCTCCTCTTGTTCCTCCTTCTCATTTATCTTTTGTGTTTTCCAAATAAGATGAAGTAGTTCAACTACTTTCTTTAGTTAAGTTAGTTTTACTTAACTAATTTAGTTTAGGATAAATAATAATAATAATAATAGTTAAGGGTCTTTAATTAATAATAACTAGGTAGGTGGGACCCCTTGTGACTCTCGTCTTTTCCTTTTTTTTTTCAAATTATAAAATATAACACAAATGGATAATGATTTCAACACATGCCACCCTTGTAACTCCCTTAGATACTTTCAAAAATTGAATATTTAAAAATCAGAAATAATTTAAATCACATCCAAAAATGTATAAATATCCACATAATCCACATTGTCCAAAAAGAGATTTATGTCCAAACTTTCTGTAGACGACTATTTTCATCAACTCAATCATAAAAATGCATAAATTAAAAGCCATACTTGCCACTCTGAGAGGAAATTTTTCTTTTATCACTGTTGTCCCCCTTTGATTTACCGAAAGTAGACCTTGGTTGATTTGAACCTTGAGGATGTATATCACTAATAACATAGGAACAATCATCCTTCATATGAATATGAGAGGACAAATATTTTGAGGAGTCATTTTAAGGAGAGGAAGGGGAGGCAACAAATTTTCCTTTATCTTGCACATGGGGAATATCATTTTTAAGCTTTTTTTCTTGCATGTGAAGATTGGACAAGTGAATCAATAGGGGCAATCTGAGCATTAGGATTTACAGGAAGTGAAGGAGGTAATGAAAAATTGGGCTAGCCACGATGGTGAGAGACAACTGGGTTGAAAACTCTTGCCATCCATCATTTGTAGGGACTTCAGGTTGCATGGATGCATGAGGAGGCACATGAATACCAGGCATGTTCTAATGCTAGAAGAGAGGTCTCTCTAGTCCAGGTTGTACTATTCCTTTCCCAATCTAGTTAAAGAACCCAACATGGAACAACTAGTTCAATTCCTATGGATTAACATCAAAATGAATGGAGAATCTAGGCCTTTCATTCCAGTTTCCTCGACCTCTGTTATTTCATCCATGGCTGCCCCTACTGAAGAAAAAAATCTTTTAGTAGCAGTTCGTCAGTAAATAAGCCCTTAATAAACCATACATGACATTCTTCTTGCATGAATCAATATTTTCCTCAGAAATTGACATGAGATACATGCAAATCCATCCATAACAAACCATTTAATAATTTCTAAGTGAGCAGGGGGTGATAGGATTCATGGGACATATGAAGGGAGTGTAATGAGTGAAAGGTGGTATAATGAGAGGGAATAAATGAATGAATACTTCTCAACAATTAATTAAATAATTTAAGTGTGTAATTAAAAAAACAAAAATATCAGTTGCCAACCATTGATGTGTTATTCCTTTTGTCATTGTTCATAGACCTTTTTAATTTATTTTACAGAAAAGGGATGTCAAAATGAAATTGGGATTATGAGGGGGATACAATGAGAGAAAAGTGGTAGAATGACAAGGACATGATATGGATATTGTTCACATAAAAATAAATAAAACAAATCAATCAAACATATCTCTATTCAGACCTCCACAATTCAACAGTATTCACATTTCAAAACCACCATCTAAACTGTTATTTCCATTACATATTTCTTGTTGGCTTCCAAACAATGATTCATATGCCCAAAAATAATAAATCACAACAGTCTTTGCACCCATATAAACTTTATACAATAACCCTAACAAACATCATGGTCATTTATATGATAAACATAATAACCCTTTGATCCACAACCATTCATATTCCAATGCTAAATCCTTTTCTTTTTAAAACCAAATAGAAATACGCACAATGATTCCAACCATTTATAACCAATTCTTATTTTTTTAAAACCAATAAGAATATGCACAGTGATCCACCACGAGTTGTCCATTATTTACACACTATTTGACACAACCAAACTGGGCGTTAAAACTCATAATCGAGCCCCAATCCATTCACCCATAGTGCTCCATTAAAAATAATAAACATAAGGACTGATTCAAATATCATTTGAATCAAAATAACATACAACTCTTGAGCCCAAACTTCACATAAATCAGCATGTACAGACCTCTTTTAAAACTTCTCAATCGAGAAACAAAACCAACTCGTGCCCACTAGAACAAGCACACATAGTGCTTATTTATCCATGACTAGATTGAAATGATATCAAGATCATATTTAGGGTTTAAACACAACAAATGGGAGTAAGAATAAATGGATTAATCAAAGGATTAAATATTTGAAAACGCAGACAGCTCGCGCCTTATCAAATTTACCACGAACATATAACAAGTATCCATACTCTCTACTATGAGGGTTTAAAAATGACAGTCAACAAGCTTCAACAGAGAACGAGAAGAAGCGAACTCTTAAAAAATACTATAAAATGAATAACCAAGCACAAACCAATGCCCATCCAAAGCATGTATAATGCTTCCATAAACTTCTGGGTGATGTTTAACCTAGTTGTGCAATGATTTCCAAGCAACAACGATAATGAGGGCAATGCCATGATAACTAACAACTCGGTATTTGGCCAATACAAGGAAAGAACTTTAAATAGTTCACATTGCAACCAGAGGATCGAAAAAATATCAACCACAGAGGCGAAAAAAAGGGGTGATAATCTTTAAATACAAAGTCTGGTTGTAATACTTCATGTGCAAGGCTCAGAGCTTGTAAAATAATAATAATCAATTTACACAGAGAAACAAACCCAAAAATCCAAGCCAACTGAGCATGCATCTCTGCTATTTTATCCAATAAACCCATGCACAGATTACACACAACAAGGTGTATCCATTCCTTTTTTTCAAATTCCAACAGTCAGAATATTCACCAGAAGAACCCACAGACATAAAAATAATACAAAGTTCAAATAGCTTGAGAAAAACGTAGACCTCAAGAAATTCTGAGCCAAAAATTGATTCAAAGGGAAGAGTAACCATCATGGATGGAGGAATAAGGAACCCATACGTGGAAAATATTGCACGAGGAAGAGAGTTAGACTGTATGCCTCCTTCACGACCAAAAAACGTGGAGCATTAACAACCACCAGAGCCAAAAACCAAAATGAAAGTATGACTGGGGTGATGGGCTCGAGGGGTGTTTGAGTGACATGCAATAAATTCAGGTGGATTCCCTCTCCAACTTCATTCAATTCAACGTACAAGCTAGCCAATTCAACATAGCACCAAGCATTAATCAACCACATATTTCATTTCCATATCTATTTGCATAGTGCACCACCCTAAGTAATGTCAAACTCTTTTGAAAATAACAATGAGCTATAATGTTACCCCATATGCATCAACATATATCATTTAACAAGGCACATAAGTCTAGTAGCAAAGGTTTGTTGCACCTCTCTTTTGTCACAATTACACATACCATTAGGGCTTGTGTATAGTCCTTTAATTCGAAAAAGCTCCCATATCATTCCTTATCAAGATCATTAAACCAATTAATCCATGTTTAATTGCAATATCAAAACAAAACAGATAATGATCCTTTCATCCATAGGGAAACATTAATATAATTTGTGAATGGTTGTCAAAACCATCCACTGCCATGCAATAATCAACCACCATCTTATGTCACCAAAACGTTTTAAACCATAATTTGAAACATCGAACTGTAGAAGACTATGTTGGTACCATCACAATAGAAAACAAAATATAAGTTAACCATATCCATCATAGTGCCACTAGTCTACAAGGGGGTCCCACCTACTAGTTTATTATTAATATAAATAATTAATATAGATTGGCAATAATTTGTGAGCATAGTATTCATCATTGCATTTTTAGGCATCAACAAACTGGTGACTCCACAGGGAAATCTATTTCCAAGAGATTAAGAACTCAACATGTCTGGTTTCGTAGACTAGGTGAAACATTAGACCAAGGAAATATACATCAGAATAATTATGCAATAGGGGGAAGTGAGGGATTTAAGGGAAAAAATGATTTTGGATTGTGGGAATAACTCATGGAAAGTGTTACGTATGAGGGGCTTATCCCTATATGCATAACATTCTATTAATCATAGTATAACCTTCTTTTCTTTAAGGAGAATTTTTTTTGGTGTCCTCTTTTTGAATCTCGGGGTAGAGGGAAGAAAAGGAAAGCAGAGAATAGGGATGAAAAACCAATTATCCATCTAAAAACAATAATGGAAGTAGATAGAAATTTCAATGATGTCTTCAAGGAGGGACATCATGAAAACTGTGTAAACTGATTGTTATTGATTAACAATACTTGCAGAATAGCATCGCTATGGAAACACTGATACACAATTTTATTTCTAACAAGAAAATAAGTCAATAAAAGAAATAAAACAATAGAAATGAAACAACGGAAAGAAATAATCAGCAAAGCAAAATTAAAGCAATGAAACAAAACTATAATACATAAGTAATTCCATACATCATTTTATCTTTCAAGATGGTTCCACATAGTGTTTCAAGTTGGAACCGTTGGTGCTATAAGAAAATAATCACTCTTCCAAGTCTTTTAGAATATAAGAATTTGTGCCCAAGACAAAAATGATTTTAAAAGGACCCAACCATAACTTTTGAAACTTTGAATGCCTTCCTCTATTAGCATGAGATGAATTCTACATCAAGACTTTCTCATTGACCTTAAATATGACAAATGTTGCACTTTTATTGAAATATTTCTTTACAGTTTGTTGTCTTTTCTTTATGTTATCCAAGGAAAACGTCCTTTGTTCCTATAAAGCCAATAATGAATTTATCCTTTGAGGGATATTAGAAGAATTCAATTCTTCAATCTGTAGCATCAACCGTAGAGAAGAAAGTTCCATCTCGGTAGGAAGAATTGCTTCTTTACCATAAACAAGTTGAAAAGGGGTGCAACCTGTGCTCACCTTGGTAGTAGTGTGATCTTACCAAAGGGTGTAAGTGAGGAGAGTGTGCCACTGAAGAGGATTATCTTCAATGAGACTCTTGATAATTCTAACAAGATTTTTGTTAGTAGATTTAGATTGCCCATTTCCTTGAGGGTAATAAGCTGATGAGGTAAATTGTTTAGCTCCCAGTTTAGCTAGAAACTGAGTCAGCTTAGCATAAATAAAAGCGAGACCATTGTTTGTAATAATTTATAAAGGAAGGACAAATTTGGAAAAAATATTAGTTTCAAGGAAAGAAATAACCTGCTCATCCTGTGAATTCTTAAGTGGGACAACTTCAGTCCATTTCATAAAATAATCTATGGTTGTCAATATGAAAACTTGCCCTGTTGAATATGGAGGATTAATAGGACCGATAAAGTCCAGACCCCATTTTGAAAAAGAAAAGTCAGGGAGGACAGGTTGTAAAGGCATGATAGAAATACATTCTTTCCCGACAAACTTCTGGCACTTGTCACAAGATCTTGAAAAGTTATAAGAATCTCAAAAAAATGAAGTCCAATAATACCCTTTTATGATGATTTTAAAAGCAATAGTTTTAGAAGAAAAGTGGTCACTCACATGAATGACAAAATCTGAAGATCCATGGGTTTCTTGTAACAATTTATGTGCTTCCTCATTATTCACACAACAAAGTAATATACCATCGAAAAATATCCTAAACAAGAAGCCTCCTAAAATGACATATCTGGAAGATTCAAGATGAATCCTTCTCCTTTGATGAGTATCTAAGTTATTTGGACATCTATGATTTTGCAAGTAATACACCAGAGTTTTGTACCAGGGATGTTCAACTACAGAAAATATTTGACTATCAATGTAAAATAATGCTGACAGAGGGTTATCTTGTTCATCAATTTCTTCACTTGATTCAACATGTTGATACAAGTGAAGGGCTAAGTCATGTCCCTTAATGGTTTTTGAATTCATGATGGTTAAATCATGCTCCTGGATCTTGGCAAGCCAATGTGAAAGCTTCCCTGAAAGATAAGTCTGTGAGATAAAAAACTTGACAGTAGGTAAAGGGACTTTTACCAGCGTGTGCTTACCTAAGATAAAGTGGTGAAATTTCTCAATAGCTTTAACAAGAGAGAAATCATGTTTTTCAAAATAAGAATATTTGAATTCATCATCTGACAAGATTTGACTCATGTAAGCTAATGGTTTTTCTTTATTCTAGTCATCACATTGTATGAGAATAACAGAGACTGCTTCCTCTATGGAATTAGTATATATAATAAACTCTTTCTCAAAATTCGGCTTTGCCAAAACCGGTGCGGAACTGATTTCCTTCTTAATCCTTACAGAAGCATTCTCGACATCATCAGTCCAAGAAAAGGAGCAATATTTCTTGAGAAGATTGGGAATTTGTTTGACCATTACAACAAAATCAAGAACAAACCTACGGACAAAGTTGATAATTCCCATAAAGGCTTGAACCTCCTTTTTAGAAGTGGGGGCAGATAGGTTTAGAATAGCAACAATCCTTTCAAGATCTATGCTTATTCCTGAATCAGAGATAATGTGCCCAAGTAACTTTCCCTTGGTAACGCCAAAAATAGACTTAGAAGGATTTAAAGAAACGATGAATTTTCTGCATTGCATGAGAAGCTTTCTAAGATGACCAAAATTCTCTAATCGGTTCTTTAAATATACGGTCAAGTCATCAAGATAAATCTGAATAATTTTTCCAATCAGATCATCAAAAGCTATCTGCATATCTCGTTGGAAAGTGACACCTGCATTAGATAATACAAAAGGCACGTGTTCATAAGAAAATGTGCCCCATTGTGTAATGAAAGTGGTTTTATATTTATCTGTCCTTTTTACCTTGATCTGATTATAACCAGAAAAACTATCAAGTAAGGACATCATTTGTAACCCTGCAAATTGTTGCAAAATCATTTCCATATTAGGGAGAGGAAAATGGTCTTTCACGCTCGCTCTATTTAATGAATGGAAATAAACACATAGTCAGATCTGACCAGTTGTTTTTCGAACGAGAACCAAATTGGAAACCCACTTAGACTACTTAACATGGAAAATTATCCCAAATTTCAAAAGTTTTTCCAACTCCTTCCTAATAGTTGCTTCCAGTGCAGGGTTAATGGGTCTTTGTTTTTTCCTAACTAGTTTTATGTCTTCCTTGATAGGAATGGCATGTTCTATAAGAGCAGTATGAAAACCACAAAGATCCTCGTAAGACCAGGCAAAAACATCTTGAAATTCATGAAGTAACTCAGTGAATTTCAAGTTTTCTTTATCAGTACATTGGGCACCTATCTTAACATTCCTTGGGGAATTGGGTGTCCCAATGTTCAAGGAAATGGTTTCAGCCACTTTTCTTTTTGACTTCTCTTCTTTATGTGTTTCTTTGTTGCCTACATTACTTGATGAAAATGAAATTTCTAGAGGAGTGAATCCCTTCAGGATTTTGTTATTTTCCATGGATATAATCTCCTTGGGCTTATAAGGTTCATTTTGTATGAAAGCATAGATGATTTCATCACTACGGAAGACCTGCCATGAATCTACATTTTCAGGGATATGAGGACGATATAAGGACTGGAAAGTGCAATCAGGTCTTTGTGGCAGAAGTTGTTGAGTAGGAGAGGCTGCAAAAACAACTAACCTGTCAGCCATTGAATTCAGTTCCCTTTTAACATGAGTGATGTTAAATGATAATAAGTTCGAGATAAGAGCCCAAACATTTTGGGTGTAGCGTTTCATTAACTTGTTTCTAGGAGAATATATTTTATGTACAAGGTTTACAACAAGTTTAGAGTCCCCAAAAAATGTAAGGTGACCACAACCTAAATTATAGGCATTTTCAATGCCTAGAAATGATGATTCAAATTTGGTGACATTGTTTGTGCAAGAAAATTCTAACCTATAGGTAAAGTTGTGAATTTTACCTACAACTGAGTACAAGATAATTCTATCTCCATTACCTTCATTGGAGAATGAACCATCAAGGTGCATATGCCACATCCCATCCTCTAGGTCAATTTTTTCTAAGGTAGTGTTATCCTCATCGGCAAAGATGGAATACACTCCTAGGTCCTCCTCGACATAATTTACCTTAGGATGTGGGATTCTTTCTATATATGGTGAAATATTCCCTCCCTTAAGACTATAATGTTCTTCCCATTCCGAGGAACAAATAAGTGTGTCCCGCCGAGTGAGAGATATCCACCTGTCAAAGATTTCCAGTCTCTTCCTAATATTATTGAATAATTACTCATTGACATGTCAATTACTTGAATATTAAGGGTTGTCCTTATTTCAGGATGCGCGCAGAGAACCAAAGTCACATCTTTGATTTCACCTATGGTCGATTGTTGTAAACTATTATAAGAGAACATGCTTATGGCATTTTCATTTGTACAAGACAAGCCTAGCTCTTCCATAATAATTTTTGACATTACACTTGGGCTCGAACTACCATCAATTAGACAACAATGGGCTATTTTGTTCATAATATTTACAGAAATGAAAAATGGAGATTTTTTTTCCGGGTGTCAAACTATTTACATCTACTTTATTTACACTAGAATCCTCTTCTTTTACCTCTTCAGAGAGATTGACTATGGTGGAAGCTTTTCCTTCCATGAAAGTTTTTAGATGATTTTGTTGCACAGGGATGACAACCATGTCCAGAATAGTAGCATCGACTTTGATATTAGCCAATTGGTTGAGAATATTGTATTTAGAAGAGGGAAGACGAGAAGGGACCCCTTGATTGTTAGGAGTTTTAGTAACTTGTACAATAGCAGCTGGTGAAGATGAGCTTCGACTAGAATAAGTACGAGGGGGATCATATTTTACTTTTGAAACATAGGATTTATTCCTAGTTTTTATGATCATGACATCCTCTGGTTCTGCAAAATCTAGAATAGCAATGGGAGTTTTAGGCCTTTTGCCAAATATTTTATCTTTGGAACTCTTCTTTACTTCACAAGTACTTTCCTCGTGGTGTTCCTCGCAAAAGTTACACCAACTGCGAGGCATGATCGATTTAGGTTGAAATTTGTTTTCATTGGGATTTCTAAAAGGTGGTGAAGAAGAAGATGAGGCCTCAGAAGTAAGTGAAGGGACATTTCCTTTCCGCTCATACTCTATCATTTGATTATTCATATCTTGTACAAGTTGTAAGAGGGAATACATGTCCATTTTTTTAATTGATTCTCCTTTGGGAAGACCTGTTCTTTCAAGTTGCTCTTCATACTCTAGACAAGTATGACGAGCGAAACCAAGATTGTCAATGGTTTTTTCTTCAAGCCTGTGATGATAAGGGGAAGGTAGAGAATTATAGTAATGAATAAAAGTGGCTTGGTTCTGGGGGAGAATAAGTTCGATAATCTGGTTATATAACTTCGTGAAACATAGGTTAAAAGAATTGATAGTCCCACCTTCTTTGTACGCAATGTTATTGTATTCCCATAATTTTTTGATCGGGCTCTTAGACTGCCCATAAGTAGATTTGAACTACTAAAATAACTCTTCCCAAGTGGAAAAAATCTTGGGAGGAAGATCAAATAAATCTACCGCTACTTTCCCTTCAAGGGAGTTAACAAATAATAACATACAAGTATCATTGTCATTATCTCCTATATTATGATAGGCATTAGAAACTTCCACCAAGTGTTCATTTGTAGTGAATGTATTATTTCCTGAAAACCTAGGGAGATTCTCTTTGAATTTTGGAAGTGGACGAGTAGCAAGTACTAGGTTCAGAGGAGAGGATACATGCCACGGGGTAGTAGTAGAATCCTCTTTGAATTGAAAGAGCCCATACTTATTGATAACCTTGGCAGGTTTAGTATTTGATTGGACTGGAATTTGATGGCTATACAAGCTACCAATCACTGACAAGGTTGAAGGTTGAGAAGAAGAAGAACTTCCAATGCCACCAAAGACACCCACAAATGCCATTTTGTGAGTGATGGGTAAGGGAGAGAAAGATGAACTAGATGAATAAGACAAATTTATCCTTAGAGTACCTTGTTGGGTTGACAAAACAATGTTTCTTCTTCCTATTTCAGCGATAGGGGTGATTTCAGGAGATAAAACTCTTATTCTCCTAGATATGCGAGGGTTTAAGGACATGAAAAGAAGATCAAAATTTTAGGAGAAAGAAAGCTATAGTTGATTCCTAGGATGCCTTTTCCTAGCCTTCCAACATTCTCAAACACTTATGTCTTGTTCAATTACTGCCCATGAGCGTTCAAGCTCAGCCCGGGTATTAGCAGTTTCTAAGATGATATTGAATAAAGTTAAAGAAATGTTTGCCTGGTCTTTAAGACCTAACTCAATATTGGGTTGCCTTGTAATAGGTACTATCATGAAGAAAAGAAGCAGTCAAAGAATCAAAATCATAAATATTCAATTATAATCATGAATACAATCAACCAGAGAGATATGGAAGATCTCCCCAGTATGGTCGCCAAATAAATTTTTAGGAAAAGGTATGAATTACCTTAATCATTTTCGAATCTTTCCTGGCTAGGACAAGATATAAGGGAATATCACCATGTGCTTTAGAGACTCAAAAATAATTTCCCAACCCACAAGTATTAATTACAAGGGTTTAGGCAGATTTATTAATGAAAAGAATGTTGCAAAACTAAAATAAAATTTTATTTTAGTTTCTAAAATGTATACACATTACATAAAGTAAATATGGAGATCGAAAATCAAAAGTGACCAAGTCATAAATACGCAGAAATGAGACATAATAACAATCTGATTTATTTCATTCCAAGATATCAAAAGTGTTTTTCTCTTTAAAAAACCATGTGAGGGCATGGACCAAAGTCTAATTTAGAGATCCTCGATGAACACCATACAAAAGGACTCTCACAGGAAGTAAAAACTGAAATTTATAATCTGGATCAGCTTGTCACAAACTACTACCAATTTTACTCTGCAAAATATCCTTTATCAGCTATGAAACTTAATCCATAAATAGACAAGTATACACTGACTATCAAGGATGGATCGACACCTCTAAAATAAGCATTTGAATGATTTGGTTCATTTTTTAACCTTGTTGTCTACAATAGGACCCTGCTATCAAAAAGAGAATTAGGCTTTGAATAAACTCAAGAATGAATGAAAAATGAACTATCTCATGAAATCAAAAGAGCAAACCTTATTCTTTCTTTCTCCTTCTATTCTCCTCTTGTTCCTCCTCATTTAGCTTTTATGTTTTCCAAATAAGTTGAAGTAGTTAAACTACTTTCTTTAGTTAAGTTAGTTTTACTTAATTAATTTAGTTTAGGATAAATAATAATAATAATAATAATAATAATAATAGTTAAGGTTATTTAATTAATAATAACTAGGTAGGTGGGACGCCTTGTGACTCCCGTCTTTTCCTTTTTTTTTTTCAAATTATAAAATATAACACAAATGGATAATCATTTCAACACATTCCACCCTTGTAACTCCCTCAGATACTTTCAAAAAATGAATATTTAAATATCATAAATAATTTAAATCACATCCAAAAATGTACAAATATCCACATTATCCACATTATCCAAAAAAGATCTTGTTGTCCAAACTTTTTGTAGACCACTATCTTCATCAACTCAATCATAAAAACACATAAATTAAAATCCATACTTGCCACTCTAAGAGGAAATTTTTCTTTTATCACTGATATCCCCCTTTGATTTCCTGGAAGTAGCCCTTGGTTGATTTGAACCTTGAGGTTGTATCTCACTAATAACATGGGAACAATCATCCTTCAGATGCATATGGGAGGACATGGATTTCAAGGAGTCATTTGAAGGAGAGGAAGGGGAGGAAACACCTTTTCTTTTATCTTGCACACGGGGATATCAGCTTTAAGCCTTTTCTTGCATGTGAAGATTGGAAAGGTGAATCAATAGGGGAAATCTGAGCATTAGGATTTACAGGTGGTGGAGGAGGTCATGAATTTTTTTTCCAACCACGATGGTGAGAGACAACCGGGTTGACAATCTCTTGTCATCCATCATTTGCACAAAATTCTCGTTGCATGGATACATGAGGAGGCATAGGAATACCAGGGATGTTTTGAGGCTGGAAGGGAGGTCTCTCTAGTCGAGGTTGCACTATTCCTTACTTTATCCATTTAAAGAACCCAACTCTAAACAACTGGTTCAATTCCTAGGGATCAACATCAAAATGAATGGAGAATCTAGGCATTATAGGCCCTTTGTTCTAGTTTCCTCGACCTCTATTATTTCTGCCATGGCTTCTCTTACTGAAGAAAATCATCCTGTAGCAACAATTCATTAGTAACTAAGCCCTTAATAAACCACACATGACATTCTTCTTGCATGAATCAATATTTGGCTCAAAAATTGACACAAGATACATGCAAATCCATCCATAACAAACCATTTAATAATCTCTAAGTGAGCATGGGGTGATATGGTTCATAGGACATATGAATGTAGTGTAATGAGAAAAAGGTGGTATAATGAGCGGGAATAAATACATGAATACTGATAAAAAATTAATTAAATAATTTAACTATGTAATTAAAAAAACAAAAATATCAGTTTCCAACCATTGTTGTGTTATTCCTTTTGTCATTGTTCAAAGACCTTTTTAATTTATTTTACAGAACAGGGCTGTCAAAATGAAATTGGGATTATGAGGGAGATATAATGAGAAAAAAGTGGTAGAATGACAGGGACATGATATGAATATTGTTCACATAAAAATAAATCAAAACAAACAATCAAATAGATTTCTGTTCAGACCCTCACAATTCAATAGTATTCACATTTCAAAACCACCATCTAAACTATTATTTCCATTACAGATTGCTTGCTGGATTCCAAACAATGATTCATATGCCCAGAAATAATCAATCACATTAGTCTTTGCACCCATATAAACTTTATACAATAACCCTAACAAACATCATGGCCATTTATATGATAAACATAATAACCCTTTGAGCCACAACCATTCATATTCCAATGCTAAATCCTTTCCTTTTTAAAACCAAATAGAAATATGCACAGTGATTCCATCCATTTATAACCAATTCTTCTTCTTATTATTTTTTAAAACCAATAAGAATATGCACAATGATCCACCATGACTTGCCCATTATTTACACATTGTTCGACACAACCAAAATGGGTGTTAAAACTCATAATTGAGCCCTAATGCATTCACACATAGTGCTCCATTAAAAACAATCAACATAAGGACTGATTAGAATAGCATTTGAATCAAAATAACATGCAACTCTTGAGCCCAAACTTCACATAAATCGGCATGTACATACCTCTTTTAAAACTGCACAATCAAGAAACATAACCAACTCGTGCCCACTATACCAAACACACACAATGCTTATTTAACCTTGATTAGATTGAAATGATATCAAGATCATATTTAGGGTTTAAACACAACAAATGGGAGTAAGAATAGATGGCTCAATCAAAGGATTAAATTTTCAAAACGTAGACAACTCATGCCTTATAAAATTTACCACATACATATAACAAGTAACCATACTCTCTACTGTGAGTTTTGACAAATGATAGTCAACCACCTTCAACAAAGAACGAGAAGAAGTGAACTCTTAAACAATACTATAAAATGAATACCCAAGCACAAACTCGTGCCCATCCAAGGAATGTATAATGCTTCCAAAAACTTATGGGTAATTCTTAACCCAACTGTGCAATGATTTCCAAGCAACAACGATAATGAGGGAAACGCCATGATAACTAATAGATTAGGATTTGGCCAAGAAAAGGAAAGAACTTTAAACAATTCACATGGCAACTAGAGGATCGAAAAAATATCAACCACATAGACGAAAAAAAAGGGTGACAATCTTTAAATACAAAGATTGGTTGTAACATTTCATGCGCAAGGCTCAAAGCTTGCTAAATAATAATAATCAATTTACACAGAGAAACGAATACAAAAACCCAATCCGACCGAGCATGCCTCTCTGCTATTTTATCCAATAAACCCATGCACAGATTACACACAACAAGGTATATCCATCCCTCTTTTTCAAATGCCAACAATCATAATATTCACCAGAAGAACCCACAGACACAAAACCAATACACAATTCAAATTGCTTAAGAAAAACATAGACCTCAAGCAATTTTGAGCCAAAAATTTATTCAAAGGGAAGAGTAACCATCATGGATGGAGGAATAAGGAACCCATACCTGGAAAATCCTGTGCAAGGAAGAGAGTTAGAATGTATGCCTCCTTCATGACCAAAAAACGTGGAGCATCAACAACCACCAAAGCCAAAAACCAAAATGAAAGTATGACTAGGGTGACAGGCTCGAGGGGTGTTTGAGTGACGTGAAGTAAATGCACGTTTCTTCCCTCTCCAACCTCATTCAATTCAATGTACGAGCCAACCAATTCAACATAGGACTAAGCATTAATCAACCACCTATTTCATTTCCATATCCATTTGCATAGTGCGCCACCCTAAGTAATGTCAAACTCTTTTAAAAATAACAATGTGCTATAATGTTACCCCATATGCATCAACATATATCATTTAAAAAGGTGCATAAGTCTAGTAGCAAAGGTTTGTTGCACCTCTTTTTTGTCACAATTACACATAACATTAGCGATTGTGTATAGTCCTTTAATTCGAAAAAGATCCCATATCGTTCCTTATAATCAAGATCATTAAATCAATTAATCCATGTTTAATCACAATATCAAACCAAAACTAATAATGATCCTTTCATCCATAGACAATCCTTAATACAATTTGTGAATGGTCATCAAAACCATCCAGTGCCATGAAATAATCAACCACCAACTTATGTCACCAAAATGTTTTAAACGATAATTTGAAACATCGAACTATAGAAGACTATGTTGGTACCATCACAATAGAAAACAAAATATAAGTGCACCATATCGATCATAGCGCCACTAGTCTACAAGGGGGTCCCACCTACGAGTTTATTATTAATATAAATAATTAATAGAGCTTGGAAATCATTTGCGAGCATAGTATTCATCATTGCGTTTTTAAGCATCAACACCTGGTTTTGAAGGATGTCTCATTGTTGGCCCTCAACCAAGTTTTGGGGAAAACTTGGTCAGATTTGGCCCACTTTTGGACTTCGAAATGATGGTCGAAGATGGAGTGCCCAGGCAGAGCTGAGATCGTGGATCTCACTGATTTTGTGGGCTATGTGGACATAGTAAGGGGTGTTGTTGGGAAATAATACCCTACGGACTAGAAAGCTAGGGTTAGACTTGCATGGAGATCATGACCTTAAAGAAATCACCTTTAACCTACCACCCCAAAACTCAAAACCATTTTTTCACATACAAGCATGGAAAGGACCTACTAACCTTTTTACTGATGTTTGGTGTAGATCCTCCGTTGCACTTTTGTCCGCTTGCTTACGCTGCTCCTTCCAAAGACAATCCTGCAATCAAGACAAAACACTACGCATGCATGCTATTTTTCTACTTGAGGGTTAGATATTAAGCATAAATCGAATAAATCATGTGTAACTCATGCATTGGGATGGGAAAAGTATTATTTATTATTTTCAAGATGAATAAACTTACAATCACCATTGAGACCGACCACCATTCCTTGATCCTGATCCTGGGCTCCTCCTCCTCTTTGTCCTCCAACTGCTTTGCTTGAATTCTTCTTAGGCTTGAGAAAAGGCTAAAGGGTTGGGACAAATGGATTCGTCAATTGGCCAGAGTTTCTTTGCTATGTTTTTCCTCTTCCAAATAGTACCCCTACCCCTTCTTTTATAGGCTAGAAGGAGCTAGGGTTTTGGACGAACTCTCAGCAATGCATGGCTGGGAGTTTCAGTTAACTGACCCATAGTTTTTTGTCCCATCAGCAACTTTTCTGTTTTTGTACTTTGTTAGGTAAACGTGGGCTGTAGTAAGCCTTCCAACATTCCAACGCGTGCAGTAGTAGGCCTGCCAGTGTTCCAACGCGTGTAGTAGTGGGTTAGGGCGCGTGTGACTTAACCCAGAAGGATTTTCAAAGAGGTTTCTCAGCAGATGTTTTGGCAATGGAGGGATATGAATTGGCCTGATTCCAGGTAAGCATGTGTGATGCAATTTAGGGTTATAATAGATGCCCCCTAATGTGTGAGGTCAGAAGAGCATCTGATGGCCAAAATACATTACCAATCTGTACTGATATGCTGAACGAGAGAGCCCAAGAATCAGGAATCAGGAGGTGTCGTCTGCAAAATAAAAAATGTCTCACCGAGGCGGGCATACCCATGCTCGGGATAAAATAGAACCATGGCTACCAATC
>SNQJ01S0010981.1:142974-155617 GCA_010110895.2 Picea sitchensis
ATGAGTTAGATGAACACCAAAGATGGAAAGTAGTCACGTGATCACCTGGATCTTCGTTACCCTTGTCCTCGAACTTGGGAATGTCCGAAGGCAACTTCGTTGGCATAGGAGGCCAACACGAATCGTGACAGATAGGATCATTTAACAACCTTGTCAAATCTAGCAAGTGTAACGTCGTCAGGAATGGTAGTTTGGGTTGCTGTTGATAGCCTGGGAAAAAGGGTCATGGAGTTTGAATGGCACCAGGTTGCCAGGAAAAGTTTGGCTGCTGGCCCAGATTCTGATAGAAACCATGGCCCTGACCAGCATAATGATTTTGCATCTGTGGGGACATCATTGGCTGATTCCCCATAAAGGACATAGGATGTTGGGCATTCATCGTGTTTGACAGACTTTGGGAAGGATTACTCCATGCCGGTCCTGCTGGGAGAGGCATAGAAGTCTGTCCGGGGTTCCATTGACTGTGGAAAGAATTACCCCAGAATGAAATTCCAGATGAGGGAACGGATCCTTGTCCTGAGTTCCAAGGTCTTGGTATATGTGCCCCCGGCGCAGGAATAGTACCCTGCACCAGCGTAGACTGTCCAAATATGGGAGTGCCTCCAGATGGGAAAGAAATGGATGAAAAAGTATTGTTACCAAACGTCTCGTTCCAAACAAACGGTGATGAACCTACCGACAGTGTTTGCACAGGTGTTCCTTGACTCCCGACTCCAAATAAACTCCTGTGTGCAGGCTGCCCGACGGACTGTTGATGCAGACCACCAAGCGAAGGGTATGAAGGAGAGATATGACCTCCAGCGTAAGGAAAATCATTAAAAGGGATAGGAATTCCCCCAAGTTGACCATACAGAGGAGCGTTAGAGCAGGACTTGTACCTGAACTAGGCATACCGTATGAAAACGGAGAGCCTGTCGCACCAGGTGTGAAAGGGTTTGTGGCCGCCGCGACAGATGGGGTCAGTCCACTGTGTGACGTAGTTGCGGTCGAGACCATGGTGGCCCAGACCGATGATGGCAAGTTAGGAGATTCTTCTCCTGTGGTAGCAATGGTGGTGGGAATGGAAGAATTCCCAGAGGAAGTAACAACGTTTGGTTCCATAACTGTGTGAGGCACTGACAGGCGTTCGTAAAATTGGATAGGTACAATGACCGATGGCCAAGTATCATTGGTTGAGGTTTCAACCGAACCAATATTGGTGGTTGATTCCTTCGGGATTTGTTCGGGCTCAATGGTTTGTAACCCGGTTGCTTCGAAAAACCCTTGTTGGTCTAACTTCTGCCTCAATGTTGGCGAGGGTGGCTCTAGTATAACCGACGACAGGCCCAAGAGCCTTCATGACCGATGGAGCTCTGAATCCTCCACTGTGTGAGAAGATCCACAACACGCTAAGGTATTCTACACGATCAAATAGTAACACACACTAAAAATAAGCTCCTAAGAGATAAGACAAGCAATTACTAACTATTTTGAAGAACAATTACAACAACCAACACTAGAGCAACTTACCGGTGCAAGTGCAACTCAAAAATGGAAGCACCCTCTGGGTATACTCTGCAAAGCGTGGCTCGATGTCTATCCTAGGTACCATGGTATACCCCCACAGTCACCTGTGTATGTCCATAAAAATATTGGCAACTAGTTTTCCAGCACGCGAACAGTCACCAGGCGGGTACAGTCGATAGTCGGGTAGACCACAATGAGCAGGGTATCAAGCCCGAAACCTGTCAAGGGTATCGAGAGCAACTGGTACGGAAGACAACTGAGGACCTCGAACGGATTCGAGACCCACGAAGCTCCGTGGAAAATGCAAACGACAGAATCCCTCAACAAATCCTCGATATGTGTTCTCCACTACGCTTGGTCCGGCTTTGGAGGGGTTGTCTCCGCTACCTTTCCTTACGCGACCTCGTGTTTATCCCATGTGTTAGAGGGGGGTCCTGGATAACTTCCACGTAATTGGACTTCTACACTCCCTATCACAGACTCCAATGTTTGGTTTTGAGTGGCCTTGGAGAATTTACTCTCCAAGCTAACCCAAGGCCCTAATCCTGAGCTAGTATGTGAACCCTACAAACAAAAAGTCTAATAGATTTTAAATTAGCGTTGCTTTTATGGGATTTTTTACGACACAAAGTATGAAGGTGAAACTGATGGTGTGTAAAGACTCAAAGAAAAATGAATAAGAAATGCTTGGAAACAAAAACTTTTACAAAAAATGCAAAAATAAGCAACTTTTCACCAAGAAAGATTTCTTTTTCTTTTCAATTTTTCTAAGATTTCATGTAGCAAACATAAAGGAATTTTTCTCAACTACGAGCTACTTATGCTCTAAATGCACTGCCAAAACTTATGAACAAAAGACTTCTTCCTAGCTATTGATGCAACAACACAATCTTCAAACAAAGAAGAAAATGAAAAGGAGATATATTTTTTTTTATTTGAGTGCTAAATGAAGCAACAAAGGGAAAATGCTGACAAGCACAAAACCAAGAAAACAAAATAAAATTCTGGCTTAAAGCACAGATCGCAAAGAACCAGAGCAAAGACGCACAATGGCAATCGAGAAAGCACCGATTCTTACGCTTGTCTAAAAACCATAAAACACAAATTTTCTTTTTTATCTTTTCTATCAAACATCAACTAAGAAAAAACAGGCTAAGGGTAAGAAGCCCTAACCTACTGACTGTGCAACCCTAGACTCAAACCCCTGAGAGGAATACTTCTCACCACAGGTAGGGATGACTGCCCCACCCTGATTGAAAATCAACCTGTCAAGCCTACTACTGTAACTGAGACAACACGCATTCAAACGCGTGATGACCTAAAACAGCGCGCGGGTACCCGTGAGTTGCACTTGCACAGGCCACGTGTATGTAAAAACTCTAAGAAAAAACTAAACGCAGGCAGCCCAGACCTAGAATAGGCCTCTGGTATTGACAACCAGGGTCTCTTGAAGGCTTGGATGCTTCCTCTTACAGAAAAGAAAAATAATTGCAAAGAATAACAAAACACAATAAAGCAAACTGAGACCAGACTATGAACCAGCAAGACTCATACAGGATCCATAAAGCCCCCTGAGAATGTATAATTCTGACAGGGAAGAGGGGACTGCCTCTTAAGATCTCTGACTCCTACATGCTACTGAAACCTCTACAGCTAGCGTTCAAACATGGGATGTAAGAGGTTAGGGCGCGGGTTACACGCGTGCAGGCCTTCTGCAGGCTGCGTGTACCTCTGTGTGTCCTGATAATCACCATCAAGCAACAATCAAGGAAAAACTGGTATAAAGAACCAGGTTCCCTGCTAGCTCTGACCTAACAGCAAACAGATATGCAAAGAAACAGAAAATCTAGTCCTTTTAACTACCCAAAAACCTCAACTAAATCTGGAAACCCTAAGAGTAATTCCCCAGTGGAGTCCCCAATTCTGTTGTTGGGAAATAATACCCTACGGACTAGCAAGCTAGGGTTAGACTTGCATGCAGATCATGACCTTAAAGAAACCACCTTTAACCTACCACCCCAAAACTCAAAACCCTTTTTTCACATACAAGCATGGAAAGGACCTACTAACCTTTTTACTGATGTTTGGTGTAGATCCTTCGTTGCACTTTTGTCCGCTTGCTTACGTTTCTCCTTCCAAAGACAATCCTGCAATCAAGACAAAACACTACGCATGCATGCTATTTTTCTACTTGAGGGTTAGAGATTAAGCATAAATCGAATAAATCATGTGTAACTCATGCATTGGGATGGGAAAAGTATGTCTTTTATTATTTTGAGATGAATCAACTTACAATCAACGTTGAGACTGACCACCGTTCCTTGATCCTGATCCTGGGCTCCTCCTCCTCTTTGTCCTCCAACTGCTTTGCTTGAATTCTTCTTAGGCTTGAGAAAAGGCTAAAGGGTTGGGAAAAATGGATTCGACAATTGGGTAGAGTTTATTTGCTATCTTTTTCCTCTTCCAAATAGTACCCCTACCCCTTCTTTTATAGGCTAGAAGGAGCTAGGGTTTTGGACGAACTCTCGGCCATGCATGGCTGGGAGTTTCAGTTAACTAACCCATAGCTTTTTGTCCCGTCGGCAACTTTCCTGTTTTTGTGCTTTGTTAGGTAAACGCGGGTTGTAGTAGGCCTGCCAGCGTTCCAACGCGTGTAGTAGTAGGCCTGCCATCATTCCAACGCGTGAAGTAGTGGGTTAGGGCGCGTGTGACTTAACCTAGAAGGATTTTCAAAGAGGTTTCTCAGCAGATGTTTTGGCAATGGAGGGATATGAATTGGCCTGATGCCAGGTAAGCATGTGTGGTGCAATTTAGGGTTATAACAAGGGGTCATCTAGGGTTTTTGTAACAGGTTTTAGGGGATGTCGGCCCATGGGACTTTCCCATGTTTAGGCCTCATTGTAAGGGTTTGTAAAAGTATAAATAAGTAATAATGTATTATATAAGAGAGTTTGGAAGTAGCTAAGTGAAAATAGTTCAAGTTGCTTTGTTTAAAAGAATGTATGTGTTAGGGATTTGTGCTCGATAGAAAGTTGGCTCTATGCCTTGACCTAGTTTTGGAAGGAGGATATGGGGCTCAATGCACATATATCTTTTCTGGTGTGAAGCTCGACTTTGTGGCTTAGTGCACAAGAGTAACTGAATGTAAGAGATTGACGAATAATAAAGATGCGAAGAGGTTGGTGGATGTAGCCCCACACTAGGGTGAACCACGTATATCTGGTGTCTTATGGTTTTCTTTGTGCAATGTTATTTATGTTATGTGTTTCTAAGTGCTTAGATTAGAATGTGTAATGAATATGTATGTTTTTATTAAATTCTTTTCTTATGTTAAAATGCTAGATCTGATTCACAGTGCTAAGTGCTAAGTGGTTAAGATACGTAATCTTTGTTGTTACTATGCTAGATATATCTTTGAGTATGTTTTGTGATGTTGATAAGGATAATGAACTAATGCATATCATCTTCTAAGCATTAACATAATACTTTGTGAAGTGTTATTATCACACATGTGTGTCCCAGCCTAGTTACAGACACCTACGTCCTTTAACCCCCCCTACTTCTACCTCGAGTGAGACTTTTCCTGCTTCACAGGTGTTTTCGAAAGGGCCGATAGTCGGGGTTTTGTTGGTGCGTTGTTAATCGTTGAACCCTGGGTCTGCCCTTATGCCAAAAAATGGTTCCGTTTCTGGGACCTGAAACTGTGATTGCTAGGAACTGAAGTAAATAAAAGGAGAAGTTATGTGTGTAGATATGTTGCTGAAGTTCGTAGTAATCTACTGGACATGCGAACCTTTGTGCCAAGAGAATAAGTTGATCTGAAAAAATGAGGTAAGATCCTAAAGAAGCAAGCTTTGTGCTTTAGCAAAAGAAAGATAAGTGAAAAATTTTGTTTTGAAAAGCATGAACCTAAGTATGTTTAATAGATTATGTCCTAGTCTGAAGGCTAGGACGCAGTTGAAAGAAAGAGTTGATTTGAGTAAACCTAATGGAAATGAAGAAAGATATGTTATTCCTATGCATAGAAAGATTTTTTGGACTAATAAGTGGATCCAGGAACCTAGAATTGTTTTTTGTAGATTGGAGGTCCAACACTATGATCCTAAGGGAAGTGTGCAGTACATAAGAGGTTGGGGAACATTTAAAAGAAAAAGAGGATTAACTTTTTGTTATAACTGCAGAAGACTGGGACATATTTCTAAGGAATTCCCTGGTGCAGGTCCTATTTGTATTTGTTGTAAGATTGTTGGTCATGAGGTTGAGGATTGTCCAAGGATGATTTATAAAGTTGAAGGGATGAACATAAGACAAGAAAACTATGAAGAAATTCATGAGAATAAGGGCATGTTAGGAAGTCATAAAGAGAAAAGGTCAGAGGAAGTTCAAACTACGTTATTACAGTTTAAAGAAACAATGGATGTTCACAAAGATGTCAGTTTACCAGAGATCCTGAAAGAAAAACAACACATAAATACAAAAATAGAAGACTTCGACATAGACTATGTCTTGGATGAAGAAACACAAGTGAATATTATGACAGAAGAAACTTGGGAAATTTTGGGAAAGCCTACTATGGTACCTTCGTTGGGAAGGATAGGCTTGTTTAAAGGTAAGATTATAACTTTATGTGGAAGAGTTACTAATGTACCTATTATTGTTCATGGAACAACGACTGAAGAAGAATTTGAAGTCATTAATTTTGTTGGGGACAACGCCCCCTTCCCACTTTTGTTAGGTAAGACTTGGATTGAGAAGGATCATATTAGAAGGAAAGCAGAGGAAGAAGCTACATAAAAGAAAAATCAATAATTAAGGGATTTCATAGCTAATAAAATAGACCGACTAATAGAAGAACGAGAGGATAAGTCGAAACAATAGAACAAAACAATAACACAAGAAGGACATAAAGAAATAGAATTAGCTGTCAAGGTTGAAAGATTGCAAGAAGGCTTGAATAACCTATCTATGAAAGAAAGAAGTATACCCACCCAGGAAGTATTAAGAGAAGGGATATTAACTTCAGGCCATTTGAGAGCACCTCAATAGTGTGAAGCCACTGCGCAAGGGGAAGATAAGAATAAAAATGGAAAGAGGATTCCAGAAACAGTTAGAGAGACTCAGATCACAGGGAAGAAGGTAAGGAAGCTCAATAAAAATAAGGCTAAGTTGGAAAAGATAAAAAACTTACAGAAACCAAATGAAAGACTTCACAAAATGGAACCTCGCAGGAGGTAGGTTCGCAGGATTTGAACCTTGCTAGAACAACAGAACCACACAGAATGGGACTTCACCTTGGCGAATTTAGATGACCATTGGAGGCACCCCGACTGTTAGAATGATGCTCCTGAACGGTTAGAAAATGAATTTATGGGCTGATGGACCACTTTTGGACATTGAGACCATGGCATAACAAACATATTTACATTGGTGGAAGCATCTCCCGGTCGTTGGAAGATTCGTTATGATGCCCTGTTTATTTAACTAGTTGGTCGCTTCACTGGGACAACTTTTTTCTACCCATGATTGACTAAGCTAGATAGAGAATTGTCCAAGTGTCAAGCTGTGCTATCTGAAACTATACACCGCCTGTCCGTTTTCGTACCCCGCTTGTTTGTTAAAAATTAGAATGTCGGGAGAACCTAGTGAATTAGAGAAGTCTGTCGAGGAAGTCCTTAAGAAGATAATGGCCGACAGACTAATATCTAAAGGTGTCCAGGCATCGTCGACTAGGGGACTGCAGGCTTCCCCTTCGACCAGATGATGCTCTAGTTGTGTCAACCCCGTGACTGAGCAACGAAGTAAGCACCGTGGTGACCTGGCTAATGCGAAGCAAATCCCGTCGATCCTACCCAAATACATTCCACCTTTGGCTGGTGTTGTTAACCATGACAACATCCCCCTAGATTTTGATTACACCGTGTTCACTGCATACATTCCAAAAGGAATACGCGTAGTTAGGAGTCAGTTAGGACAGATCCCGCTATTGAAGAACAACGAATTCAACTTGGGATACAGGAAGAACTACGCCATTTTGGCACCGCATTTCTATCTCACGAAGTCAACTAGGAAGAAGCCTTACCTCATCTCATAGCCATGGATTAAGGGGTTGGCGCAGTCCATCGTGCTGAATGTGATGAAGATCCCCCATTTTGGCCACCACCAAGAGGTTAACGCTTGTGTTAAACTCCTACTTTTGTTCTATCATGGTAGATACTTGTGGCTCGACAGAAGGATTACTTTGGATCTGACACTGATCCACCAGATCACAGGCTTAAGCATGAAGGGCCCTGACCCTTAGTAGTTTAACCCAGGGAAGGCCTCAGAACGTTCCCTGTCACATCGCATCAAGGAATCTTACGGAGAAGTAGAGAAAGGGAAGAGAGGTTACAAGGTAGCCTCTATACAGGATGGTGTAGTGCGCCTTGCTTGCCAACTCCTAGCTGGCAATCTAGTAAGGAAGAACCACCCCACATAGGTCATCGGGTTCGTGGTGTACCTCACAAGAAAATGTGTGGAGGGCATGCAGATGAATTGGGCGAACTACCTCATCAATGAGCTAGAGAAGGATTGTCGCGAAGCCCAGAATTTGGGATATGAATTCCATTACAGTTGGTTGATCATTTTGATTACATTTGTTGCTTGGCAAATGTCATAAGGAGACACTTTTTCAGAGATCAAACCCTCGGAGCCGTTGGCCGCTCGAATTTCAACCTTGTGGTAACCAATGGAATGATGAAGGAGTGGCAGTCCAATGTCGTGTTTCATGGGTACTATCAATAGTTAAAGGTTTCCATTAAATCATTTCTACGCATGACACTGTGCACCCTGCACCAGTACCGACCAATAGCAAAGTTCTGTGTTGATCCTCATTTCATATACATCACTATGCACATATATGAGAACCAGGAAGAATTGTAGTCATACTACAAACTAATAGATGAATACATGGAGCAGATTACAAAGGAATGGCCGAAGGAATTTCTTGTACATGTCGCTCATGCAGAATTATCTGACACCGACACCATAGGAATCCCCATAGTTACCCGAGTTGATCATGTCAGACAGTCCAATGGGATGAAGAAGAAGAAAAAGCAGGAGGAAGTCCATAATATAGAGAGTGATGAAGAGGACAATGCTTCTGAAGATAATGGTCCAGACTCACATGGAGGAGGAGACGAAGATGAAGAAGAAGGACAGGGAGGAGGAGATGGAGGAGATGAAGAAGAAAAAGGAGGATGCGAAGATACACTGCCTGAAGATCCCCCTGTTGGGACAACGACACCGAAAAAGAGGAAGGTTTCTCCGAAGAAACCTTTAGCTAGGAAGAAGACGCGTACTAATAATCCCCAGTTGGAGGCCATGCTCGCTGAGGATGACATCAGTTTGGTCTGTGGAGCTATGGAGGATGCTTCTAAGGACATCTTGCAGAGATATGGAGAGAAGAAAGAGGAGATATATGGAAGGATCGAGAGGAATTGAAGGAAGTTCAACAAGATGTTTGCATGGTCCGCGCAGTACCTACTATGCCTTCTACACCTTCCTCATCACATACTACATAATTGGGGGATGAACCAACTCATTTGAGAAGACTTGTGGATGCAACAGAAGCCCAACTCTAGAGATCCCATGAAGAGAAGGAGAAGGCAATAGAAGCCTTGAAATAGAAGAAAGATGAAGTCTTAGCCCAACTACCAACTATGAGTAACGCGGGACAATGTAGTTTCTCATGAAAGCGACAAATCAGAGCTTCAAGCGAAGCATCAGGAGGGAAAATACCAGCTACATAAGGACAAAGAGAAGCTACTCACAGAGTAGGTTGTGGTCAAAGAAGAGATAAGTAAATAATGTCTCTCTGTACCAGGCTTGGTACATGAGGACTAGGAGTTGGTCGACACTCAAATAGTGAAGCTTCCTGAGACCCTCCAACAACTTTAGGCTAGGATAACAAAACTGGAGGGCCAAATAGTTTTGAGCACCCCACAGGAGGTGAATGACCAGAGGGAGGAGACCGCTAAGAACATAGTTGCAAGGATAAGATCCCTCGCCTCATAATGTAAGTAGTTAAGTAATAAGAGTGCCCAGACACATGAACGCCTCGCCAAGGATCCAGAGATGAAGAAGCTAGAAGCGCAGTTACAGGAGGCGCAACAACATGCATTTTTCAGTGCAGGCGCATATGAAGCTACTCACCACAATAGAAAGGATGTAGAGATCCTAGGAGTAGTGTGCAGTACAAAAACAAATCACTGCCCTCCAGGGTAAGGTAATGGAAGTCACGGAGAAGCTGCAACCTGTGCAAGATGAATCTTGCAAGGTGTTCTAAGAGATTGATGGACAGGGAGAACAACTGGATCAAGTGGTTGTAACAATAGAACATTGTGATGTGATTTTGAAATTACATTGAAGTTGATGCACCATATTAAATGAGATAATTAAGAAGGAGCACCTTTGTAAAATGTAAACGGACCTTGAGCGATTTTCTCTCATCCTTAGTAGGCAAAAGGCATTTATGAAATTAAATGTAGGTAGGTAGAATTGAATGTGTAGATTAGACAGTTTAGAGCGCAAGAGGGAAACGAGATATAGATACCCTCATTGTGTATTGTAACATTAGAGTGTATTATGAGCATAGAGAAGAAGTAGAGAGCTGTGTAGCAGACTCCATGTACAGAAGTTCTGAATTAATATAAAGAAAGAGATGATTCAGACTCATGGTGTTCATATATTCTCTGTGTATGCATCTTTGAATGAAATGCTCATGAATGTTTTACTCTTTATGTCATGAAATTGCTTTTATGCTATGTATGAATGATTTCTTGTTGAATGTTTGAAATCTGATAGGGAAGGGTAACGTAATGAGTTTCAATTTTTTCTCTATCTGAGCAAGAGTTCCTGCAAGGAGTGCAGTTGAAGTGTCCGCAAGGAGTGTGTTGATAGAGGGTTCAGATAGGGTAACTTTTGTTCTCATTCAAACAAAAGTGCAGTTGGGCACAAGAGTCGTGCAAGGAGTGCACAGGCCGAGTAAAGGTCTCAGAGTCGTGGACTTGAGTGAAGCAATGAAGGACTACTGCTGCAAGTGTGCGCAGGGTCGAAGGAATTCAAACACTTGAAAGTGTTTGGAAATGTGCCACAAGGAGTGCGTGCAAGTGTTTTTCTAAAAGATGTAGAGTCATGAACTGCTCAGAAGAATTTGAAGTCTTCAAGGGTCATTGAAGGCGCAGCGACGTCAAACCCAGGAATTTCTCAGAGGAAGAGACGGACGGTCGGAATTCTCTGAGGAGAATTCGCAAAATCACGTGAGTTGTTAGATCTCACAGAGAAGTAGGGAAGTTACGAGGAAGGCGTCGAAAAGTTCTAAGCTCAGGAGGAGTAGGACCGTAGATCCAAGCCACAAGGGCTGTTGGATTTACGTGTGGATACTCATATCAGGTTTTCGTGGGTGGAAGTACCGTAAACATTGCGACGGGAATCGCGATATCACGAAACGCGAAGTCCCGACAGTCAAAGGATTGTGTGGGCCACGAAGGAGTCAGCGAGTGGACAGGTGGCACATTATTTCGGAGTTTCGCAGAGTGAAATCCCAAACTCATTGCATTAGGATTCACAATATTGTGAAGTCCGAAATGTCGATGAAGTGAAGTGGCGTTGAAAAGTCAAAGTTCGTGTGTGAATCAGGGTTTCAGCAAATCGGAATTCGGGAGTTAGGGAAACAAGTTACTTGACATAGCGACCACTGAAATCATGATAGGGAAAACCCCGAAAAGCAAAGAGAAGGGTCAGCGTTAACGGGTTTCGGGGTTCAAATATATGAGAGTCAAGCGCATGACCAACGGATTCGCAAAAGTGAAAAGTCCGATTTCCTGAAGAAAAAGGGGGAATTCTTGAAGTTGATTGTGGGTGCACATTTCCCGAAAGGGAAATAGAAGATCCATTTCGAAGCTCTTCGGGCCAGTAGTAAAGGGAAAGATCATGTCTGCACGTGGACCTTCAGACCTGCGGGTTGTGAAGGGGTTGTGTCGACATCAAGTGCTATTAGAGCCCAGAAAGGTTCTTTGCTTTCTGTAGCAGAGAAAAAGAGAATTCATCATGCCGCCAAGGAGAAGGGACAGGCAAACACCCGATCCACCAGAAGATAGGGAAATGATGAGAAGAAGAGGCAGGCAGATGACAGATCCAGCCATGGAGAGAGAGATGTGTGATCTACGAGCTAGACTCGAAGACATGGAGACAACCCAAAGATGCACAGTCAATGCGGGGGATCTCAGTGATTCCGAAAGTGAAATTGAGGCTGAACGTGAAGAGGAAGTTGCAGCTGAAGATGCAACAAATGAACGCTTGATCAGAGCTATTGGAAGAATGGGTGCAAGAGCGAAGATGGGCATTCCAGTTTATGAAGGAAACTTGGATGCAGAGGAGCTTCTAGACTGGATTAGAGCTCTAGACACATACTTTGACTATGAATGTCGAAGAAGACAAGAAATTCAAGCATGTTGTCACAATGTTAAAGGGACATGCAACATTGTGGTGGGATGAACTACAAGCTGACAGACGCTGCAAGGGAAAGTAGAAGATCAAAATATGGGATAGAATGATAGCGAAGATGAAGGCAAAATTCATCCCCAGGGATTACCATATTACTCTGTTCAAGAGGATGCAGAACCTGAGACAGAAGCTGATGACAGTGAAAGAATACACTGAGGAATTCTATAGGCTGAACATCAGGGTAGGTCATCAGGAGAGCGATGATGAAAAAGTTTCCAGATATATGAATGGTCTGAGATATGATATCTAGGATGAGATTAGCATGGTAACCATCCGAACGGTGGAAGATGCTTATCAGATGGCTCTAAAAGAGGAAGAGAAGCTGAGCTGAAAGCAAGGTCAGAGAGGGTGAGGTAGAAGTCAGCCTAGAGGAAAATCAGTTGCCCAAGATAAGTATTAGAAGCCCAAGGAGGACTGGAAGAAACCTCAGACTTTAACTGAGAGAGGTGGAAGTTCATAGCGAGGGAAATATGCTGAATAGAGAGGGAAACATACTGAGCAGAGAGGAGATTATGCTGACAACAATACTTTTCCTCGTACTAGAGGTAGAGGAAGAGGAAGAGGTGGAGTAATAACATGCTTCACATGTGGAAAG
>SNQJ01S0010981.1:161146-188434 GCA_010110895.2 Picea sitchensis
GCTAGTCTTTATGTTATCTGTTGTGTGTTTATAGCTCTGAATTTCATAGTAAAGACTCACTGCCACTAAGATTAATGATTCAAAATGAAGAAGAAAAGAGATTGTTAATAATCTAAACTAACTGATTCACCCCCCCCCCCTCTCAGTTAGTTCATACCTGTAACACAAGTGGCACATTATTTCAGAGTTTCGCAGAGTGAAATCCCGAACTCATTGCATTAGGATTCACGATATTGTGAAGTCCGAAATGTCGATGAAGTGAAGTGGCATTGAAAATTCAATGTTCGCATGTGAATCGGAGTTTCGGAAAATCAGAATTCGGGAGTCGGGGAAACAAGTTACTCGACACCACGACAGCCGAAATCATGATAGGGAAAACCCCGACAAGCAAAGAGAAGGGTCAGTGTTGACGGGTTTTAGGGTTCGGAGATCTTAGAGTCAAGCATGTGACCAACGGATTCACGAAAGTGCGAAGTCCAATTTCCCGAAGAAAAAGGGGGAATTCTTGAAGTTGATTGTGGGTGCAGATTTCCCGAAAGGGAAATAGAAGAGCCATTCCGAAGCTGTTCCGGCCAGTAGTAAAGGGAAAGATCCTGTGTGCACGTGGACCTTCAGACCTGTGGGTTGTGAAGGGGCTACGTCGGCGTCACATTGCCTAGAAGGGCCTGTTACAGAGCAGACGATCCAGGAAATCGTTGATCAGGAGGATCAGGAAAAACAACAAGTTGAGGAAGCTCGAGTTAATATCGAGGCCTTTGAAGCATCATTGTCCGTACCTGAGTGACTCAAGACAAGTCACAGGTGAGTGTTGGGGGGTTGTTGGCCCTCAACCAAGTTTCAAGGAAACCTTGGTCAAATTTGGCCCACTTTTGGACTTTGACATGATGGATGGAGCACCCATGTGGAGCTGAGATCGCGGATCTCACCGATTTTGTGGGCTATGTGGACCCAGTAAGGGGTCATCTAGGGTTTTTGTAACGGGTTTTAGGGGATGTCGGCCCATGGGACTTTCCCATGTTTAGGCCTCATTGTAAGGGTTTGTAAAAGTATAAATAAGTAAGAATGTATTGTAGAAGAGAGGTTGGAAGCAACTAAGTGAAAATAGTTCGAGTTTCTTTTGCAAAATAATGTATGTGTTAGGGATTTGTGCTCGATAAAAATTTGGCTATGTGCCTTGAGCTAGTTTTGGAAGGAGGATCTGGGGCTCAGAGCACAGATCTCCTGTCTGGTGCGAAGCTCAAATCTGTGGCTTAGTGCACAAGAGTAACTGAATGTAAGATATTGACAAATAATAAAGAGGCGAAGCGGTTGGTGGACATAGTCCCACACTAGGGTGAACCACGTATATCTGGTGTCCTATGGTTTTCTTTGTGCAATGTTATTTATGTTATGTGTTTCTTAGTTCTTAGATTATAATGTGTAATGAATATGTATGTTTTTCTTAAATGCTTTGCTTATGTTAAAATGCTAGATATGATTCACAGTGCTAATTTCTAAGTGGTTAAGATGCGTAATCTTTGTTGTTACTATGCTAGATCTATCTTTGAGTATGTTTTACGATGTTTATAAGGATAATGAACTAATGCATATCATCTTCTAAGAGTTAAAAAAATACGCTGTGAAGTGTTATTATCACATATATGTGTCCCAGCCTAGTTACAAACACCTGCATCCTGTAACCCCCCCTGCTTCTACCTCGGGTGAGACTTCGCCTGCTTTGCAGGTGTTGTCGAAAGGGTCGGTAGTCGGGGTTTTTTTGGTGCGTTGTTAAGCGTTGAACCCTGGGTCTGCCCCTATGCCAACACTTATTGATGTATTTTCTGACTCTTCCACATGAGATGCATACAATTGAAATCCTTTCTTGAAACATTTCTTCAGTTGTAAGGCTGAAATATCCCTTATAGAAATGGCTCTGGGAATTCCTTTCACAGTGCTATGTTTTCCTTATTCATCAACACATGTAAATGTGTTGTTATGAAAATCTAGGAAAGCATGGTGCTAGTCCAACCAATCCATTCCAATTAGGATATCATAAGATCCTAATGGGATGATATTCATATTAACAACTGTATTTACTCCATTAAGATTTATTGGACAACTCCTGACAACCTCATAGATCATTCTTTTGGTTCCAATGGCTAGATGAACCAAACTTGAATTTCCTAGATTACTTTTCTCCAAATGTAATCTATCCACTATTTTAGGATCAATGTAACAATGAATTTCTCCAAATGTAATCTATCCACTATTTTAGGATCAATGTAACAATGAATTTCTCCTGAATCAATTAAAATAAAAACAAGATGATTAATGATATTACCTTCCACTTCGATCATATAGTATTGGTACTCTGCTTGTCGATCTTCTAAGGCTACATATATCTTTCCCATGTTCTCAACTGTTGTAGCCTCTTGGATTTTGTGAATGGTATTCGCTTTATCTCCTCTGTGAGGAAAATCCTTGTATAGGTGATTTTTCCTGCACCCCCAACATTGGATTGGTGGTGTTCCTCTTTTCCCCAAGGATTCCTCTTTCTTGGATTCATCCTTAGCAGATTGATCTTGTTGATTTTTATTAGGGTTGTTTATATTGAAAGGAGGTTTGAACCCTTTCCTCCTCTGATAATATTTCTACTTCTTCTTACCCTTCCAAGATTTATGCATGGATTCTCTTCCCTTGCCTTGCTCATACATGTACTTAGCCTTCCTGATGGTCTTAGTCAATGTCCTGGGATCATCATAATGAATATTCTCTTTATAAAAGGATGGTAGTACACTTAAAAACCTTTGTATATTCACTTTTTCATCTTTCATAAATCCTACATACTTCAACAATCCCAGGAACCTCTTCTCATATTCTATCATGGTCATGCTTCCAAACCTTATCTCAAAGAAATCTTGCATATTATTTTCACATAAGTGATCTGAAAGGTACTTCTTCTGAAAATATTTCTTGAACTTCTTCCAAGTGATCATGCTCTCATTAATGTGCTCAACTTTCTTTAGTTGATCCCACAACATATAAAATTTCCCATGTAAATGGTATGTGGAAATTATTGCTTCTAGGTTTGAGGAGTAATTATGCAATTGAAAATACCTCCCGATTCCAAGAAACCATGCTTCAACACCATCTTCCCTTTCTATTTCACCATCAAAGGATGGTGGCTTAAATTTCCTCAACTCTCCTTGCAAACTGTCCAATTCATGCCTTATTCAGATTCTTATGGACTGCTTATGGATTCTTCAGATGCATAAAATTATCTTGTTGAGTAAGGCAGTGAGTAATGTCTATGAGTTCTGCTAGCACTTATTGAATGAGAAATTCTTCTGTAGTTACCTCTTCTTTCATGATATATTTCGTCTTCCTCCTACCTTAAGTACGATCCATTCCTTTCCTTCCTATGCAACCAATTTAGGCTTTGCATTACTTGAGAATTTATCTGATTTTTTTCTCTCATCAACCTCTCATTGTCTTGTTTGTAACTCTACACTTCTATTTTCAGTCTTCTCACAATCTCTATTAATTTTTCTTGTTCCCCTTTTCTCCTATACCCATTTGATTCTGTCTCTGCATTACCAACATTGATATTTTGACCTTTGTCTTCTTTATCATGACTAAAGGCTCCCTGTCCTTCCTCCATTTCTTGAATACACATTCTTATATTGAACTAATATGGTTATACTCCCTAATTCTACAAAATGTACAAGAAACCATTTTGTTATAATTATGCATATTGTAAAAAAAATTCCAAACAATGTTACAGGTCCTTTTTACGATCAATCATGAATAAATATTCAATCATTCTCCAAATTATAACAATTAAATTTTATTCTCCTCTTAATCATATTTATAATTATTATTCCCATGCATCAATCCGATCTTTGAGTTGAAAGTTATGGCTTCCAGAAAAAATCACTTTCACCATTTTCATGCAAACACGATCTTGTAGCGACAATGGAATGGTTGTGTGCCAATCTTGTCAAATTATTCCACAGGCCCTTTACAATGGTATAGAATTAAAATTCTACACATGTGCTTCCTTCAATCCACTTTCCTTATGACTGCGGGCTCAAAACCATGGGCTTATCCACTCTAAGCGATGTTCCTTTAGCACTTTTCTCTTTATTCTCCCACCGATGCAGGAGCATCAAATGAAATCTAGAATTATGACCCTAGGAGGGTCAAATTTTTTACTAAAGGGGGGTTGGTTCCATTAATTTTAAATTTTCATTGTAACAAATAGGTTAAGAGACCTATAGAAGATGTTTATATTGAATTTTTTCTAGTAGGTGTAATTTTGTTGCTGATTTTTAGAACAAAGTGAGTAATTTTAGGGTTAGAGTTCATCTATTGTGTTAAGTGTCTCTTAGTTCAATTATGATTTCGATCCCCTTCTCCAACAATCAATTGAAGGGATCTATAACTTATATTCTCCATTTTATAATGATTTTTCAGAGTAATTTGTATGTTACAGGTTCGACAACCCTCGACCATTAGATCTGGAGAAAAGGTTTTTTGGTCATCAGATCGTATTGTATAGAGGATTGAATCTCGATCTTTAGATCCAAAACTAAGGAGAAATCGAAATGTCAGATCATGCTCCAACATGCATAAATAAATTATTGAAGTTGATCTATGATCGTTGATCATATTTAGATCAACGATCCTCATTCGTCATTCACTGAGTGGACAAATCGAAACTGACACCATTGATTGTGACCAAGATAATATCCAACAACCAAGATCCATAGCGCAAATTGAAGTTGCTTGATCATTGATTTTATGGAGCTTACATGCTTTATATATGGACCGTCAGTTGATTTGGTGACATGTAATCCCATGATTAACATGCATGGTGGAAAAGATGCTAACATGCCACCATGTTGATATGCACAAACCGAAGATCTCAACGGTTGATTAAAACACAATCGTAGGATATTCCTTTTCATTGGGTGACTATTTGGACCTTTGATCGTGACAGGGAATGAAATACATATATCTATGATTAAGAATGGGTTTAGACCATGGTCACAACCTATGGTCATATAAGGAAAGAACTAAGCCTCGACCTAATGATCTATTTGTTAAATCATAGACCCAACCCTTGGTATTATTGACACTAGAATGGTGACAACTTCTTGGAACATGGGGAACCATTGAAGCATTGGTTCAACTAGGCTATCACCCACACATGACCTCGTTCAGAAATATCTGCAGCTTGTTTACTTCTAGGCCCTTCGTGCTTCTAATAAAACCCTTACCTTATCATGAGACCGGTGTTGGAACTAGGTCCTATGGACTTTGAAATTCTTGCATTCTTCTAGAGTAATACATCACGAAGTAAAATTTTCCAAAGTACTTATATTATCTCCACTAGTAGATTGGATGGTTGAGATTTAATATCTCGTTGACTAGAATATCCTGGCTCATCTAGAGGCTTCAACAAAATCAACGATCATGAATTAATCAAGTGTTGATATGAACAATACTTATTTATTTCGGGACTTCGGGACTCCAGGATATGAAAAATCTCAAGTTGTTCAACTCCCCCAGAGTTATACCCGCCAAAGTGGTCATAAAGTGATGATGATTGCTTACTGTCAGTTAACACCTCCTCTTACGCTATCCTTCCACTATATTAAATCATCGATTATGAATTAATCAAGTTTTTAGATGGACGGTTCTTATTTATTTCGGGACTTCGACACTCCGAGACTCTGGGATATTACAACTATCAAGTTGTTCATCTCCCCTAGAGTTATACCCATCGAAGTGCTTACACCATCCTTCCATTGCTTGATATAACGATTGAGAAACGTCCTGAAGGGATCTTAGATAGAAGGTCTGTGTGATTTTTTTACACGGGGACTCCGAGATATTGTGGCTTACCTTTTCCTTCCACTATACTCGATTGGAAGGTCGAGAATTCACTCAAAGTTCCTCCTTGATTCGATGTTCTACATTAATTCATGTTTTTATCCTTTGATAATTCCACCCATTTCTAACTCATTTATCCCTGGAATGGTCAACTCCAAATGACCATAGAACTCATGAACCCAATCGAATGACTGAGGTTTTAATGGTTTGATCTGATGACTCTAGTTATACCTAAAATTTATCAGCTAGATCTGACGACTCTCATTTATCCACCTTCTCCTGAGGAGTTTTTGACCTAGGATCAATTTCCTTCAGAGGTTTGATTCCTCTAAGACGCCTTTGGATTCACACTTGGATTCCAAATGAACCAAGATCATTGATCTGTGCCTTCGGTCAGTGATCGACCATTGTCATATCCCCCGACTGTAACAAAGTTTCCTCACCATATTGAAGGTGTTTCTACAATTGATCTGTTGGGAATTTGATCCCAATAACACTTCCTTAAGGCGCTCCTTTTCCAGATATTCCCTTCGACCTTTCCAAAGGTATTAATGTTGCATGCTCTGATTTTGTGCAACCTAATACGTTATCTCTCCTGAGATTTAGGATCTCAAAGACATATTTTTTCTTGATGACAATAACATATTGGTCTTCTTGACATCAATTCCAACACCATAATACCATGTCCAATAGTTCCAGCTCATACCATTCTGGTGTTTCAACTAGAAGCTCTAATACCAATCTGTAATGTACGCAACCATCCCCGGGTCGGGTACGCTACCTCAAAAACTTTGTTCGAAGAATGTTTAAAAATTATGATACCATTTAATGATTAAATAGGCATGAAAGAAACATTTTAATAGTACATGCAATAATACAAATTCATGCTACAATATAAAGAATGTTTAAACATGTTACGCATAGCAATAACCAACAAGCATGCATGTTATAACATACAAATCCCAAAGACAACAATTCATACACATCGAAAATAAATATATAATAGATAAACATATGACAGAGAGAAATTGTTTTAATCAAAATGGTTCACCAACTAGCTATAGACCAAGTACGTTCCACCCAACCGTAGAAATTGTTGTTCCAAGTCTCAACAACAATGTCACACCTGATCCAGGGCTATGAATCCACAAGGATGGTTCTAGGGTGTCACTCAACTTCCCCAAACCAATCAACACTCAAGCTCTCACAGGTTCCTCAACACACAACAATCCAAAGTACACCAACTCTTTTCTCTCGAGCCTACACAACCCAAGAAAATGGACCCCCTTCTCTTCCGTGTAGTCCCTCAAGTTTTCCACCTCCTTTCAGGTCTCTAGTGCATCTAGTCGAGAATCTCCATGCTGGGACTCTCAGGACTCACAGTTGTGAATAAAATTTATTACATTCCAATGCATCTAAAACATCCAAGCATTAGTTCATGGATGGAGTACACCAACAATCACTACGACCATCCAATGATGGATTCTCTCCCAAAAAATTCGTTTTGTTTTCCCCCACCTAGATCAAGAGTGAATGAGAAATCATGAATGAAAGTGTGAAAGTGTGTATGGAGGAGAACCCCCAAACAACCCAGAAGATGGGTTTAAATATTTACTTCAAAATCAAGAATCCCATGGCCTTTCCCCAATAAGCACATGTAACCACTTTTGTCCATTAAAACAATTATGGGTAAATAAAATATGATAAAATGACTTATCCTCTTAATTCCCCTATCTCGTGGAGTCATATCCCCCTATATCTCTTGTCATTTTCTGTATTGCAGCTAGCGATGCATTTTATTTTTAATAATGATCATAGAATTACATTTCCTAGGCACACTGGCCTATTTAATTGTTTGGGCACTCCGGCCTTTCATCAAATAAACAAAATACATTATTTCATATGCAGACTCAAAACCGAGGTATTACAATTCGACTATTTGCTTCAAAAAAAATTATTTTATAGTCTAAAGTTAGTGATTATAACTTACAAATTAAAATAATCAATACAATAAAAACACAATCACATAAAGATTACCTCATAGAACCCAATGTAGGAAAATTATAGCTCATAATGGATTGTTTAATTCTTTTATTTGTTAGGAAAATTACATATTAAAAAGAGATCAATTTGAGCTTCTATACTTGTGCCAATGACATATAGGCTATAAGAGTGAATATCTCTTGTACTCAACTACAATCTTCTCCACAACCTATGTCAAAACTACCACTCATGTTGATCTCTTCAATTCTAGCCCTCTACAAGTGCATCTTGGACATTTCCATGCGTCAAAATATCTAAACCAATAAGTGGATGGACAATCCCCAAATATTAAATCATCACTTGCCATCATCATCTCTTGTTTTTGTATTCCACCCCTTAGGAATGCCAAGGACCATTTATTAACATTTTTTTCAAGGGCCATCTCATTTGGTATTTAAAGACACAATGATGAATCCCTTGTAGATACACTTATTAATTGTAACTTATATGTTACTATGGACCAATCCCTTATTAAAGATGCACATAGTGTGCCTTACATCCACTTAGGCTTTGGAAAGGATATAAAGTTCCGAAAAATAAAAAAATTAACTTTTACCTTATGATGTAGACAAAGTATCCTCAAAACTAGAAAAAACCAATTTACATTAACCATAACATTGATGCACAATAAATGATTTTTTTATCGTCATGTGCTAATCTATCACAAAATACATCAAATAAAAAAAAATATGTATATCAAATCCCAACTGCCTAAAAAATAATTTGGGCCCAAGCATCATGTCTGGAAGAATTTAACAAAGATAAACTACTTTCTCTAATGGTTCTTGGAGCTTGTAGAAAATGAACATGTTTGTAGTACCATATAGTGTGAGGGAAGGGATGGAGGACCAACCGAGCACATAGACATTACTAAATAGGTGAAATATGAGAGTGGAGTTGCCACTTGGTTTTAGGGATAAAGAGAGAAAACTTAGGGTAAGAAAAAGTAGGTGAAAATATGAGATGGACGGTTCTTGCTTATTTTGGGACTTTTACCCTCTGGGATATTACAACTCTCAAGTTGTTCATCTCCCCCATATTTATACCCATCGAATTTCTTACACCATCCTTCCACTACTTTATCTAACGATTGAGAAAAGTATCAAAGGGATCTTAGATCGAAGGTCTGTGTGATTTTGTTACTTGGGGACTCTAAGATATGTGGCTTACCTTGTCCTTCCACTATACTCAATTGGAAGGTTGAGAATTCACTCAGAGTTCCTCTTTGATTCGACAGTCTACGTTAATTTTTGGTTTTGGCCTTCGAGGATTCCACCCATTTCTAACTCATTTATCCATGGAACGGTCAATTCCAAATGACCATAGAACTCATCAAACCAGTCAAATGGTTGAGGTTTTAATGGTTTGATATGACGACTCTGGTTATACTCGAAATTTATCAGCTAGATCTGATGGCTCTCATTTATCCACCTTCTCCGGAGGTTTTTTTGACCTGGGATCAATTTCCTTCAGAGGTTCGATTCCTTTGAGACTCCTTTGGATTTACACTTGGATTCCAACTGAACCACGATCGTTGATCTGTGCCTTCGGTCAGTGATCGACGATTGTCATATCCCCTGACTGTAATAGAGTTTCCTCACCATACTGAAGGTGTTTCTATAGTTGATCATTTGGGAATTCAATCCCAATAACACTTCCTTAAGTAAATCCTTTTCCAGAGATTCCCTTCGACCTTTCCAAAGTTCTTAACGTTGCATGCTCTGATTCTGTGCAACCTAATACACTATCTCTCCTTATATTTAGGATCTCAAAGACATATTTTTTCTTAATGATAATACCATATTGATCTTCTTGACATCAATTCCAACACCATAATACCATGTCTAATAGTTCTGGCCCATACCAGTCCAGTGTTTCAACCAGAAGCTCTAATACCAATCTGTAATGTACGCAGCCACCCCCGGGTCGGGCATGCTACCTTAAAAACTCTGTTCGAAGCTGATTTCAAATGTTGATACCATTTAATTATTAAAGAAGCATGAAAAAAACATGATAACAATACATGCAATAATAAATAGTCATGCTACAATATAAAGAATGTTTAAACATGTTATTCATAGAAATAACCAACAAGAACACATGTTATAACATACGAATCTCAAAGACAATAATTCATACACAGCGGAAATAAATATACAATAGAGAAACACATGACATAGATAACTTATCTTAATCAAAATGCTTCATCAACTGGCTGCAGACCAAGGAATTTCCACCCAATCGTAGACATTGTTGTTCCAAGTCTCAACAACAATGTTACCCCCAATCTAGGGATATGAATCCACAAGGATGATTCTAGGGTGTCACTCAGATTCCATAAACAAGTCAACACTCAAGATCTCACAGGTTACTCAACACATAACAATCCAACGTACACCAACTCTCTTCTCTCCATCCTTCATAACCCAAGAGAATGGACCCCCTTCTCTTCCATGTGGTCCCTCTGGTTGTCCACTTCCTTCCAAGGCTTTAGTGCATCTGGTCAAGAATATCCATGCTGGGACTCTCAGGACTCACAATTGTGAATAAAATTTATTACATTCCAATGCATCTCAGACATGCAAGAATTAGTTCATGGATGGAATACACCAGCAGTCACTACAACCATCCAACGATGGATTTTCTGCCAAAAAATTCGTTTTTTTTTTCCTTCCCCCCACCAAGATCAAGAATGAATGATAAATCATGAATGAAAGTGTGAAAGTGTGTATGGAGGAGAACCCCCAAAACAACCCACAAGATGGTTTTAAATACTTACCTGAAAATCAAGAATCCCGTGGCCTTTCCCCAACAAGCACATGTAACCACTTTTTTCCATTAAAACAATTATGGGTAAATAAAATATGATAAAATGACTTATCCCCTTAAGCCCCCTCTCTCGTGGAGTCATACCCCCCTATAAATCTTGTCCTTTTCTGTCTTGTAGCCAACAATGCATTTTATTATTAATAATGATCATAGCATTACATTTCCTAGGCACACTGGCCTCTTTAATTGTTTGGGCACTTCGAACTTCATCAAATAAACAAAAAACATTATTTCATATGGGGACTCAAAACCAAGGTATTACAATTCGTCTATTTGTTTCAAATTTTTTTATTTTATAGTCTAAAGTTAGTTAGTGATTATAACTTACAAATTAAAATAATCAATACAATAAAACACAATCACATAAAGATTACCTCAGAGGACCCAGCGTGGGAAAATTATAGCTCATAATGGATTGTTTAATTAATTTATTTCTTAGGAAAATTACATATTAAAAAGCGATCAATTTGAGCTTCTATACTTGTGCCAATGACCTATAGGCTACAAGAGTAAATATATCATGTACTCAACTACAATATTCTCCACAACCTATGTAAAANTGTTTAATTAATTTATTTCTTAGGAAAATTACATATTAAAAAGCGATCAATTTGAGCTTCTATACTTGTGCCAATGACCTATAGGCTACAAGAGTAAATATATCATGTACTCAACTACAATATTCTCCACAACCTATGTAAAAACTACCACTTGTGTTGATATCTTCAATTTGATCCCTCTACAAGTGCATCTTGGACATTTCCATGCGTCAAAATATCTAAACCAATAAGTGGATGGACAAACCCCAAATTTTGAATCATCACTTTCCATCATCATCTCTTGTTTTTGTATTCCACCCCTTAGGAATTCCAAGGACCATTTATTAACATTTTGTTCAAGGGTCATCTCATTTGGTGTTTAAAGACACACTGATGACTCCCTTGTAGCTACCCTTATTAACTGTAACTTATATGTTAATATGGACCAATCCCTTATTAAATATGCACATAGTGCACCTTACATCCACTTAGGCTTTGTAAAGGATATAAAGTTCCCAAAAATAAAACAATTAAATTTTACCTTATGATGTAGACAAAGTAGCCTCAAAACTAGAAAAAAAGCAACGTACGTTAACCATAACATTGATGCAAAATAAATGATTTTTTTATCGTCATGTGATAATATATCACAAAAGACATCAAATAAAAAAATATATATGTATATCAAATCCCAACTCCCTAAAAAATAATTTGGGCCCGAGCATCATGTCCAGAAGAATTTAACAAATAGAAACTACTTTCTCCCATGGTTCTTGGATGTTGTAGCAAATGAACAAGTTTGTAGTACCACATAGTGTGAGGGCAGGGATGGAGGACCACCCGAGCACATAGACATTACTAAAAAGGGGAAATATGAGAGTGGATTTGCCACTTGGTTTTAGGGATAAAGTGAGAAAACTTAGGGTAAGACAAAGTAGGTGAAAATATGAGGGAAAGCCACTAAATTAATTATGATCTTATGATTTTGTTTTGAATGACAACCTAGGGATATATGTGATTATAATGGTAGATCAATTATGTTTTTCAAGAAAATTAGAACAGGAAATTGGATCTACTCACTATGGTTAATTAGTTAACAATTCCTTTAATGATATAGAATCCATAATGTTAGAAATGGAAATGGAAGAAGGAAGATAACTCAATTGGAACTCATTGTTGTAGATGATGAAGCTCTTTGCACTGAAGTGTAGAGTTATGATAGTCCTATAATAGTGATCCATGTACAAAATGACTTTCACACTAGATATAACCAATAAACACTAGATATGAAATTATAAAGATAAAAAAATGAAATATGCAAAACAAATAGACCTAGCACCCTCACGGGGGATGATTCCTCCCTTACCGTAGCTATGTTGGAACCTCCCTTAAGGTGTTAGGGTTAAAAAATAAAAGGAATGAGTGGATGATATGAGTGGACAATTTTTTTTATTATGGTGGTGACGACGATGATGAGGACGACGATGATGATAATGATCATGACGATGAGGATGATCATGACATTGGAAATGATGATGATGATGACAATGCCAATGACGACAACAATGATGATGATGATTAAGACAATCACGATGACGACGATGATGATGACCATGATGATGATGATGATGATAATGATGATCATGAAAATGATGATGACAATGATGATGATGATGACGATGATGATGTCAACTTCGAAAATGATGATAAAGACGATGATGATGACCATGGTGATGACAATGATGATTATGATGATAATTACGACAATGATGACGATGATGATCATGATAATGACGATGACGATGACGATGAAAATGACTATGAAGATGATGATGACCATGAAAATGATGATGATGATGATGATGACTACGACAATGACGACGAAGACCATGAAAATGATGATGATGACAATGAAAATGACGACGATGATGAAAATGATGATGATGACAACTGTGAAAATGACGATGATGACGACAATTATGACCATGGCAATGTCGATGATGATGATGATGATGATGATTGGAACAATCATGATGAAGACGACGATGATAACCATGAATATTATGATGATGATGAGGAGGAGGAGGAGGAGGAGAAGGATGATGACAATGTTGATTATGATGATGAAAATCATGATAATGATGATGATGATGATTAACCCATATAAATAAATACTTTAAATATAATAAATAGTATAAAAGATATAATGATCACATAACTCCTACATTTCATCATTTATGCAATATAAGTGATCATTTGAGTCTTCATCCAAGTCTAGATAGGCATCATCTGGTTCATAATTTATGTTGAAACGATTGGCCATATCATCATCATCATCAAAGTCATTTTCAATGATTTCATCATCAATATGATTGTCGAGAACATTGTCATCTACATTTGGCTCAACTTCTTCGACTTCTTCATATGATGGTACATCTACCTCATGCTCCTATGCATATTCTTCAATATCATGTTCTTCTGGTACATTATACTTTACAAGCATTCCTCTTGGATCATATCTAACTACGTACGACCAACCTACTTTACCTGGAACCTATGAATAAAATACCTGCTCACATTGTCTTAGAAGAGCATAAGTTTATGTACCCGTCTCAAACATCCTTGTATTAACCATGTTAAATCCATTGTAATTATCAATAACATTTCTTTCAGGATCACATTCATTCATCTGTAACATATACCATTTGACCTCGAATAGAATTGACTTGAATGAATTAAAGTCACACTAGATTATATCATTCAAATACCCATAATATCTATTTTTGGATATTGTTGGATGCCTGTCACTTCTAGAGGAAACATTAGTGACCTGAAAGACTGCAGTTATCCAGGAACCAAAGGATTTATTCTTTTCATCCAACTTTTGATGCGAAATTTATGACCATTGCACCACACAATCTTGTGGTGTTTCAACTGCAATATTCCCCACACACAAAAAATGTATATTTTTCAATGAATAAACATGATATTTATACGTAGTAAAACTTTATAAAATAAACACACCATGACTGTTGGAGCAAGTCATTTTGGGACAAGTTTTAGGAATCACATAGGAGAAAACCACATGAAAAGTAGGCTAAGGAGCACCATGTGCATAGGAAAAGAAGATAATTAGGGAATTTTCAAGAGTGAGAGCACGCAGAAGACAAAAATTAGTTAGAAGTAGTTAGACCTTTTGGTCCATTTTGTAATAGGTTAAGCCCTAGTATCAATGTATAAATATGTAATGGGTTTTTGGGTAAAGAGAGTCATATGCAAGAGAGTTGATGAGTTGGAAAAGACTAGTTGCTCGGTGAAACATTCGTAGTTCTAAGGTTCAAAGAGAGATATGATGATAGTGAGATCGAGCTAAGTGTGCACTATATGCACGAATGACTAGGGAATTTTGGGTAGAATTGATGTATCTTATGTGAATGAAATGTGCACTTGTTGTAAGGACCGAATATGAATGAATAATATAAGAATCAAGCCATTGTGGACGTAGCCCAGTTGGGGTGAACAACGCTAAATTCCTATGTTCTAATTTGTTTTCTATCATGATGTGTTGGTTTACTTTGTTTATTGCACATATGTAATAGATGATTATGGGTTAATATGAATATGTATCTGATGGTTCCACACACATGTTAAATGATTAAGTAGGATGAATCTGTCATATGTTATTACATTGTTATTATTTCACACACATGGTATATTGCATGTTGAGTGAATGTTAAGTTAGAATCAATGTTAGAGTGATATCCATTCCCTTCATGGTTGTAGAAGCCTGGTTCATGTAGTCCCCATAGGTAGTTTGAGTGATATTTCACCTACTTGTAGGTTATTTTGAAAGGGCCGGTATCTTTAGGGTTTTTTTGGTGAATTAATGTTGAACCCCAGTTCTGCCCACTACATGCCAACAAATGGTTTCATTTCTGTGAACGAGATATGCGATTGAGGGGGATGTGGAGACTTACTAAGGAGGGGATTGGAAAAGGGTTGGATACGAAGGATATAGATTTTGTTTTAGATAAGAATAAGAATACACATATCAATGAAGATAAATGGATATAAAGGTATGTGTTTACAGATTTTCATGACATTTTCTTTACCGTTTTTTTGAATATTTTAGCAGAGTGGATCTAGAGACTAGTTGAATAGATCGAAATATTTCACACAGTTTTTCCAAGAAAATGGACTCTTGAGTTAATTTGACAAGTCAATACTATAATAAATCAAGGATCACATGCAATAGATTACTGGATTGAAAATGTGTTGGGAGGTTACATTACTGAATTTTCTATACACTATACTCAGACGTATAGTCCTGCTGAAAGGAATTTTTTAAGGGACCATGCGGAAGGTTATTGAATTAACTATCTACTTGGATTAAGATGTTAGTTTTTGATGAGGGAGTAATGAATATGGAATCTGATTTCCCTAGTAGCTAAGCATATTCAGATACATAGGGGGATTGGGGGATGACTAGGGGATGATCTGAGAACAAAGAGGGCTGAAGAGAAGGAATGAGGAATAGATGGGATAGGGATGTCAAGAGAAGAAGAATGTGTGATGAATGCAGATATTGGAGTATGGGACAATGGTAAAATATTTAGATTGAATAAGAAGATGAATGTGGATGAGAGAGAGGGGAAACATAGTGAGATTGAGGAAACATACACTAGTGTAATACTCCAGATCAAAGAAATTCTATGCACAAAATAAAATATCCATCAGCTCTATCTAGTAGAAGAAGATCCCACTCAGATCAGACTCTGCGTCAAACCCACGATCCTATGTGAATCGCCAAGAACTGAGGTAAGATCATAATATTTTTCAATTATAGTTAGTGAAGGAAGTAAATATAGTAGTAAAAGTAATAAAAGTAGTGGAAGTAGTACGTCAAGTCAGAATCAGTTAGTGTTATCAAAAAATAATATCGCACAGAACATAATGGAAAGGGTAGATCCTACTTTAAGAATGTATGTCTTCCATGGAGCGGGGATAGAGGATCCATAACAACATTTGTTAATTTGTGAGACAATATGGACTATGAAGAATGCCCAATATGATGATGTGAATATTACATAATTGGAAACAAATTCAAATATCATGCATTATTATGGTACATAAAATATCATACTACGACACCTATGAGATAGAATAGAACATTGGCAGAGGTAAGACAAGATATATTGAAAGAGTTACAGAAACTAAAGTCCAAGTCATAGTGCATTATAGAACTGAAGGAGATTAAGAAGATAGTAAATGAATCAATGTGGGACTATGATCAATGATTCAAGATACCAAAGGATCAGATGACATTCCAAATTCTAGATGAACAATATAGGGAGTGGTTTATTGTAGGAGTGTTGTTGCATATACGTTTCCCTTTGATACAACAAAAGATTGTGTCATAGTTGGAAGCCCTAAAAATTTCTATGAAATTGGAAGCATCCCCTATAGGAGAAAATGACACAGGGACGGATCAAGTTCAATCACAATTAACAATGCTAACTATTCAATTGTAGGAACTTGCAAAAGGAAATGAAAAATTCAAGAAAGTATGATGTGTCACATGTAGAACAAAAGGTCATCATAAGAATTAATGCCCATCTTTTCAACAATATTTGAATACGAGAGCTATGAATCCATTAGGGGTATGGTGTGATATTTGAAAGATGATGGTTCACCACCCTACTGCTTGTTCATTGATGTCGAAGTATCATATTACTGTGAGAAACCTGTTTTGTAACTTTTGCAAGTCTATCGGACATGAAGAGAAGGATTTTTGCACATTTTATTTGATGAGAGAGCACACTACAAATGCCTACAGAGTCCAAGGAGAAGAATTCGAAGGAGGAGATCCACAGTATAATACTCCAAGAGGTTATAATCAAGGAGGTAGAGGAGGGTTCATAGGTCATAGAAGAGAATGATTTGGCAGAGTAAGAGGACCAATTGTATGTTATAATTGTAATCATCCTAGACATTTGGTGTGAGACTGTTTGAATCCCTGCATGACATGTACATATTGCATAAATCTATACCATGTAACAGAGGATTTCCCATAGCTGATCGCAAAGTGGAAAGAAAAGAGGAACCTGGATGTACATATGATAGCAACAGAGGCATGCAATGAACAACCAAATATAGAATCGGTTACTCTCAGAGGAATGAGAACCATAGTTGATGCAATGGATCAAGGAAATATGATCCACCAGTGGGTTGGGAAAGTAACAAAGCCTGAATTGTTGTTTAAACCTAGAAAGGAGAAAGAGATGTATACACAAGTAAGGAAGGAAGTGATAGGAGAATAATGGATAACATCAACTTCAAATGTGACTCCTTTGTTTGACAAAATGCTAGTGTACAATATGCCACCAGTTTACGACCATTCAGAAAGACCAGTTGACAAGGTGAACTTTGAATAGTTTTCTAAAAATTTGTTTAGAGATAATGAAGGATGAGTATTCTTTGATTATTCTACGTGGAATGATTGACCATTGTTCCCAAGAGAAATAGATGCATTTCTCACTTTGAGCAGTTAACCAGGTGCACCGCAAGAAGAGAACGAGTAGGGAGTTTCGACTAAATGCGCGAATAGGAAACTATGACATGGAAAATTTTCTTTTGTATGTAGGTTTCAATGTGAATGAAATATCGAAGCAGACCCAAGAAATGATGGGTAATATGAATTTGATCTGGTTTCCCATTCATTTTAGGTTAGAAAATCAACACAAGATTGTTCCAATTGGAAGGATAACATGGGTAAGTTTTAATATTGATGGAGTGCACAACTTAGCCAATTTTGAAGTGATCGATATAGTGGATGGTACCACCCCTTACCCCTACTTGGACTTGATTGGGCCTTTGAAAACTAGACTATCATTGATTTGATTAAGAGACATATGATATTTTAAGTAGAAGACTTGAAGGTTATTGCACCGTTGGATCCTGCTGAAGGAAGAAGATATGTAGAACCAGTAAAGGGAAAAGAGATCAACAACCTGTATATTATGAACACGCAGATGGACGATTATGTGAATCCTAAAACTGATGGTGTACTTATTTGGAAAAGTATTATTTCATGTGTGTCATATTCAAAAGAAGCTTTAGAGAATTGGCAACAGAAATTGCGTGAAGTGTCTACAAGGAAATGTGCTCAAATTACCCGTGTGTTGTGATGGATTGGAATTAATGTATGTGATCATCCAAGGTATGAAAAACTAACCAATATAGCTTATTTTATGAGATATTTTGAATTGAAAATATCATATTAGTAAATATTACTAGATTTAGATGTTGTGTTAAAAGATACCCTGACAAGATGGTGAGTCGTGCATAAATATAGAATAAGAGATTAGAAGTAGCGCATAAGGATATTATAGGTCGGGTTCGAGACATAGAGTGAATATACTATGCATAAGTATACATGATTGAGTTGTTCGGTGGAGCATGCTACACAGTGCATTGAGACATGGAATAAAGTACCTAAGCAATAATGGAAACACTTGTTTGTACACACCTTGGACACAATCTCAAAGAATTGGTACTTGGAACTAGAAGTGCGCAGAGAAACTATAGATTGGGAAGAATTGACTCAAAAATTTATGGTAACTTTTAGTTTTGAATATGATGTTCCTTTGATTGACTCAGCTTTGTAGGTTATCAAGAACAATATTTTTTCATCGGAAGACTTAATAGAACTAGTACCTGTATGTAGCGCACATAGATATACTACGCCAATTGAAGAAGTTTTGCACTATTATAATGTTGTTGAAGAAGACCAAAAGGAGGAAAAAGATCCCAGAAATGAACAAATACCAGAAACTGAAGGAGAGCACGCAATAAAAGGACCACACCCTGAATCGACCATATATGCAAATCCATTGAGAATGTGCAGAGTAAACATTGGTACAAAAGATAAGCCCAAATTTGCAAACATGGGAGACTATTGGAATGACGAAACTATTAAGAAGATAGTTGACTTACTATGTGAGTACCAAGACTTGTTTTTGACTACTTTTTCAGATATGAAAGGGATTGTTGGGAGTCAGGAGAGATGAATATTCCCTTGAAGCCAGATGTTAAGCCAATAAAGAAGAGGCCATATATATTGAACCCTATGTATAAGTAGAAGGTAAAAGCATAGATACATAAGATAATGGATACAGGTTAGTCTGTGCTGAGATATTTGGTCAATAAGCTAGTGTTGGGGGGGAAGACATGTCAGGAAAGATGAGACGACTGGGACTTGAGAATTCTAGCACTGTTATGGGAGTATAGGACTACAAGTAAGAACATGATAGTAAAAACCCCATTCAAACTAGTGTATTTCCAATAAGCTACTATTCCTATGGAATTCATAATATCAATCCCGCTCATTGCTATGTTGACATAGCTTATAGATTTTGGTGCAGTGGAGAAGAGATTCTTATATCTAGTAGAGATGGAAGAGGACCAATTTGTTGCAGGTTTCCAATAACAAGTTCAGAAAGCACATGAGAAATCATGGCATGATAGGCACATTAAACATAAGAAGTTACAAATACGAGACTTAGTCTTTCTCTATGAAAACAAGTTTTTGCAGCACCTTGGGAAGTTTCAGATGCATTGGTTAGGTCCATATGTGATCAGATTTGTGATAGATGCATGTGTTTTTCAGTTGGAGAAACTGAATGGAGAAGTTGTGGAAGGACTGGTTAACGGTAGTCGACTGAAATATAGGGACAGTCGTAATTCTATGTACTAGTCTATGAACACAGTATGTGTACTAGAGTACTTGTATTATATTTTATTACAAAAACAAAAAGAAAAGAATAAAAGTAATAAAATAATTTTAAGGTTGAAGTTATGCATAAGGTTAAACGAGTAAGGAAATAAAGACATAAAATGTCTCAGAGATGCAGAAAGAGGAAGAAATTGTGTAGGAAGGAGGATTAAGTGTGAAAAATATATGTTCAGAGGGTGAGAAACACATTAAAAATAATACATGATGAGACAAGAATTAAAGAGCGATAATAAAAATGAAGTAGTGGAGATGCGTAGTCATAAATGCAAAGCTACTATGAGACCATGATAGATTGGAAAGATCTAGACCATGATTCACAAAACAATCCAAATTTATTGCAGAGTATGGAAAGAATTGAATGTGAGTACAAGTTGGATAAGACTTTAGGTTTGGGGCACGAAAAGGGAAAGTAACAATTAACGACAAGTTATAAAAATAGTTGAGGGGTCGAAGAAATTTTTTTATCGTCGTTTGAGGGCAGTGAGAGTAGAGATTCGATCGAACACATACAAAGATGAAAGAGTTAGTTTTCAAGGGAAGTGTGTTGCAGAAAGATATGGAGCCACCCAAGGTAGCAGTGGAATCAACATTAGGAATGAAGAAACAACGCACTAAGCCACCAATAGAAGCTATACATGAAGGAGCCACAGGAGCATCAGAGTCAGAGTTAAGTTCGGTCAACTTTTAGAAGGAGTATATACCACCCAAAAATCCGACAACGAGCTAATTAGGCTACAAAAGGAAGCAAAGTATGAGCTCATGGAGACATAAATTCTATGAGGTGTAATCGTTGAAGAATATATGTTAGGCACAATGGAAAATTTGAAGTTTGAAAATCATGACCTATCAGATGAGAAAGTTCCTAGAGTTAGCACCAAAGAAACATCTTTAGAGAGTCATTTTCCTAGAGACATCATTTATCTTGGTTGAGCCACAAACTTGGGAAATAGGGTTGGATAAATCAAGGATTATGAACTTGTTAGAGATCACACACTTTGGTAGGAGCGTCAATATCAACACATGTGTTAATATGTTGTTAAGTTGCGTGCATGGAGAATACCTATGGCTGGAAAGAGTCGTGTCCATAGATACATAATTGATTGTGTGGATAACATGGTTTCCAATGGAAAGGGAGGACCCATCACCACTTTTTACAGATAATTCAAACAAGAAATAGATTTTGGAGACAATGAAAGAGAGGTTTGATACGTATAGAGGATTATGTGGGATTGATGTAGTAAGTATCAATGACAAGTGCGTCAGGTTTGCGATGCAAGTGTTTTCTTGTAAATTACTGAGGAAGTGTTGTAAGGATCAAGTGTCAGAAGGTGCGATAGAAACAATGGATAAGTGGTTTTAAGGAGTACAAATGAACTAGGTAAAATTCTTGATTAATTAGTTTTTTATGGATTGCAGAGAGGTACAGGACAAGGGAAAACAATTCCACTATGTATGGTTGTTAATATTGATAACATTAGTGGCTTGGAGGGAGATGAAAGACACACTATTTCTATCAGCTACAAAAAAACCATGTTTGTCAATGAGATATGCTAACTTTTGGCATATTGCATACAAGGAGAGACAACTAGATAACAACATCACTTTTTATATCTATAAGGAGGTAATTCGACAATGCATTCAAGATACATCATGAATATTACCATAGGTGGTAAAAGCATACAAGGGAGTTGCACTTTTTAAGGCAGGACACCATCATATGTACATTCAAGGGAAGAGGAACCCAACTCAAGAATGGTTTCCCATGAGATACAGGGTGACTAAAGAAGAAATGGGACACATCATGGAATATTGGGACGTCGAGTGGAAGATCCCAATGATAGAAATAGAGCAGCAAGAGACAAAACAACCATAAGTAGAAGAAGTAGGAGATGATGAAGAAGAAGAAGGACATGGAAATCAAGGAAATAAAGCAGGTGACACACAAAAGACTATACCATGATTGAGAGAGAAGAGGAAAGACACGTAGAAGGGGAAAATAGTCCAACAATGCAAGAAGAGGAAAGTTGCGAGGGAAATGGCCATTCAAGAAATAACAGACAATGATTTAGACAAGATCTCATATCAATTCAAGGAGTAACAAGGATTATTTTGAGTCAGTGATGCAGAAGCAAGAAGAAAGGCACTCGGACATGCAAGCACATATTTCTACACTGTGATATATTTTGGAGACAACTAGGAATATGACAGTTAGAATAGGAGAATAAGAGTAGATAGAGAGTATGACGAAGACCACATAGGCGCAATCGATGACATCTCACCCATATGCAACATCAAGAGAGTGTAGAGTAATGAAGTTATCAACATGATCATTAGATTTTCCCTTTATAGAGATGGAGGAGAAAGCATAAGAATTAAGTCATATCGACTTAGTCTTGTCACAATTTTCGATGAATGTATTAAAGGGATTGTAGATAAGTTTTACCTAGGAGATACATTTGAATGTAGAGTTGATGATGACACAATTGAACAAAGTGACAAATGATAAGTCAACATTGCATATAGAATATAGAAAATTTATGATGGATTGGGATGAGGATGAACAAAGAGTAGCAAGGTTGAAAAATACAGTGTAGGATGTGTACAAAAGTTTTCTATAGATACCAATGGAATTTGATACTCCATTGGAAGAACAAGTGTCGAAGATTAGTGAAGCCATTTAGGGATTTCTTATGAATATTACCTATTTGGAGGCATGCCAGACACCAAGCACTTCATCGGAGGAAAGAGAGAAAAGGGGAAATGTGACAACAACAACCATAGAGAACATCAGAAGTATGGAAGCAGAATGTGCCAAGCTATACAAATAACGTATGAAAGTATGGACTCAGCTAACAAAAGATGGAAAGTTGTAGGAAATTGGAAAGAAGCTACAGGCTACACAGGAGAAGGTGCAAAATTTTAAGGAAGTGATCAACACCTTACCACCAACAAACAAGATGGTAGAAATTTCAGAAAATAGAAAATTATACTCAGAGATGAACTAGATGAGGGAAGAGCAACAAGCTTGTGCACAAAATATCAAAACGATCCAAAAGGAATCATACAAGGTGATAACAAAAATAGCAGTTTCCCGGGGAATGGTCAAGCAGGTGGTACAAGAAAGTGTAGAAAAACTAAAGACCCATATCACTACATAGATGACCAAGGGAATTGCGCAGCAAGAAATAAAAGCAAGGGAAAATATCACAACTACAAGGGAAACATTTTAGAAGTTGATGGAGACCTGGAAGAAAGCTTGAAGTGGCTCGGAACGAGCCATAGGTGAGTGTTGGGGGCCTATTGGAGAACATTGTTTTGGGATAAGTTTTTGGAATCACACAGGAGAAAACCACACAACGAGTTGGCTAAGGAATAGTGCACGCAGAGGAAAGGAAGACAATGAGCGCATTTTCAGGAGTCTGCACACGCAGAAGAAGAAAATTATTTAGAAGTAGTTAGACCTTTTGGTCCATTTTGTAACGAGATAATCCCTAGTATCAATGTATAAATATGTAACGAGTTTTTTGGTAGAGAGAGTCATATGGTAAGAGAGTTGATGAGTTGGAAAAGACTAGTTTCCAGGTGAAAAAGTCATAGTTCTAAGGTTCAAAGAGAGATACGATGATAGTGAGATCGAGCTAAGTGTGCATTGTATGTGCAAACAACTAGGGATTTTTGGGTAGAACTGATGTATCTTATGTGAGCACAATTTGCACCTATTGTAAGGACTGAATATGAATGGATAATATAAGAATCCAATCATTGTGGACATATCCCAGTTGGGGTGAATCACGTTGAATTCCTATGTTCTGATGAGTTTTCTATCATGATGTGTTGGTTTACTCTGTTTATTGCACATATGTAATAGATTCTTATGGGTTAATATGACTATGTATCTGATGTTTCCACACACATATTGAATGATTAAGTAAAATGGATTTGTCATATGTTATTACATTATTATGATTTCATGCATAGGGTATATTGCATGTTGAATGAATGTTAGAACGATCTCCATTCCCTTCACAATTGTAGAATCTCGGTTCATGCAATCCCCATAGGTACTTCAGGTGAGACTTCACCTACTTGAGGGTGATGTTGAAGGAGTTGGTATCTTTAGGGTTTTGTTTTTTAATTAATGTTGAACCCCAGGTCTTCCCACTATGCGCCAATAATGACCTATATTAATAGAATGAAAAATAATTGAAGCATGATGTGGGTGAATATTATGATTTCTTGTTTATCTTTTAAACCATATGCTAAATCAATTTCCCTCTGAGTAAGATTGGTATCTTGATTACAATGAGCTTCTTTAAGCAAAGTAGCCACCCACTCCCATGATAATCTACCATTACATTGTATGTTCTATCGATCTATCCATACTTTCATCCAATCAAGATTGTTTTTGATGTATAAATGTAGTGCATCCCACTCCAAACCAACTGTATGAAAAAAGAATAAAAAATAGTAATTAGAGTAAGGACTGAATATGTGAGTGCAGTGTACACCTAAGTAAAAATTAGAACTGATGTATATTATGTGAGCGCAATGTGCACCTGTTGTAAGGAATGAATAAGAATGAATAATATAAGAAGCCAATCATTGTGGAATTAGCCCAGTTGAGGTGAACCATGTTAAATTCCTATGTGATCCAGGTGGATATTGGTGGCCACCCACCTATTCCAATTGGCTCTTGTTGACAGTTTTTAGTTCAACACGTTCTTCTATAATTCTTTGTAATTGTGGGTTCTACACTTATGGGGCTATCTGAATCCCCACACATCTTCCAGGTGGAGACTAGGGGCCTCCCACCTAATCCAACTATCTCATTTTGGATGTTTTCATGTCATCACATCCTTCTATACTTCCAAGGCTATTTTGGGGCCCTAAACAATGTTTTGTTGGCTTGCCATAGTCAAACTATAGATGGAGTTAGAGTTTGATGGCATAATGTGTATTTCTCGAAAATACTTTTACAACGAGATATCACGTGCCTAAAACAAAGGTCGTATGCAAAAGTTACGACCATGAGAAGTTGAGGTCCCAACTTACCCATCGGGGCCCACATAACTTTTGTTGTTTCATCTCCTAGGGTTAGGTTTTTGGATGTCTAGAGTTTTATCAATCATGAGTAATGTTAAAAAGTCCTTTGGAGCCTCATTGTAATCATTCTTCTCAGATGGATGCACGTAGCAACCACATATCTTCTCAGAGATAGCTACCACCATTCGAGAAAGTTGTTTTCAGTTCTGTAGTCTTACAATTTCATCCTATTTCATTTATTTAATAGAAGATATTTTTAAGTGGATATCTATTGTTGTTCTCCATAACTCTTTGTTATTGTATTTAGTTTGTTAGTCAGTTCATTCCACTCATAAATTTGGATCAGTGGTATCAGAGCGGTTTTCTCTTCATTTATTTTTCTTCATGCATGTCCCCGATAAGATCTGGGTACAAGAAGTTGGGACTCGAACCAGTCGAGCCTTTGCAATATCGGCCACACCGAACCTGAAAAGAACCCATGGGGGATAAAAATAAATATTATGGAGCAAGAGATCCTTTTAAAATGTTTTTCAAGGAAGCCCTTCCACGACAAAGGAACAAAATGATGGAGAGATTTACACAGATCCTCTGACGGTTGCCCAAAAGAGAAGCATATTCATCAAGAGGCCATGCAAACCCCTTCAAGGTACAAGTAAATTTTGATATTCCATTATTTGAAGCACTGATAGATGTGGATGTTGTAGATAAATGCACTACTACATATTGGAAAAATTGTGACGACTACTTGCGATGAAAGTACTCTTTTGTCGCAAAATTCTAAAGAAAAAGTTCAATTTTTCAATTTTGATCTAAATCCACCTCGTAGTCGTCTCTCTATCGAAAGACGCAAACTATCATCGGTGTTGAGATGATAGTCAAGATGGTGGAATGTTGTCTCAATTTCGACAAAATTGTGTTTTCGTCGCAAGAGCGATGCCCACTTTTGACTGTTATAAAGTTTGTCACACTAGCGACAAATGCGTCATTATAACTGTTCCCGTCTTCACAAAGTGAAAGTGACCTAAATATAACAAATAAATAGGTAAAAAATATTTATATTTAGGTCACGTTTGTCGCAATTGCGACGATGGTGACCTAAATTGACCTATAAATATTTGATGATTTAAAGTTGTTGTGACAATCTTGAAATAACAATGACGGTTCCGAAAGGGTATTTTTGTGTGGAAGAATGTCGCAGAATATAGTTAGAGGTGGGGGAGAAAGTAAAGTGGGTGAAAAGGGTGATGGTAGATGTTATTTACCTTGCCAAAAATGTTGCCTCATATGTCCCGTAATAATTTTAATAGCAACAACTACAAAACATTGTAGGAAAAATGGGCACATTGATGGCAGATCGAATGAATATCGTCCCATGGTAATTAGCTATATATTCATTATATTTTTTTATTTTGTCAATTTTATATAAAATTATATATATGTATATATGTTGTTTGAATGTTTGTTATATTATACACTAATTTTTCATTATTGTTTCTATTATAAAGTTAGAGTTTCCCTCTAACCTTCCGTAGAATATTGCACCAAGTATTAGTAGAAATGATGTTGTACAAGCTGAGGAACATCATGACCAAGCAAATGAGGATCTCATGGAAGAAGATGATGGGACAAATCAAGTTAATGATCCCATGGAAGAAGATGATGGGACAAATCAAATGATCCAAGATGTTTTTTTGCAATCAGATGAGGATGGGGACAACGCTGGTATTTATGATGAACCTCTATTAGGCAAATAAACGACTTTATGAAGGATCAAACACAAATCTTCTCTCCGCTACATCGCTACTAGTGAACTTAAAGGTTATGAATAATTTTTCGAACACTTGTATGACACAGATCCTACGGTATGTAATATGTTTCATCTCATATTATACATAAATGTTGATTTTTTTCTATTTGTATTTAGTGTTAATTAATGTGTAAAATAAGAATGCATTTTTTACGATTAATATTCTTACATTAACTAGTTATTTGTGATGTTGTAGATTGCTAGGTGAATTTGTGTTACCATCGTCAAATATTTTACCTCACACATATTGAGGTTTGCATGCCATTATGAAAGACATTGGAATGGATTATCAAACTATAGATGCATGTCCTAATGACCATATTATATATTATGGACAACATGCTTCGAAAATAGAA
>SNQJ01S0010981.1:188444-199758 GCA_010110895.2 Picea sitchensis
GATGTTAGGCTAGTTATAAGGGTACGAGGTTTGTGTTTAGAGTTTTTTTGTTGATACAACAGAAAAGGGCCATTGGGAAAAAATGGAGTCAAGAGGTTAAGATGATAGATGAATGAATAACTGAGACAAAATGTAACCAGGCAGTGTAATCATGTAAGTTGATCCTTTGAAATTATAAAATGGGAAAAGAAGAATAGATCAAAGTTCATTTCAAATGTAGAGCATATCTTATCTGAATTCTACATTTCAAACTTGGAAGAAAACATAAATATTGTTTCGAGCCAGCACAGGGTGTTAAGAACAAATCCTACACATTATCTTCTCATAAACAATACAGAAAGAAAAATCATGTGAAATAGGAAAATAACAAATTACATCAGGGAAAAACTTCACCACTTAAACACGACACAAGAATATGGAAATACAATGCCTTTGTATTCATCCATAACAATCACTTACAGTCTTTGAAACATTTTTACATTGGATGGGGACATTTCCATTCCATTCTTCCCTGACATTATAACCCCATATTCCTTTGAAAGAATATGACTTATAGCCTTTACATCAAAATCTAAGATCCTATCAAAGAGGATCTGAAATACTAAAAATAGTACATAATAAAAACAGTTTCAAAAAAGTAGGATCAAGTCCTATCTTAAGGGGTCAAGCCCTTATCCTAATATGGTAGTACTCAACAATATTCGACATCTTCAACAGTCTTCTGGGTGATGACAAGGCAACTCAAGATTCTTTTCTGGCACCTGGGAAAATCTTCAACCAAAAATAGGATAAATTTTGAGCCTTTTATCCTTCGTATTTGCCACTAAACCCTGAAAAAGAGGATGATCTTTATCCATTTTAAAGTTATAATTCATTTGAAACCTTCCTCAAATGATTTGGCAGAAAAAATATTCGATCTGGGAAAAGAGACTAGTGTTATGACTATCTCTGCACTTTCGACAACTTACGTGCCTGAAACAGAGTAGGATAAGCTTCCGAAAGTCCTGGGATTTGACAGCTAACATTGCTTTTTCAAATTCAGTTAAGCTGTTGAAACTGCAGGTCTTTGAAGTCCTTTTTAAAATTGCAAAAAATGGAATTTCTTCGATCTGTCTACCCTTCAGGATATTTGTTGAGGTTCACAGCAGCTTCTGCTAGAGATTCTAGATCAGGATGTGTTTTTGTCTTAGGATATTCAAGCATTATCTTGATCCTTAAATATCTAACCATTTTATGCAACTTATGATTATCCTTGAGAAATTTCTTATTCTTCTTCTGCTCCTTTACATGCATTTTAGCTAACCTTTCAAATGAGTCTCTTACCTCATCACATGTCCTTTTCATAGCCTGATTCTGAGATTTGATGACTCTTTCTAACAGCTTAAGCTTTGTTACTTCCTCTTTCAGTTTCTGAATTTTGGATGCTTTACTGATCTTCTTTTTAGTTGATGTCTCAGCTACCTCCAAGGATGGAGCCTCAACTTTCATTTCCTCTCTCTCCTCCATGAGTGTTTCAAATTCAGAATCTGAGTATGGAAAATTTAAGATGTTTTTCTCAACAACACTGCTCTGGCCCTCTAGTCCATGATCAAACTCAAGATTCTTTTTTTACTTCTTAGACCTAGATGAATGGGTTGGTTTTTCTATCTGAACTAGTGATAGAGCCCTTCTCTTCCTCTTATTGTTCATGGGTGTAGAGGACTTCTTTGTAGGTGTCTTCTTGTCCTTGGGCTGGATCTCTTGCCCGAATTCTCCCCAGAATAGGAGATAATCCCATGTCTTCTCTCTTCTCTAGAGTTCCTCCATCACTATAAGCTTTATGAGGCAATGATGGAAAATCCTACTATGCACCTTATCAGGTTTAGCTTGAACTTGGTGTGACATCTTAGTCAAGCTCTTGTGAACGTAATACAGTAGATTGAGAGGACACTTTCCTATAAAATGATTCATCGGTTTGAAGTGATAGAGCATGACTCTACCATATCTACCCTCACAAGTGATGTACACTTGAATTTCTTTAAGCAAATGCTGCCATTTCTCCTCCAGGTAAGACATGGGAACATCCTTATGCCAAATAATGCTTTGAAAATCAGGCTTAAGGTAAGACCTAAACTCAATATCCTTAGTGATAGTTGTTTTAAACCATCTCTCACCTTACCTAGGCATATATGTTGCTGCCGCAACACTAGCATCATCAATTTGCATTACAATTGGTCCCAAGATTACTTTTTCTCCATCAAAGATTTGAGCAAAGGCTTCAACAACACCTTGGTGATACACCTGCAATTTCTCACAATACCTATAACAACATGCTTCCTTAAACATTTGGCAAATCTCAGGATGAGATTCCAGATATAAGACATCATTCATCTCCTTCTTGAGAAAATTTCCTCCACTGGCCATCTGTAATAAACGTTAATACCTACAAACAACAAAATCGGGTTGGAGTGGAAGATCAGTGCTGATGTAGGGTGAAATGGAAGTCAGATGGAGGAAAATTGTGTGAGGTAGACTAGTGGTTTGAATGAAAACCTTTGAAATGAATAGTTTGCATACTAGAAACTATAATGACAAATGATCCTCAAACACAATTTCGACAGCATTTAGAATCATCATGACATGTGTAATGATGGCAGTTTGAGAGTTTGACGAGATAGGCTAACTATTGGAAAAATTATGCACTTTTCGGCAGCTAAGAACACCCTGCACCTTCCTTTTTAGTTGTCGAAAGTGAGAACTTTCGGCATCTTATAACACATTGAAAATCGATTCTTAGCTGCCGAAAGATAAATTTTGACATTTTCACATTCAAGAGTTCAAATCATCACTTGCCAACTTTGGATATGCCTGGACACCTCTTTGACACATAATATACATCATTGGGCCATTACTCCTGAGCTTCTTATCATGAAGACATTCTCAAAATGATCAGATCAAAATTTGACTGAAGAGCATGAGGGTTATACCCTGTGTGCATTAAATAACCTTTGTCAGGCCAGACTAGAGCCCTATGTTTTAGTTATGGCCCTTGTCATGGATTTGTGCCCGACCACGAAAGAGTCATGGTTCATCCTATATACACCGTGGCCTTGGAGGTTTTTCCATTACAAAGAGTGTCTCTACTCTCCTCGCGTTGACTACGGAACAACCTTGGCCCTCAACTCTGGAAATTGTTTAAGAAGACCAGCCTGGCATGTCATTTTACGACTCTGTTTTTTATTAGATGATTGTGTAATTGTCGACGGGCTCGCCCATTTGGTCGTATGCCAATCATGTTGGTTGGTATATAGTCACTGTCTCAGTTATAAGAGTGATAAACCCTACATTACCAGTTACACTTTAAAAGAACACAATTACTCTCCTTATGTTGATAGCTCAGTGTTGTTAATGGAAAGGGCCTCTGCACCCATTCTATTGGATGAATGAGTATGCGTCATTACTACAACTTGTTAGGTTGTTGATTTTTTAATACAATGACGAGTTGTTTGGTAGATACACAGTCACTAGTTTTTGCACTGATGATTATTTGAATGTTTAGCTAGCATTGGTGAAAATGCTTGATGTTTCTCATGTCGCGTCGTGTGTTTGCAAAATAGACATGTGTGGATATACCTCCCTTTGTACTACAAACAAGTTCTAGTTCACAAGGAAGCTACCACATAAGGTTTGTTTCACTCATATTCCTTTATCTTTGTTATTTGAATGTTAAGGAAAATAAACAACCATACTTTAAGAATTCACACTTGTACACATTTCATCTTCTACTTGCACCAAGCAATCCATACCATTGGTTGGGATTCTTTGTTACACTTTTGGACCAAATTAGATACTCCCAAGGGTGAAAAAATATAACCAACCTCCAAGTCGAAGTGGTGAGGAGGTGGTTCTAGATCTATTGGCTCACACTCAATAGGAGCCAATGTGGCATAAGTAATGGAAGTGGTCACATAGTTCATTGGATCAATGTGAGTGATAGAATGGGTGAAGATGTTAGGTGTTGTACATTGTGAGGGATCACAATATTTGACCCAATCAATGGTGACAATGGTTCCTACATTAGGTAATTTCATGACATGAAAGAGTGAATATACCATAGCATTGATGACATAGATGTAATCATGTCCATGGAGGATATTGTAATTTGTTGTTGAATATACAGACTAACATTCATTTTGATAGGTTGATGTCTTTCCCTAATGATCAAAGTGTGTTAATTTCAATTTTTTTTTTCCAAAGTCCTTCAATTGGCTTAACATAATATTTTAACTTATGCTCCTAGAATGAACTTAGGTTTTCAAGACAAATATAGGAGAGCCAAGGTTTACAAAACCCTCTCTTCCTTGAAGTTTTAATGTAGCTTCAAAACTAATGGTTGGATATTAATAGATTTACCATGTAAGTATTAGGTTAGCATCCCTTCAGTGCCCTTAGGTATAATCATACAAGGAATTGATAAAAGGAATAATGGTTAGTTTTTCTTCATATAAAAAGGAACAATCATCATAAATCCTATTTTTCATATGTTCTAGTAGATAGGTTAATGATTCCAAATTTCATATTTGTATTTGACTCAAGGTCCAACTAGCTTGCAAAGTATCAAATTTTAATTTCAAGTTGATAAACCAAATATGAAATGAATCCAAGCATCATTTGATATCATCACAAGAGAGACGAATGTAAATGATCTTGTGGTGAATTTTCTATACTATCGACGAAAAACGTTCATCGATATAAGTATAGCTAATTCATCGCAAGAATATTGTGTCTAATTTGAATGGTGTTACATGGTTTGCAAGGAGTGTAGGGATTATAATATAGTGCAATGTAGTGTAGTCTATAAGAACAATCTCTATGCCAAACCTCAAAATGGATAGTACCATATCTTGTTCATAAGACAAATATTCTTTGTATGTTTCCTTTGTGGTGTCTCAAGCCCTTGGTACACATGATGTCTGACAATGAAATGTAACAATTTGACTATTGAATGATAGTGTTATGTCACCCATGGTTAAGGAAAGAACTTAAGGTTCTTAGGTCCTATTTGAATTTTCTTAGAATTGAGATTCGTTACATAGTCCTTGAAAAAAGACAAAAGACTTAAGTAGCGGATATTAATTTGGTCTTTGTGTGGGACATTTTATGCCATTAGTATGTTTTGTACAAAAATAATGGATCTTTGGGACTACACCATGGTCAAGGAACGAGGAACGAGGAACAAGGAACAGAAATTGTACTAGGACTAGACACCAACAACAGTGACCTCATGTGAATGGGGCCAAGGTTGAACTTTTTTCAAACAGTTTCTGTATGCACTGAAATTTAACATGGATAGACTATTCACATGCCTTAACGATATGGGAGGGTTTCTAGACTCAAATTTGACTGACACACCCACTTTCTTCCATCATCAATTCATCATGTAAACCATAAACCCTATTTTTCATATGTTCTAGTAGATATGTTAATGATTCCAAATTTCATATTTGTATTTGACTCAAGGTCCAACTAGCTTGCAAAGTATCAAATTTTAATTTCAAGTTGATAAACCAAATATGAAATGAATCCAAGCATCATTTGATATCGGTGTAAGAGAGATGAATGTAAATAATCTTGTGACAAATTTGCTATACTATTGACGAAAAAAGTTCGTCGATATAAGTATAGATAATTCATCGCAAGAATATTGTGTCTGATTTGAATGGTGTTACATGGTTTGCAAGGAGTGTAGGGATTATATTATGGTGCAATGTAGTGTAGTCTTTTCTTTGGTTGAAATTTGGAAATAGGGTATGATCAATTGTTTCAACCTCATTTATGACATAAAAACTCTCAATCAATAGTTGATAATATTCTCGATCGGGAGTTTAAATATTTTCAACCAAGAATCTAGGGGGAGAATCATAACTCTTTGTTGAGACATTTTAAAATGTTTCGAACAATAATTTTAACTCTTATCCAAAATATTATTTAACTTTCAGTCAAGATATTTCAATGACTATTTTCTTGATTGAAACAATAAATATCACATTTCTTCACAAGCTTCTTTCCAAAAATTGTTACTTGTCTTCACATTTTCACCCACTAGTACTTCCCTTGGATGAAGTTGTCCACTTGCACAATTCCCACGTCTTCATTTCCCTATCATTATGTTGTTGAAGTTCTATCTCTATATTTACATCACCTATGGTTAGGTTGTCAAAATGAGGATGGAAGGAAACCTAAAATGTTGTTTGATAAAAAGAACCTAAAGTCAAGTAGTAGCCCAAGGAGAGGATTCAAGGGCACCTATAGTTAAGTTGTCAAAATGATGATGGAAGGAATCCTAAAAATGTTTTTAGATTAAAGAACCTAAAGTGAAGTAGGAGCCCAAGGAGAGGACTCAAGGTCATCTTTAGCACACTTGAGGTGATATGCTCACATGCCTCTGTAATACTTCTATTGACTATGTTAATATATAGACCACATTTTCGTCCCAAAAAACATTTTCTTCCCTAGTTCATGTTGTTCAAAGAAGTAGAATGATTTTGGCAAACCAACCAACAATTGGATTTGTCAATAGTAAGAAATAATGGAATTTTAGTCGATTGGTTGTTTTACTCATTATTATAATAGTGTTTGGTCACTTTGCACACAAACCTATTACTAATAAGTGGTAAAAATATAAATTTGGGTGTTAATTGGGTTTAGATTGTGATTGTTATCCTCTACACCAAGATTAATGAAATGCAGAGATATTTAAAAAATGAGATGAAATTTGGTGAATAAAAATATTTATAAAAACGTTTTTGCAAATACATAAATTCATTCTTTTGGTAAATCAACTAATTTTTTATTGATATGCAGCTTATATGACAATACATTGATCAAATATTCTTAACCCATAATGTTTTCAATCTTCCTTCTAGGTCGCACTAACCATTGTAATTGACCATCTCATACAAAAGGATGTCAATATCAACAAGATAAACGGAATCCTTGTTCAAATTTAGCTCTAATAACAATATAAACACCAAATTGTTGTATGAAACCCCTTTGTTTCTAGGACAAGGGATCCCCTCCGCCCAGTGATTTGACTCGTAAAGTCTATGGAGGTATACATACCGTACCCCCCTCTAGATTTGAACTTNAAAATAAAAAAATAAAAAACCCGCCCATATGTTGATGCATATCTCGGTCGAGCCCATATGTTGAACCATATCCACACAACACAGAGCACCAGTCATATCCCTGTGAAAACAGACCAGCCATAGATGGAGAAAGACGCCACAAAGAGAGGATAAATACTAGAGAGCAGACAAACTAGGAGAGAGAGGTTGCGAATAGAGGAGAAAGAGGGCATGGAAAGAGAGAAAGAAGTCGAGTGCCTTAGCCCTAGAAATGACACAAGGAAGGTAGATTTCCATGACCATATATGCCTCTCTCTTTTCATGAGACAAATGTTAACAATTTTTCTTATATACCTAGTTTCTTCCCTCCATTTTCAAGCTTTAAAACCCACGAATCAATACCATAAAGAACCCTCGGGGGAATATTTCTGAAACAATAGAGATGAAGTGTGGCACATAACAAGGGTACACCTAGTGGATAATTATTCTGTCCATGTAATGTGTTCATATATTTCAAGTCGTTGCAATCTTCTCCAGAACACACCACATACCCTTCAGCTTTGCTAGTGTATGGATCAGGCCCTCTAATTAGTCTTTGCGACCTATAAAAATGAGGAAAGTCAAACCATGTTGAAAAGGATTTTTTCAAAAGGTGTAAGGATATTTCCAAATAAAATAATAAGGAAACTCAAGATTCTAGGGACAATGAGGTTTGTATTGTTTCCAATTCAACCTGGTCCTATAACCATCTTAACCCACACTCGTAAGAATTTAGTTGTGCAAAGAATTGTTCGTCTAAATAAGATATCCCGCCAATATACACTATAGGTTTGGGGAACAATGATCAAACCCTTGCAACTGCATTCCAACAATCTTCAAACTCAACCAAAATAGTCATTGACCTTGAAGGAGGATTGAGTCACATAAGAAAAGTGACTTTATCTAGACCTTTCTCTAAGTACACTACCCTGTTTGGATAGATGTTTTTCTGGGTACATTTCCCTATTAGCCAGATGTTTTATTGCACATAGCACCATTTGGTGTGACATATCTTTATGGAATATACATGAATAGTATATCTTTATATTAGAGAATTTTATGGGCATCTAAAATTCAAAAATGACAAAACAAAAGTGCCATGAGTCACTTTTGTTTTTGAAGTGATCGATTTTTTTATGAATTTCCATCTACCCTACATTTTCTCGAGTATCCAAATGAGTGCATTATGATTGTAGACCAAGATTTGTTCCTTCTTATATCCTATAATTAATGTATCTTCAATAAAAAAATAAAATCATAAATGCCCCAATTCCTCTCATGGGACAAGACACTACTTACTTGTAGAAATAACCATACAACAAATACTTATATCTCTAGAACATGCCCATTTGAAGCAATTACAAGTCTATTGGATCCTTTCCAAACCACCCACCACACAAAGCCTCCATTTTGTAGAACACTCATCACCCACACACATTAAAAACAATGAAATCAAGCACAAATAAAGGATACTTATAGGATGGTGCACCCACACCCAGAGAAAGAAGACCCCTACCCCTACCAATTCAAGCCACTCTTGTTGATCTCAAGGTCAACCTTAACACCATGATGATATTGTTATTTGTAAGCACCAAGAGAGGTGGCAAAGCTAGTCTCCTTTCCTTCCCTAGGTATTGGCACATGTAATAGGGGCAAATGATAACCCTCCCAAACCTAAACTTGAAAAATTATATGGATTCTATGAATTATTGTGAATTTTGAAGATGATGATTAATGTGATCCAACTAATGGAATTTACATTTGACATGAATCACTTCTTATATTGTATTGGAATTGTGTACATGCCCCCTGGATTGATACTTACGTTGGGTCACTTGTACCTTACTTTAGATGATGTACCTGGCATCTATATGACTTGGATTGAGCCTTGTTCCTTTCAAGGATGTTGAGGAAGCCCCTTGTACACTTGATGGAGGTCATACCACTTATATGAGGTCATTGGGATACTTTTGAGATCATTACACCCTTTGGGACACAAACTCAAAATTCTCTTCATCCTTTCAATCTAGGAATAGATTTATCCTTCTAGGTCCTTGGTATTTTTGTTGCTACACCCTTAACCTCCCAATATTTCCATCTTTTTCAATGCCAAATTTGAAAAATCCCTTTGCTCCAACAATGTTTTGAACTTCAAATCCCCTTCACTAATGACTAACCTACCTCTTTATTACCTCCTCCAATCGTTTGTTTCCTCCAGGGAATATAAGAGAACTCACAAGAAATTGTTGTCAAGATATTTACATCCATAGTTGTTAGTTTTCACTCAACCACATTGCAGAGGGTGTAGTTGTACTTCCTCCTAGTCACCAAGCTTATTGTTTCCCCACAGTAGTACTATTGTGAAGTGTGGAGGGCATGCCTCTTTTCTTTCAAACCCCATAGTATATACCTTTGCATCCACATTGGTATATAGCTCCACATCAACACTCCACTTCACTTTCCTTTGCACTTAACATAGCCCCTTACTTTTTATGTGATTTCTTCTATGTGCATCATCCTTTTCCATAGCCTTTACATCATGTCACCCTTTTTCCTTATCCTTTTTCTTGTAGATGCAAAGTGCAAAGTGCAAAGATATGAACTTCCCTTCACTACATTCTTAGCTTTGCATGCATAAAAATTTCTAAGGAAAAATAATAGGATTTTGGCCAAACTTGCAAAGGAGTTTTTGTTGAAGGCCTTAAACCCTGTAAAACTGTAGCTTAGAGCACTAAAATTGAACATAAATAAATAAAAACCATTAAAGAAAATCATATTTATTATTGGTCCATTTAGGATTGAACCACACATCCCCATTGGGAGTCTTTTGGTCTATAAGCTTCATCCCCTTCTAGTTCTTCCACCTCTTCAAGAAATGGAAGTTGGATGATGCATAATTTAGGAATGGATGGAGTTGCGTGAAAATGTGGGATGTATGTTGTGTTCACAACATATATTCACAACATGTGGGTTCATAATTAAAAACCCCCCTTTATGAATGAATTACGTGATAAGTTCTTGGTCAACAAGGTGAAGCCCCCGTGATCCTTATGAGTATTCAATATGTGTATGGTGGTCTCTATAATCATAAAAAGTTTACTATGTTAGAAATGATGACATTTGATTCAATGTTGTATAGGTGTACTAAGTGAACTATGACATTTGCATGGTATTTTTAAAATTTGGGTCATTTTGTAGTACTGCACACATAGTAATCTATCAAGAAATTATTTCTTTGCTTAAAACCTCTTGCTCCTTCCCATATCTAGTTTTCATCGAAGTTGAAATTATTTCATTTCATTTTCCTCTTCCATGGTTTAAAGAGTCGAGTCAAAACGCCATCAGTTTCACGACCACTCCTTTGAGCAACAACAACTTAAAATAAAGTGCTAATTAAAATTTATCTATAAACTTTTCTAGGGCTCTTCAAACCCATATTAGCTTAGGTGTAGAGCTTTGGAATAGGATTGTGAGAATAACTTTCCAAAGATTCTAAACAAACATAAAGCCTTGAGTTAGGGAGTGAAATCCAATTGCTATATCACTGACTTTGGGAAGCCCTTCTAACACAAGGGTCAATCACGAGGTTGCATTAGGGCCCTCAGAGTAATCAATCCTACTTTGTTGGTCTTGGTGTCAATTGTCAAATTCACCCCCTCTGCTTTGGTATAGTAGGTGGTACCATAGAGGCCATAATCTTCTAGACTTCCTACACAAAGTGACAACACAGGGAAGGTGGTGTTGTACCTGGGATAGATGTTGGATAGACTCACTCAGACTCCTTGGAGGGTTTCCCACTGCTCGGTGAGGTAACTTGCACCAAGGAATTAGTTTGTTAAGTAGGTTTTCAATGTAACTTTCCCACCCACCGAAACTCAGCCCCTTTGCGCATCGATTCTGCGATGTTGGATTCCATCACCAACTAACACTTCTTTGTGAGAAGGCTTGTTTGCATGCTTGACTCCTAGATTAATTAGTGTGTGTTGTTTTTTATCCTTAGTTGGCCTTAGGATTGAGTTTGTGTCTAATGGAATCCATTTCAGGTTAATTCCTCATTTGATCAATACGAAATATGGATACAATTAAAATAAAAGGTAATAAAGAGGTAACAAATAGCTCATACCTAAATTACGTCTTATAATTCTCCAACATTGTTCTTTACACTTAGT
>SNQJ01S0010981.1:199808-216242 GCA_010110895.2 Picea sitchensis
TGCAACAAAAACCAAATGGAATGTTTTATACAAGGTCGATGGAGAATGTTATTGGAAAATTCAAAATATTATCATAAACCCACATCTCACATATTTGTACATGCAATATAGATTCACAATCTTTCATGAAGAGGTCCAGGAGAAATGCCTCCATGAAAAATTGTCCACATCAGAATTATCCACTACCTCCAAGGGATTGTAACTGAGAGTGAGGGGTTCTCTAGCTGAAATCATATCCCAGGAATCCATCAAAGTCGACGGTTCCTCAATATGAGTCTCAGTTTTCATTTTATGTCCAATTTCAAATCGCATCCCAAAGCATTTCGAGGACTCTTGGCAATTCCTCCTCGGGGCATAAAAGCCTAACGGAGCAACATTTTTTATCTCCCTGAGATTTTTCATTCTTGTTTAGGAATGGACTAGGTGACCACATTGTTCATCTTCTCCTGAGGCATGGTTTTGTAAATTGGACCCCTAAATCCAAATGTTGCAATGCTTCTTACTGAGCAAAGCACTAGTTATCGAAATCAATGAAAAAAAAAAATTCTGAGGGGTTGGAACCAGGAGTGAGGGGTGCTCTAGCTAAAATCCTATCCCAGGAATCCATCAGATTCAATGGTTCCTCAATCTGAGTCTTGATATTCATTATATTCCCAGTTGCAAGTCGCATCCCAAACCATTTCGAGGACTCTTGGACAATTGCACCTGAGGGCATAAAAACCTAACGGAGCAACATTTTTGAGTTCCGTAATATGATTCAAGATTGTTTAGGTGTGAAATAGGTGACTGTATTTTCCATCGACTCCTGAGGCATGGTTTCGTAAATTGGACCCCTTAATCCAACTGTTGGTTTGTTTCAAACTGAGAAAAACACTAGTTCTCGAAATCAATGAGTAAAGCAACTTTCGAGGCATGGGACCCAGGAGTGAGGGGTTCTCTAGCTAAAATCCTATCCCAAGAATCCATCAGAGTTGATGGTTCCTCAACCTGAGTCTTGGTTTTCATTTTATGCCCAGTTGCAAGTCACATCCCAGACCATTTCAGGGACTCTTGGCAATTCCTCCTCGGGGCATAAAAGCCTAATGGAGTAGCATTTTTGAGCTCCTTAAGATTTTTCATTCTTGTTTAGGCATGGACTAGGTGACCACATTTTCCATCCGCTCTCGAGGCATGGTTTCATAAATTGGACCCCTAAATCCAAATGTTGCATTGCTTCTTACTGAGCAAAGCACTAGTTATCAAAATCATTGAGAAAAACAAATTTTGAGGGGTTGGAACTGAGAGTGAGGGGTGCTTTAGCTAAAATCCTATCTCAAGAATCCATTGGAGTCGATGGTTCCTCAATCCAAGTCTTGATATTCGTTATATGCCCAATTGCAAGTCGCATCCCAAACCATTTCGGGGACTCTTGGCCAATTTCTCCTAAGCGCATAAAAACCTAACGGAGCATCATTTTTTAGTTCCATGAGATGTTGAAATATTTTTTAGGCATGGACTAGGTGACCAAATTATCCATCCACTCCCGAGGTATGGTTTCTTAAATTTTCCCCTTAATCCAAATGTTGCATTGATTCAAACTGAGCAAAACACTAGTTGTCGAAATCAATGAGTAAAGCAACTTCTGAGGCATGGCACCCATGAGTGAGGGGTGATATAGATGAAATCCTATCCCAGGAATCCATCAGATTTGACGATTCCTCAATCCAAGTCTCGATATTTGTTATATGCCTAGTTGCAAGTCGCATCCCAAACCATTTTGGGGACTCTTGGCCAATTTCTCCTTAGGGCATAAAAACCTTACGGGGCAACATTTTTGAGTTCCGTGAGTTGTTGCAAGATTGTTTAGGCCTAGACTAGGTGACTATATTTTCCATCCACTCCCAAGGCATGGTTTTGTAAATTGGACCCCTTAATCCAACCGTTGGTTTCCTTCAAACTGAGAAAAACACCAGTTCTCGGAATCAATGAGTAAATAAACTTTTGAGGCATGGCACCTGGAAGTGAGGGGTGATCTAGTTGAAATCCTATCCCAGGAATCCATCAGAGTCAATGGTTCCTCAATCTGAGTCTCGGTTTTCATTTTATGCCCAGTTGCAAGTCGCATCCCAAACCATTTCGGGGACTCTTGGCAATTCCTCCTCGGGGCATAAAATCCTAATGGAGCATAATTTTTTAGCTCCATGAGATTTTGCATAATTTTTTAGGCATGGACTAGGTGACCACATTGTCCATCCTCTCCCGAGGCATGGTTTCGTAAATTGGACCCCTAAATCCAAATGTTGTATTGCTTCTTATTGAGCAAAGCACTAGTTATCAAAATTGATGAAAAAAACAACTTTCGAGGGGTTGGAACCGGAAGTGAGGGGTGATATAGCTCAAATCATATGCCAAGAATCCAACAGATATGACAGTTCTTCAATCCGAGTCTTGGTTTTCATTTTATGCCCAGTTGCAAGTCGCATCCCAAACCATTTCGGGGACTCTTGGCCAATTCTCACTCAAGGCATAAAAGACTAACGGAGCAACATTTTTGAGTTCTTTGAGATGTTGCAAGATTGTTTAGGCATGGACTAGGTGACCATATTATCCATCCGCTCTCAAGGTATGGTTTCATAAATTGGCCCCTTAATCCAAATGCTCTATTGCTTCAAACTGAGAAAAACACTAGTAGTCGAAATCAATGAGTAAAGAAACTTCTGAGGCATGGCATCCATGAGTGAGGGGTGATCTAGATGAAATCCTATCCCAGGAATCCATCAGAGTCTATGTTTCCTCAATCTGAGTCTCGATATTCATTATATGCCCAGTTGCAAGTCCCATCCCAAACCATTTCAGGGACTCTTGGCCAATTACTCTTGAGGGCATAAAAACCTAACGGAGCAACATTTTTGAGTTCTGTGAGATGCTACAAGATTTTTTAGGTGTGGACTAGGTTACCAAATTATCCATCTTCTCCCGAGGCATGGTTTTGTAAATTGGTCCCTTAATCCAAATCTTGCATTGCTTCAAACTAAGAAAAACACTAGTTGTTGAAATCAATGAGTAAAGCAACTTCTGAGGAATGGCACCCATGAGTGAGGGGTGCTCTGGATGAAATCATATCCTAGGAATCCATCGAAGTTGATGGTTCCTCAATCCGAGTCTCGATATTCATTATATGCCCAGTTGCAAGTCGCATCCCAAAACATTTCGGGGACTCTTGGCCAATTGCTCCTGAGGGCATAAAAACCTAACGAAGCAGCATTTTTGAGTTCCTTGAGATGGTGCAAGATTTTTTAGGTGTGGACTAGGTGACTATATTTTCGATCCACTCCCGAGGTATGGTTTCGTAAATTGGACCCCTTAATCCAACTGTTGGTTTACTTCAAACTGAGAAAAACACTAGTTCTCGAAATCAATGAGTAAAGAAACTTCAAAGGCATGGAACCCGGGAGTGAGGGGTGATATAGTTGAAATCCTATCCTAGGAATCCATTGGATTCGACGGTTCCTCACTCTGAGTCTCAGTTTTCATTTTATGCCCAGTTGCAAGTCGCATCCCAAACCATTTAGGGGACTCTTGGAAATTCCTCATCTGGGCATAAAAGCCTAACGGAGCAACATTTTTTAGCTCCCTAAGATTTTGCATGCTTGTTTAGGCATGGACTAGGTGACCACATTTTCCATTCGCTCCTGAAAAAAAAATGCACCAATTTCAACTGCACATTGAGTTAACCATCGCCATAACTAACTTATTCTGCAACTTGGATTGAAAAAAACTAATATTTTTATAGTTCTACTCTTGGCTTGAACAAAACTAATATTTGTATAGTTCTACTATTGTATTGAACAAAACTAATATTTGTATAGTTCTAATTTTGGCTTTCCTTAGACATATTGCCAACTAAAGCACCCAATATTTGCAACACACCAACTAATGGTTGGATTTATTACTCCATAGCATTGACCCTCGTCTTCAATGGACATTTCTTATAATAATTCTAATTTGCACAAATCCAACAAACAACAACCTTACTACTATTTTTTTCTTACATCCATATGATGAATTTATCATGTCCTTAGTGTTATCACATTAATATGTCCTTAATATGTCCAAAATCAAGAGGGATATCACATTAAATTAGGTGGTTGACCACTAATATACCTAATTGCACCCTAGTCTAATTGTGCATCCAAAACTAAAGATATACATTTTTTGTTTAGAACTTTGAATATAGAAAAAAAAGTTCATAAATTAGAACTAGGATGATGATGGACTACTAACTAACAACACGTGCACATGCAATTGAAGGTCCAACCAAACAGGTACCTGCCAGATATTTCTTCATCGAGTGAGGAAAGCTTAGGACAAATAGAGGTTGGAAATGTGACTGCATCTAGTAGATATGATAAGCAAACAAGGACCGGAGGTGAAAAAGTTAGAATAAAATTTTCTAGACGCATGAATTTTATTCTTGCCAAAGGAGGATCATGCTCTTATGATGATGAGAGCATAGGATACATAGAGGTTCTCCTCAGGTATAAGGATTTGGTTAAACAATGGGTACCTAAGGAACTACCTCCTATAGATGTTGACTTTGTTGTCAACAATAGGACATATCGCAATGCACCATCCTCCCTACATGGCTTGGGGCTATTTTTCATGGATGGAATAATTGTAAAATAAAATACAGTAACTAAATTGATGGACTATGTTTGACCGTGTTACAATTATAACGATTGGATGTGGCTAGTCCAGTACATGCGAAGTATGTGGAGATATGCACTCGCCACAAATTATATATAACTAATAAACAAGGATAAAAATAAGGGAGCAACCATCTATATTGATGGAAGGCCTAAAGCTTTCGGCAATATCGTAGGGTTTATAAACAACACATGACCCGGGACAACAAACAAACAATCAAATTGCATATATGAGGAACGTGAAGAGAATCAGGTAGTCATGTATGCAATAAAAAAAATAGCTCCTGAGGAAGAGTTATTAATGGATTACCATTTGAATCGAATAGAAACATTGACTAATAGTGTGCAGGTTCTTATGCAACACCTCTTTAAGAAACCTCTACTTATTGCATTATGTTTTTTTATCATCTTTAACATTGTTGTAAATATTATCTTTAATATTGTTTTTTTGTTATCATTAACAAATTTTTAAATATTTGGGGGTTCTAATTATATTATAATGTGGCAGGATGATCATGGAAAAGGGCTAGCCGCAGAACATGTAAATGATTATCAATTTCCACTTTCATTTTACGTTATTTTTATTATTTTCTTATATAATTGTTGGCCCTTGATGATGGAAGCGAGAGAAGATCAAGGAAGAAAAGTCAAAACGCGAACTGCGTGGAAGACGCAGTGACTGCTACTGGGCCGAAGTGAGAAAAAGAGAAGAAAATACAAAGCAAAGTAAAAGAAAGCAAACCGTTGGACGAGGAGATTGAGGATGATAGATCAGTAAGAAAGACGGATCGTGGACAGCTCAGCAAGAGGAAAAAGCCATCGTTTGATGCTTTGGAGCACCGCACGAGAAGGAAGGAAAGATAGGTTGGCAAAGCCTTGAAAACATAAGTCAAGTTGACCTAGGGTTTTAGACACCTAGGGTTTTGGTATCTAGGGTTTTGACACCTAGGTTTTGGCCTAAGGTTGTCAGTGAGTGATTGTAATGTATAACTAGAGGTCTAAAGGACCTAGGATGGGTTGTTGTTTTTGTTGTTGTTATTGTCATCTTTGTTATTGTGTGATCGAGTGAGGATTGTTGTGTGAGAGAGAAGTGTTGAGTCTAGAGCCTTCTGGGATTGTAAAATCTTCAGCTAGGTGTGAAGATCAAACTTGCATCTAGGTGCGTAGGAAGGGGAGAGATAAAGAGAATAAGAAAGAAGATCTGCTAGCTAAGAGCACAGATGAGAATTGTATGCTTCATATTAATATATTATAAAGCATGGTTCTGTGGACGTAGCCCTAGAGAGAGGGTGAACCACGTATAGTTAGTGGTGTGTGTGATTGTTGCTCTGTTCTTTGTCATTTGGTAGACCATTATTGTATTATTGTGTTAGATCTGATAGATAGTTATGTGGAGTAGATTTGAACTGGTAATTGATATATGAATGTTGTATTGAGTTTGTATTGGATCCACTTGATATACCCTTAGTTGTAGACATCTCTATCCTACAACCCCCCCCATAGCTACTTCAAGTGAGACTGCATCTGCTTCACAGGTGTTGTACAAGGGGCCAGTAGTTAGGACTTGTTGGTGTGCTCTTGGAGATGAACCCCAGGTCTACCCCTGTGCCAACAAATGGTTCCATTGTCGGGACTTGAATCTTCTTGAGGGAATGTCAAGGTAGTTTCCATCAAAGACAGAGATTCAAAAGTGGATAGAAGATCAAGAAAAGGACTTTGTTGAAGCCTAGAACAAGAACCCTAATCTTAGTACAGAGGATTGGTTGGAGAGATATATCTTTACCGATATACACAAAATTTTCTTTGGAGGAATCCATCAGGAGCTATGTGAGTGGCTAGCTAGGTTAGAAGATACCCAATTTGAGATCACATCTAGGCCACCTATGGTTTGGATGTCGATGTTGATCAAGAAGGTCAAGAGATTTGATAACGTCATGTCAAGAGAAGTAGATCACTGGTTTGATAGTACCATTGGAGGGTATATCACTGAGTTTGTTGTTGATAGAGTAGAGTCATATAGCCAAGCCGAGAGATATTTCTTCAATGGACCCAGAGGAAAATGTTTACATTTTCTGAAGTTGAGGATCAAGATGCTACTGCATGAGAAGAACATATTGAAGATACAATAGCTAGATGGATCTGAAAAGGCTAATGTTCAAGAATTACGACAGTGATAGCGACATAGAGGATGGACATACGCACAGTGGGAGAGTGTTCAGAGAAGTTCCTCTCATGAACCTGTTTAATCAAAACTACGGGGATGAGGGTTTCTACAGTGGAGAAGAGGCAGTTCTGACAGATGAGGAGCATTCAGAGGAAGGGAAAGTTGAAGAACCTTGCCAAGAATAACCAAAAGCTTCAGGAACGGTGTCGTCTATCAAAGTAAGTGCTATTAATCCTATTATTGTTTCAGCAACATTAAGAAATCAGAGTCACCAGAGCGCTCAGAGCACTGTCACTAGTAGTCTTCCACATACTCAATCCAGAAACCTAGGGAGATCTATGGAAGATGAGATGAGGTTAACCACCTTTAGAGGAGATGGATCTGAAGACCCTAAACAACATTGGTTTCTCTGCGAAGCTGTGTGGAGCATTAAGAATATCATCGATGAAGCTGTCAAATGAGCTCAGTTTAGTACTACCCTAAGAGATCGCACACTGATTTGGTATATGAAATTTGTCCAAGGAGCTATGCCTAAACCGTTGAATTCCATTAAGACTTCGCTAATTGTTGAATTCAAGAAACCTAAGTCAAAATCGCAGTGCATTACAGAAATGAAGGAAATCAAGTAGAGAATAGTTGAACCAGTATGGGAATTCGATCAGAGATTCAAGACCTTAACAGACCATCTGAGTTTTCAAATCCCAGATGAGAAGAACAAGGAATAGTTCATTGCTTCCCTCTTACCACACATCATATTTCCTCTGATGAATCAGAAGATCGATTCACAAGCTGAGGAACTGGAGATCGCCATGAAGCTAGAATCAACCCCTATGGGAGAATCTAGCTCAGGTAAAGTCAAATCTTGAGTCAGCTAACTAGTTTGTCTCTACAGGTCGAAGATATGAAGAAAGACAAGGGAAAATATAAAAGAGAAGAAATATGGTGTGTCATATGTAGGTCAGAAGGCCATGACAAGGAACATTGACCCCTATTCCATGAATACTTGGCCTCTGGAGCTCCGAGCCCCTTGAAACAAGTTACCCTTCCCTGGTGCGAGGTATGTAGAAATAGACATCGCCCTGGTGAGTGCTACTACATGCAAAAATATGTTTAGACACCCACAAATTTGTATTGCATGTTCTGTAATTCCATGGGACATGATGATAGGGATTTTAGGGCTTACGATCTCATGCATGAAAGTTCAAAGGATATATACAATATTCAAGGTGAAGTACAACAAGAAGGAAACACTATGCAGTATAAATCCCTTGGGAGACGAAACTTCAACCCTCGTGGTGGATTTCGAGGAAGAGGAAGAGGAGGAGGTATGGGTCGAGGTCAAGGAAAGATAATCTGTTATAACTTCGCATAGTATAGACACTTGGCAATGCACTGTCAGAACCCTTGTACCACTTGCAGCTATTGCAACTCTTTCGAGCATGTCATCAAGGATTGTCCAGCATTGTTGGCTAAACTTCAAGAGAAACAGGGACGTCATCAGAACCTACATATACAATTGATCAAAGAAGAACCTTGTGGATAAGACCCTAGATTCGTTGTTATCACCAGTGGAGGTGTTGTTACAGGAGAAGACAGAATGATCCAAGGAAAAACTATGGAAGAATCAGGAATCAGGAAAGTTGCAGAGAAGACTGAAACTTTTGATGCAAAGAAAGAAAAAAAAATGTTCGAGGCAAGAAGAGAATTCAAGGGAGACCAAGGTTCTTCATCAAAGACATGACCAGAAGTCAGAGAATATGGAATGCCTCTAGCATTTTATCAGTCTTCTTTGACTGGAGATGGAAAAGAGGCAAGTAAACTTGTCATCTTCTTGTATACATTTATAGAGATAATTAAAGATGAGAAAGCTATACAAGAACTGCAAAATTTGGTCAGACATTATGAGATAGGAAGGGTAGATCCTTTATTGAATAAAGTAGTACATCAACTATGCAAGAAGAGAAGTACAAACAAGGAACTGCACCTAAATGCTCAGATTGGAGAATATGATATAAACTATGTGGTCCTCGACTTAGGGTTGGAGGTCAATGTCATGACAAAGGAAATCTGGGCATTGATGGGAAAACCTAAGTTGATATATTCCCCTATCAAGCTTAGGATGGCTAATTAGCAGGCAATAAGCCCCTTTGGCAGATTGGAACATGTCCCTATGGGCATCGATGGAGTAAGGACATTTGCAGAGTTTGAGGTAATTGAGATAGTCGATGATAGTTGTCCTTATCCTGCATTGTTAGGAATTGATTATTCTTTCAATAATTCCACGGTGGTCGATTTAAAGAAAAGACAAATGACATTTGAAGCATATGGCCTTAGGGTCATCGCACCATTAGATCCCGATGAAGGTCCGCGATACACTAAGCCCATCAGAGAAGAAGACCGCTCATACGAATTGGAAAACATATACAAATTAACATCTAGACAACATGATTACATTAATCCTATGGTGGATGGAAATTTGAGCTGGGGAAGTGACAACGCATGTTCATCGGACTCAGAAGAAGCACTGGAGAACTAGAAGAACAAAATGTATGAAGTATCTACAAGGAGATGTGCTAGATTAACGAGGGAAGTACGTTGGATTGACACAATAGTAAGTAACTTACCCACCTTTGATGGTCTGAATTCGTTACAAACCTTCTTATAGGACTTTGAAGAAAGTGTACCAACACAACAATGCTTGTTGGCAATGGATGATGCCTTGAAATACACATCAACAAGATGGTGGGGGACACAAAAAAACAACATTACAGAATGGGTACAATGTTGTACCCTCATGACCGTGTCGTTCTCAGCACAAGTATAAGGATGCGAACTTAGGTACACAGGTCGAAGTTGCCCAAAGGACCATGTCCAAAGTTGCGAGGAAGCCTGGAGAGCCATTCCTCAAGAGAAGTGGGTGCAAAAATTCATAAACACGCTGGACACTATCCCTATCAACCGGTACCTTCAAGCAAAGTTGTGCCTCATCACTACAGACTGGGAAGGTATGACTCAGAACTTTGTCACCACCTTCTTATTCGAAAGCCAATATCCTATAGTAGATCAAGCACTATAGACTGTAACACAGAAAGTATTTGAGGAAGCACCTAGCCTCCCTTTGGAGCAAGAAGAGGATGAATGGATTGCGCCTCTCCAGAAACTGCAAGGTTGTTACAACATCAATGTTGATGAAGACGATGATCCTAGGAAGGTGAACATCGCAAAAATAGAATTTCAAAGAGATGTGGAAGGACCAGAAGTTGAGCTACCATTTATTGGACAGTCGATCAAGATCAAGAAATTCAATATTGGAACAGAGCAAACATCAAAGCTTGCAAATGTTGGAGATTATTGGGATGATGCCACTATTGACAAGATCACCAAGTTACTGCATGAATATCAAAACTTGTTTCTGACCAAGTTCATTGATATGAAGGGAATTAAAGGGCCTATGGGAGAAATGAGGATCCCTCTGAAACCAGATGCAAGACCATTCAAGTAGAGACCCTACAGACTGAACACTAAATATAAGGAGAAAGTGAAGATTGAGCTCGACAGAATGCTAGAAGCATGGATTATAGAACCTCTTGAAGAGTCAGAGTGGATTAGCCCTATGGTGGTACAAGACAAGAAGACATGAGAGATCAGGATCTGCATAGAAATCAGAAAGTTGAATGATGTATGTTTTCATGATCCCTTCCCTACGCCATTTATTAACGAAGTGTTAGATAATGTAGGAGGTCAGGAAGTATATTCTTTTACAGATGGATTTTCAGGATACCATCAAATCCGGATTGCCAAGGAAGATCGCCATAAGACTACCTTTGCCACAGAATGGGGATCCTACCAATATAAAATAATGTCATTTGGATTGAAGAATTCCCCAGCCATCTTTTCCAGGGGGGTAGTCGAAGCATTCAAAGAGTTCCTACATAAATTTCTAGAAGCATATTTTGATGATTGAACTGTTTTTAGTTTATTGAAAAATCATATTGAATGTCTAAGGCTAATGTTGGACAAATGCAGGCAGTGTCAAATTGCCTTGTACCTGAAGAAGTGCATCTTCTTCTCACCATTTGGAGTGTTGTTAGGTCAAATTGTATGCAAGAAGGGATTGATGGTAGATCCGTCTAAAATTACCATTATAGTTGATCTACCCCCTCCTACTTCAGTCAAACAGCTACGCACTACACTAGGACATACAGGATATTACAGGAAGTTCATTAAAGGATATGCCCAGATTACAACACCTATGGAGAATATTTTGAAGAAAGACTGTCAATTTCATTGGATAGAAGAATGCCATCAGAGATTTGACACACTGAAACAAAAAATGGTTACCGCGCCTATTCTGGTTTTCCTAGATTGGAGTAAAAAGTTTCATGTGCATGTCGATGCATATTCTATTGCATTAGGAGTTGTGTTAGCACAACCAGGAACATGAGACATCGACCACCCGTTAGCCTTTGATAGTAGGAATCTATCAACAACTAAGATCAATTACACCACCACTGAAAGAGAAGGGTTAGCCATGGTGTATGCGCTGCAGAAATTTCGCCACTACTTTTTGGGAGGACACTTTAAAATGTTTATTGATCACACTGCGTTGAAATACCTAGTCAACAAGCTAGTGTTGGGGGGGAGAATATGTAGATGGCTTCTTCTATTTTAGGAATATGACTTTGAGATCGTATTTAAGCCAGGAATAATGAACAAAGGTCCTGACCACTTGTCGAGGTTGGAACACGGAGAAGAGCCAACCAATTTGGAGGATGCACTGTCGGATGCATAGTTACTGGCCATTAGAAATATTTATGACCACTTCGTAGAAATAGTCTAGTTCCTATCAACAAGAATGGCACCTAGCGAGTATACAATTCCCCAGAAGAAACAGCTAGTAGTGCACACTGCAGAATTTTCACTTATAGCTGGACAACTATACAAAATGAGACTTGATGAGATATTGAGAAGCTGTGTTATGGAGGCAGAGCGACCATTGATCCTTGCAGAATCTCATGAAGGCATCGCAGGAGGACACTACGTAGGGAAATCCACTGCGCAGAAGGTTCTTAGAGTTGGCCTTTGGTGGCCTACCTTACACAGCAATGCTAAGGACTATTACAGAGCCTGTGATGTATGCCAAAGAGTTGGGAAACCGTCTAGAAGAGATGAAATGTCATTAGCATGACAACTGACCTTCCAGGCATTTGAGAAGTGGGCCATTGATTTCATGGGACCTATAAACCCACCAAGGAAGCACACAGGAGCAAGGTACATCATTACTGCGAAAGAATACTTGACCAGATGGGTTGAAGCAAGAGTAGTTAAGGAATGTAGTGCAACTACAGCTGCGCGCTTCATATTTGATGACATCATAACTAGGTTTGGATGCCCAAAGATCCTTATGAGTGATCAAGGCACACATTTCATAAATAAAACAGTTGAATCCCTGACTGAGGAATTTGCAGTCCACCATCAGAAGAGAACGCCTTACCATCCACAAGCAAATGGGGCAGTTGAAGCATTCAACAAAATCTTGGAGACAACGCTAACGAATATTTGTAGTGCTAATAGAGATGACTAGGATTTAAGAGTACCAGTAGTATTATGGGCCTATAGAACCACTTGTAAGAAGCTAACAATGCAAACCCCTTTTAAGTTGGTGTATGGTCTCGAAGTCGTTGTCCCAATGGAATATTTGGTACCAAGTTTAAGAATTGTTGCCTTTACAGATATGGATGACACTAGCATTGTTCGATAAAGGCTTGCATAGTTGGTCGAACTAGAAGAAGACAGATTTATTGAAGGATTTAATCAATAGGTACAGAAAGAAAGAGAGAAGACATACCATGACAGACACATTAAGAAGAAGGGATTTAAACAAGGTGATCTAGTACTGTCATATGACAGTAAGTTCATCAAACATCCTGGGAAGTTCAGAATGCATTGGCTTGGGCCATATGAGGTTGCCTATGTTACATAAGGAGGAGTTGTGCAGTTGAATACTTTGAATGGAGAATGGAAGGAAGGTTTGGTGAACGGGAGCTGACTGAAGTTGTATTATGAAAACCAACTACCTTGTAGCTCTGGGTAAAAGCATAAGGCTAAGGGTCTAGGTACCAGGTGCAGTTGAAACTGGGTACCAAACACAGAAAATATAGTCTACACAAGGAAGGAGAGGAGGCATAGAGAAGAAAGCAAAGGTTGCACTGCGCAGTCTGAAGTCGAAGTAAAATATAAAGATTGGATCTGGAGTAACTTAGGACGAGTCACAGGTGAGTGTTGGGGGATCGGTTTCCCTTGGTGATGGAAGCAAGCGAAGATCAAGGAAGAAAATGCAAAATGTGAACTGCGCGGAAGACATAGTGACTGTTACTGGGTCGAAGTGAGCAAAAGAGCAGAAAAGACGAAGCGAAGTAAAAGGAAGCAAATCGTTGGACGAGGAGATCGAGGATGACAGATCATCAAGAAATATGAATCGTGGACAACTCAACAAGAGGAAAAATCCATCGTTGGATGCTTTGGAGCACCGCATGAGAAGGAAGGAAATAAAGGCTTGCGAAGACCTGAAAACACAGGTCAAGTTGACCTAGGGTTTTAGACACCTAGGGTTTTGGTATCTAGGGTTTTGACACCAAGGTTTTAGCCTAAGGTTGTCAGTGAGTGATTGTAATGTATAAATAGAGGTCTAAAGGACCTGGGATGGGTTGTTGTTGTTGTTGTTATTGTTGTTGTTGTCATATTTGTTATTGTGTGATCAAGTGAGGATTATTATGTGAGAGAGAAGTATTGACTGTAGAGCCTTCTAAGATTGTAACATCTTTAGCTGTGTCCGAAGATCAACCCTGTAGTTGGGTGCGTAGGAAGGGCAGAGATAGAGAGAAGAAGAAAGGAGATCTGCTAGCTAAGAGCACAGACGAGAACTGTATGCTTCATCTTAATATATTATAAATCATAGTTCTATGGACGTAGCCCTAGAGAGAGGGTGAACCACGTATAGTTAGTGTTTTGTGTGATTGTTTCTTTGTTCTTTGTCATTTGGTAGACCATTATTGCATTACTGTGTTAGATTTGATAGATAGTTCTGTGGAGTAGATCTGAATTGGTAATTGATATGTGAATGTTGTATTGAGTTTCTATTGGATCCACTTGATATCCCTTGGTTGTAGACATCTCTGTCCTACAACCCCCCCATAGCTTCTTCGGGTGAGATTGCATCTACTTCGCAGGTGTTGCCGAAAGGGCCAGTAGTTAGGGCTTGTTGGTGCACTCTTGGAGCTAAACCCTGGGTCTTCCCCTGTTCCAGCAATAATTTTATTGAAATAACATTGTTTTTGTTGAAATTATATCTAGTCCGCAGGCCATGTTGATCATGATTCCACCGATGAGGAGGGGTTTTATTCATCCGTTGATCCAATGGTCTTTATAAAAAAAAGAAAGATCATTAAAGCTAACAAGGAAATTGTTAGCTTCTTAGATCGTCCAGATCAAACTCTCGACGTCAAAGAAACGATCAAGCTCCTTATGTCACAAATTAACACATAAGGTAATAACCATAATTTAAAGTGTTTTTTTTAATGTACTCATATGTTCAATTATGATACTTTGTTCTTTAACTTTTACATTATCTTACAAAAAAACATTTTCCTTTTTATAAAGACATTTTTGGAGCCTATTCAGCCCGGTGTTGGTAGTAGTGGTGCTACAAAGATGCTACAGAGTCCTGATGCGGACGGTCATACAGGTGCTAGAGTACTATTTAATTCTCCGTCTCCCACACCTAATTTAGATAGGATCCATGACATGCACCATGAGACATCCACACCTCGATCAGAGTCTAGAGATGGTGGAATAGATGAGGATCATGGTGATGTGGTTGAGATGGTTGCATTTCCTGGAGCTAGACGTGTGACAAGCATGGGGACCCTTCTGTGCACATTTTTGGTCAACGTTAATGGACTTCCATTAAAAACATCAAGACTCCCGGGTAGTTTTAATTCATATTTTAATCGTTTAATGTTGTCCTTCTCATACATAAATCATCTAGATTACTAATTTTAAATTAATGATCATATATTTTTGTGTGTAGGAGACATTTTTTATAGGCACCTAGAGAGCAAGGCCTTGTTGATTTTTGGGGCAACCTTACGCATGAGGTGGAATTGCCAAAATTCCAACCTCAAAAAGGAATTTATGGATTATCTTGAAGGCCTCTTTGGAGTAGACACGTTCAATAAAAATGCGGTCACCTCTGCAAGGGGTGAATATTTTAAAGATACGCTAGATATTTATAGACAAAGCTTGGCAGGAAATCCTAGGTATGAGCATCCTCCCTCAATTCCAGAGAGGGACTGGAAGGTGATCATTGATGATGAAAAAGAGAAGATTTTGAAAAAATCAGGAGAACAAATAACCGATACACTAAGGTAAATTACAATATTTTTATTTCAATACCAGCTTTATGTTCTTTAGATCTAAATAAAAGTGTGGTTATATATAACATACTTGAAAATTTTGATGATATGTTTCTTGACACTTCGAAGGCAACCAAAGCAAGGATTGCCAAACATGGCCAACACAAGCTAGGCCATGGCGACTACTCGAGGTTACAGTCACAAATCGTAAGTACCCAAACATCATAATAATATTATTTGTATCACCTTACAACTTTCAGGTAATTGCAACCAAAAACATTAAAAAACCATACCCTTATGCAATGCAGGGTGACGACTTCAAAACTGCAACCATGGAGGAAGACCTCCAAATTGGTTACAAGTATTATTATAAAGTCGTGGTTGATCGTAGGAAAAGCATGGGGTAGACCCCAAGATCCAATTTGCAGGATAAGGTAAATAAAAATCAGTCCAGATTAACCTTTAATTACTTATAAAATACGTAAATGTTTGATATCGTACATAATTTAATGTCTTAATTTGTTTTAATCAGGGGAGAAACACTATCAACGAAACCATTAGTACTGGACAACAATGCATTGATAGTGAAACACAACCAGAAGATCATGGTGCTCCCCAGCAACCCCATCCCAGTGAGGTGCAGCCCCAATATGTTCTTATGACTGAGGCCCACGACGGTAAAATGTCTATGTATTAATCATATACTTAATAATACTGTACTTATAAATTTTGATGTTTCATTGGCAGAGAATGTCATAGTTGATCCTCCTCGATTTGAATATCAGGTGAACAAGCTGGCAATCATTCCAATAGTGTAGACTAGAGGACCAGGTAAATCATTACATTATAGAGTTTTTTTTTAATATTAATGAACTACTTCAATGATATTTAAAAATTGGCCATATAAATTTAATATTTTTTATTTTTGTAGGTGATAGACCCTCATAGGAGCATCCACGCCATGGGTACGAGACCAGACGTACTTAGCATGAAAGGACTGAAACAACATCAACTGCTGAAGAGCACCTAGTAAACGAAGACATGGAGATGGATGAATTACTTAAGACCTGGAAAGCACAAAAGAAGACTAAAAGAAATTCATGATGTCATGCAATAATTTTATAAGACAGTTAGATGTACATTATATAGCTGAACATGTAATGATGCATAT